>OX454526.1:113887363-114402594 GCA_949715645.1 Portevinia maculata | reverse complement strand
ATAAGTTCTTGGATATTTGGGTTGACATGATGCGATACTTCCATGTCAGCCGAGGCAGCCACATGAATGTAATCGCATTTCATTTATAATGGGAACTTTTGCTCTCTCTAATAAAGCCATAACATAACATACCAAAAATAATTAATTTTGGTTAATTTAATTTTATTTTTAAAAAGAAACTTTAATTTGGACCACCCTTAATATAAGAGTGGGAGCAGCATCAACAAATTTGTTATTTTTCTTCAGATGGTATAAAAAGGTACTGTTTACCCGAATGGGGGCTACATTCCCTTATGGCAGTTCTCCAATTCTTAATATTGCCTTTAGTGATAGGTAAACGCCTTAAACAACAAACTTTAAAAATATTAAAGCGAGGGGTATAAGTACAAACAGCAATATTTTAAGATTTTCGAAAGTGTTTTTCAAAGCAACATGAATTATGGACTCAATTGGTGCTTCAAAGAGATCTTTGCATGTTATTTTATTTGTGATTTTAAAGTTTAAGAATGCGAACGTCTGGTTTGTTGAGTATTTATACCATATTCTAAGGGTATATTAATTTTGACGCGAAGTTTATAACATACCTTAATATTGCCCGTAGACCCCTAAAAGTTACTATATTTATGATCAGCATCGATAGTAATGTCGATCTAGCCATGTCCGTCCGTCCGTCCGTCGGCAAAAATTAGGCCTT
Organism: Portevinia maculata; assembly: GCA_949715645.1. Lineage (NCBI taxonomy): Eukaryota > Metazoa > Arthropoda > Insecta > Diptera > Syrphidae > Portevinia > Portevinia maculata. Next base: position 114,401,900 of record OX454526.1, on the reverse strand, counting down.
CAAACTGGACCTAGAGAGCTGAAATTTTAACCATATACTTTCTAGTGGCCCGAAATAATCAAGTTTAAGAGTTTTTGAAATCCGCCCACAAACTGAAAAAAAAACAAATTTATCGAAAAAATCGAATTTTTAGCTAAAGCTGAAATTTTTTGTTATATTGTTATACACATTACGAAATCAATGTACACTTGATATAACAGTTGACGGCCGATGAAGCAGTAGCCTGTTAGCCGTCGACCAGTAAACACAATAAAAACTAAGTACTCGTGCCTACCTACCACAAATTCACGAAGACGTTTAATTCCATACGACAATAGAACTAATTGGCGACAAGGATAATTGAAGATGGCGACGATAACCGGCCCATTCAATAACTTCAATGAAGAGTTAGAGGAATGGGAAAATTACATTGAGTGATTTGAGTTCTTCCTAGAAGCAAATGGCATTACGGAGGCCAAGAAAGTACCTAAGTACCCTGCTTGCATGCGTTGGCCCCCGAATATATAAATTGCTGAAGACATTGTGCTCACCTAATTCACCCAGCACAAAATTATACCAGAAAATTGTGGATGAGATAAAAAAGCATTTAAATCCTGCTCCGTATTTTCTTACTGAAAGAATGAATTTTTATAAAAGGGACCAGCGAGCGGGGGAAAGTATAGCTGAATAGGGTAAAGGCACTAGTATCCGGACAGTTAACATATTTGGTAACTTTGACTTCCAACAGTTTTGTCACTATTAAAGCTACCGCCAAAAATTAAAATGTTTGTCAAAGGGACGATATTGGACATCAACATTTTTTCAAATGTTACGTTCTGAATATTTATCAAAATATTTATAAAAAATAAACTCAAAAAAGTTCGATTTACACTAGTATCCGGACAGCAGAATTTAGATTCCGGACACTTTTTTTTAGTGACACAAAAGTTTTATATCAAGTTTAAGTAATTTTTTGCCTTTATTTAATTAAACGCTTTCATTTTTTTATGAAATATGGGTACTTTAATTCATTACGTACCTACTACATATATTTATTAAAAACAGAAACAAAGGTATTTAAAATACCTGCAGAATTCACAGAACATAATTCATTATTTCTTATATCAAAAAACAAATGTTTTAAAAAACAATATAAATATTTACATACCTAAATAAAAAAAAAATGAAACAATTAAATAAAATAATTTTATTGAAAAACCAAAGTTTGAGCTAGCGAACGTTTTTTTTACAAAAGCTTCGTTTTTGTTTGAAAAAATCTTTTAAATGTTATATAACAGAATTTGTAGAGCGTTCTTAACAATTCAACCATACTTAGACTTTTGTCACGCCCACTTATGAGGGATAGGAATAAGAATAGGGTATCCAACAGTTCGCCCGAGCGGACTGTAGCCCGCCCCTATGTTTTTTTTAATTATGAAAGTAGGTTCTATGTAAAGGAAGACAAAGTATTTTCCAGAAGAATAAGTTAAAAAATACTCTTTGATTGACTTACTTCTTGCAACCGAATACATGAAGTCGTAATCTCCCTAAGTAACTTAGACACCACCCGTGGAGAAAAACCCTACAACTGCACCCAAACACTTCTTTCGTATCTCTCTATTCTTTCTAATACCAAGTAGCTTACACTGTGCTGTGTTCTTAGCATTATAAGGGTACTGTAAAAACAGAAAAAAATCCCTTTAGCGTAAGCAAATAATAAAAAAAAAAAAAAAAAAAAAATGATCGCACTATTTTTTTTGTATGCAAAATGACAACACAACCACACTCTCGGAGCTCGATGATGGATTTGAAACTTTGCACGTATGTGAGTGACAAAGGATTTGGATTTTTGTTGATATTTGAGACTATTTGTGTGTGATGCACTTATATATAAACAGCATAGTGTCCGGACTCCGGACCAACGCTGCTACTTTGCTACGATCGTAGCAAAACTGCTACGCGATTTCCAATTTGCTACGCTGCTATGCACTCTCCCTAAAAACGTCTATTTTGCTACTTTTTATTTAAAGCACGAAATGTCGTCATAAATCTTGAAATTTTTCTTGAAAAAAAATAAAATAAACGAAAGTATATTCAATCTTTACTCACTTTCCCACACCAACTTATATTCTTTTCTACCATACCCAACAAGTACCTATTTCTTGGGATGTGTTAGTGTTTTTTTTTTTTTTTTTTAAAAAAAGGAAATCCAAATCCCAGAGCACTCAGACTCGGTAACGGTCCATTGTACTATGTGTTAGTGTTTGAATTTGACTGGAATTTGGAATCGGTCTGAAATTTTTTCAAATTTTGACAAAGAACAAGAAGACGAACTCATTTAAAATAGAGACAGTAGATAAAACAATGGCTGCAAAATGTTTGGTTTCAAAAAGAAACGAAATATGGGTATCGAATCTTTGATTTTTTCTAAAAGGTACTTAAAAACTTAATTTTTGAACTCTAAAAAAAACTGTATTAATCTAATAGATTTGCCGGAATTTCTATGTGATATTAATTCTGCTATTGGTACAAAGATCCTACATTTATAATTTTATGATATTATGAACTAATTATTTTTCTAAGGCAATGCATGCGCTAAGGGAATAAAGGCGCTTTTAAAATGAAGTTTTTAATGTTATTTTTTTTTTGTTTGTTTGTTTATTGTTTTGTAAAATATACCTATAGTTTACCAACTATACGTGTACCAGTCCTTAAAAACATATTTACTTTGAATAAAGAATTAAGTGTTTTTTTGTTTGTTTTCGGAAAAAATGGTGTTTTTGAGTTTTGCTACGCAAATTAAGTTTTGCTACACAAATTTGCTACGCACATTTTTTTCCCTTGTGGCAGCACTGCTCCGAACACTAACACCGTCCGGATACTTGTGCCTCTACCCTATGCCGTTGAACTACGCTAGCTAGCAACGTATTGGAAATTCGGAGTAAATTTGAGCGAACTACTAAGGGACCGTTTTGTTAGCGGTGTTCGCAGTCAAGAGGTAAAACGAAAGTTTCGATCGGAGAAAGAGGAAAATCTAAACTTCGCAAAAGTAATCGAAATAGCTACAACGATAGAGGAAATGGAAAAGGAATCGGCATGGTCGGCGCATGAAAGTCTACCAGGTTTACCAGCACAAGTGAATTTTGTGGGACAAGAGAAGAAAAGAAGAAGATCGGCTGGGCAACGTAATACTCGACGCAGGGAAGATAAAATCAGATACAACAATAATCGTCAACAAGCAGACGGCATGAATCGAAAATGCGGAAACCAGATTGCGACGAGAAGCAGTTCAAGTAGTGGGTGTCGGTGTTGCGGTAAATTTAATCAAATAGCAAAGACATGCAGGTACAGACATTTCAATTGTTTAACTTGTGGAAAAAGGGTCAATTAAAAATTATGTGTGAACATCAAAGAATGCAACAAAACTTTATTGAAACAAAAGGTAATGCTCAGGAGTTAGATCAGGGAATTAACAAATGTATGAATCTTTATACGTGTGAGCCGATTGAAACAGACAGTAGCAAACCCATATTTTATTGAGATCCAGATTGAAGGTGTACCTATTCATGCGAGCGCTAGTCGACAAGGGTGCAGGGGTATCGGTAATATCTGATGAGGAATATCGGGAAAAGTTTAGTTCGATTCCAATTTCCCCGATTGGTATGATAAACGTGCAGGTGAAATATAGGACGATGTTGCTTCCACTAAAATTGTATCTTGTACCAGGAGGCTCTCAACTGCTGGTAGGTCGTGAGTGGTTACAAAAGTTAAACATAGTGTTGCAAGACAAATATATATGCTCATATGAAGTGTTTGATCGAGAAACGGGTTTCGTGAATCATCAGAGGGTTCGAGAGAGACTATTCTCGAAATTTCCCCGTGTATTTACTGAAAGATCATCCAGTCAAAATTCGAGTGAAGGAGGGGACTAGGCCTAAATATATGCAAGGTCGCTTCCAATTGCATTAATCGAAAAGGACAGTAACGAATTAGACCGCCTGCAAAAAGAAGGGGTGATAAATAAAGTAGAGACACCAATTGTTCCTGTATTGAAGTCAAACAGAAGTGTTAGAACATGTGGGGATTATAGAATTACATCAACCCGCATTTGATTCAGGAAAAATCATCAATTCCTGAAATAGAGGATTTGATTAGGTACAGGCATTTAAACAGGTGGTAAGTTTAGAATACTTGATCTAAGCCACGCTTATCAGCAAATGTGCCTAGATGAGGAATCAAAAGCTCTAGTAACCATCACAACATCCATACAGGAGCCATGGGTTTGGAAAAATCGCATCTGTGGCCTTGGAGGTGTCCGTGGCACCAGGATACTCTGTGACGAGCGATCCGAGAGACCAAGGGCTTGTCTTGCTGTGTCGAACCTTCTCTCAGTGACAAATTTTGGACAATTTTGTGGCCAAGATTTGGTTGCTGCTGCCATTAGCTACGAAACGAATGGAGATTGGACGACCTTTGTCGTTGCGTCAGCTTATCTCCCCTATGATTCAGTAGTGCCTCCACCACCAAGGGCAATGGCTGAACTCATAGACTATCGCGACACCAGGAAGATGGGCCTAGTTATATGCTGCGATGCCAACGCTCAAAACACTGTTTGGGGCAGTAGCAAATGCAACATGCGAGGAAACCATCTCCTGGATTTCATTCTATCATCTGATCTTACTATCAACAATGTTGGCTCGCAACCAACTTTTGTGACGTCAAGAAGACAGGAGGTGATCGACCTGACTTTATCAAATAGATACTTTAAGGCGATTACCAACTGGAGGGTCTCTTCGGAGGCATCCCTCTCAGATCATAGATACATCAAATTCCAAATCGAATGCGAAGCCATAACTTTGCAGCAGAGGAGGAATCCAAGAAAAACCAACTGGATACGCTTCAGGGAGGAAATGGGAAAGACTCTTAAAACTCCAACCAAACTCAGGACGAGACAAAAGGTAGAGGATGCTGTTCAAAACCTGAATAGTGCCATTACTAGCTGTTTCGACCTGACGTGCCCAGTAAGTAAACCCCCTGGCAGAACGCCGGTTCCCTGGTGGAGCTCGGAACTGCAAAGAATCCAAAGGGAAGCTAGAAAGCTTATAAATAGGTCACTCAAGACTGATTTGGAGACAGACTGGAATCTCTACCGATCGAAGCAGAAGGAATATAAGAGGCTAATTCGGGTATCGAAAAGTGCTTCTTATAGGAATTTCTGCGAAAAGATTGAAACACTGGGTGAAATTAGTAGGTTGGTTAAAGTTCTGAAAAAGGGCAAACCAGCCAAACTGGACCCATTTAGAAAACTTGATGGCACCTTCACTGAGACGAAAGCGGAAACTCTTAGTTATCTGCTGGAGTCTCACTTTCCGGGTAACCAGATTACAATTGGCTCACAACCAGCCCCGATTACCTAGACTATGAGTGAGCCAAGACAAAAACTCGGCGTAGCTAGTATATTGCGAAGGCCGTGGTGACGGACGAGGCCATTAAATACGCCTTTGCGTCTTTTGACGGCTTCAAGTCGCCTGGTACGGACGGAATATACCCAGCCATGCTGCAACAGTGTACAAACCAGTTGCTACCGACTATGAAGAAAATCTTCACCGCTGTCCTAGCACTGGCATACATTCCAACACCCTGGCGTACAGTTAGAGTGGCATTTATACCAAACATTAGCAGAAGTGACTACTCCCTCGCCAAGAGCTTCAGACCAATCAGTCTGACTTCCTTCTTGCTGAAAAGCATGGAAAGGCTGGTCGAGCTTTGCGAATGCACCCACTATCTCAGATGCAACATGCCTATCAACGCGGAAAATCCTGCGAGACTGCGCTCCAAAATCTAGTTCGTAGAATTGAGGGCGCGCTTGACAGAAAAGAATACGCGATGGGCATTTTCATCGATATTGAGGGTGCTTTTGACAATGCGACTTTTGATAGCATGTGCAGCTCCGCCAGACAACACGGCATAGACGAACCATTGGTGTTGTGGATTAAAGCAAAGCTAATGAATAGAACGTTGTTTGTTGCGGATGCGGATTGTGGCCGCTATGTTATGGCGGGGGTAAACAGAGGCTGCCCGCAAGGCGGCGTCCTGTCTCCACTGCTGTGGTGTATGCTATTCGACTCTCTGTTGAACGCACTCAACAGTTCTAATATTTACGCTCAGGCGTACGCGGATGATGTTACCGTGCTTTCTGTTGGATCATGCCTAGCGACTGTATGCGCCAAGGCGCAGGCGGCCCTTGACGTGATCGACGAATGGTGCACTAGGAATGGGCTCTCGGTAAATCCTCTTAAAACTGAGGTTGTTCTCTTTACGAGAAGGAGGAAGCTGGTCGGGTTGACTCAGCCAGTGCTAAAAGGCGTCACAATCCAACTCTCCAATGAAGCAAAGTACCTGGGAGTCATCCTGGATAGCAAACTTCTTTGGTCCAAACATGTTGAGCTGAAGACTGCCAAGGCGCTGTCTGTTTTCTGGCAGTGCAGAGGCATTTTCGGCAAGACATGGGGCTTATCACCGAAAAGAGTCCTATGGATTTATACGGCTATGATAAGACCATTTATAGCATACGCATCGGTTGTTTGGTGGAATAAGCTTTCACGTAAATACGTCACTGCTGTTTTTGCCAAACTCCAAAGGCAGGTATGTCTCGGCTGCACGGGGGCATTCCCCAGCACGCCTGGCTCCGGCCTAGATGCACTATTAAACCTTCCGCCCCTTGATGTTTACATCATGGTCTGTACAATCAAGGCTATCTCACGTCTTAGAAGAGGTGGCTTTTGGTATAACTCGCACTGGAGTTTTGATGAACTTGCGCAACGGTTGTCCTTCGACTCCTGTCTTATGGATATGCCGTCTGATGCGATGACACCGGAACTTCGGCTAAAGCGCAACTACGAGGTCGACTTTCCTCGCGTCCAGGACTGGCTCTGGCCGGACTCTGAACCTGGAACGGAATGCAGTCGAATCTTCACGGATGGCTCCAAAACCGATCAAGGATCTGGTGCTGATGTCTTCGTGGAGAGCGATAACGTTAGACTTTTCTTTCCGTTAGGCAAATATGCGTCAGTCTTCCAAACGGAGACTTATGCTATCCTAATGGCCATGGACTATGTTACGAGGAACAGGTGGAGGGGGCGAAGTATCTGCGTCTGTAGCGACAGTCAGGCTGCGCTTAAGGCCTTACTCAAACCCTTAACTACCTCCAAAATAGTACGTGAATGCAAGATATCTCTGAATTCGGTCGGAAGGCTGAATTCACTTAAACTTGTCTGGGTCCCGGGTCATAACGGGATCACGGGAAATGAGATCTCCGGTGAACTTGCTAGACAAGGCTCAGAGGGGGACTTCTCAGGACCTGCACCAGCGATCTGTCTGCCTGCGTCCTCGGTCAGGGCTTCCATTGACGGTTGGGTTTCCTATGAACACAATCGCAGTTGGCATGACTCTCCAGGGTGCAGACAGACTAAGCAAATGCTCCCCGACGTCTGTGGGAAATCCGCGGCATTCTTATTGTCTCTCGACAGTGAAGACTGCAGACAGACTACTGGCGCTCTTACGGGACACTACGCTTTTGCCAAACACCTTAAGGTGCTAGGCCTAAGCGACACCACCAACTGCGAAGCCTGTGGAGAGAGCGACGACACTGCGGAACATTTCATCTGTGATTGCTCGTATCAGGTGGCAGGTATTTGGTGCGGATATGGTGAGTGCTGTAAACCTAAGCTCCTTATCATTGAAGCGCCTTCTCGTTTTTCTTAGAAAAACGAGTAAATTCCCACAGTAAAATGTGGTGTGTCTGCCTGGTAGTACAATGGACCAGTATTGAGTCTGAGTGCTCCAGTGCAGAAAGTCTCACACATCCCGACAAAAAAAAAAAAAAAAAAACCATCACAACGCATAAATGCGATTTCACTTATAATAGGGTAACGTATGGAATAAGTGTAGCTCCAGCTATTTTTCAAAATCGAATTAGTCTCAAACTTCGTGAAATTCCTAATGTGAGGGTATATTTTGATGAAATATTCAGGCCTATTCTGCTATTCACGTGAATCGTAGATTCGATTCCCTTTCACTCTGGCTTTCCATTCTGCTATCCATCGGGTGAACTACATTATCCAACCCAATTTGACATTCAAGTTAACAGCTTTTCATGTGAAAATAATACGAGGTTCGTTGTTTGCAAATTGAAATTAATGTAATCGATTTGATCTGTGTTTACGAAAATCTTTGGGAAGTTGGATATGTTGTTTTGATTAATTATTTTCAATAAAATTAAAAATATAAACAAACAGGTATGAACAGTATTGGACTTTTTTTCCACTTCCAAACAGTGGATTGTTTTGATTGTTTTAAATTGTTCTCGGGTTATTGTTCTGCTTCAAAAATGTTAATAATCTTTATTTATACAAATAATCAAGCAATAAACTTACATTTTATTGACCACCAACCAGACAGACGATCCATTAAATGAAAAACCCGCAACATTTTATATGCGGATTTGAATTGTATAGAACGAATGCGTTCACGTGAATAAGAGAATACCGCACAGTATTATCGATGTTACCGACATTAACGAGGTGAATCCAGATTCAATTCGAATGAATAGTAGAATAGTGTTCAGTGAATATTGAAGAAAAATCCCCACCGATGAATAGCAGAATAGGGGTGATTAATTTTCGGAGATACCATCAAAGAACATTATTTAACGCTGATCAAACTTTGTGAAACTTTTACGAAAATGGGTACTTAGTACTTAGTAGGAGCAATTGTCAATTATTTAAAGAGGAAGTTTGTTTTTGGGGTTTAGGATTTCAAAACAGGGAATCTGCCCAAACTCAGATAAGGTCAATGCAATCTTGAATGCACCACAGCCTAGGAACAAGCTGGAACTGCAAGCATTTTTAGGATTAGTAAATTTCTACAGAAAATGTCTACCATTAAAAAAAGATTGTCCATGGAAATTTAATTTGAATTGCATACAAGCCTTTAATAAGATTAAAATGTTACTGACAGGGGAAACGTTTTTATTCCATTATAATCCAGAATTGCCATTAATACTCTCGTGCGATGCAGTTACGGCCTTGGGGCTGTATTGCAACATAAGGTGAATGGCGAAGTAAAACCAATCGCCTTTGCTTCCCGTACATTGACAAAAGCTGAGCAAAACTATAGCCAAATTGACAAGGAAGCTCTTGCAATTGTGTTTGGTGTTATGAAGTTTAATAGGTTCTAATGGGGGCAACCCTTTACTATTCAATGTGACTGCAAGCCGATAATCAGTATTTTTGGACCGAAGAAAGGAGTCCCGATTATGGCAGCACGTCGACTTCAGCGTCATTCGGTATTTTTGTCGGGATATAATTACAATTTAGTGTTTGTGAGGTCAGAAAATAATCTGGTAGCTGATGGACAATCGCGTGTGCCGTTAAGATCACACATTCGTAATGAAGGGGACGAGAAGTCATATTTGAATTTAATAGAAGAACAGAGAATTTTAGATCGGAAGTTATTAAAGAAAAGCCTGGACCAAGACAGGTTGTTAAAACAGATTGTAGGATATGTTCAATACGGGTGGCCAGAAGAAGTTAGTGAAATCATTTATAGTGATCATTCCCGAAGTGCAAATATTGCAAGAGCTATTTAGAAATCATTTAGGGATGACCAAGATGAAGTCAATATCGAAAAGCTATTTTTGGTGGGCAAATATGGACCGAGACATAGTAGATACAGCGAATGATAGTGTCGAATGTCAAAAGCATCGACAGCAGCCACCAAAAGATAGGCACTGGCGGACTAACTAGAGGGCGGAAGGGGCGGCCCGCTCTGGGCCTCCGGTGTTGGGGGGCCCCCAAATCCTTCAATCTATAGGTACTAATATTAGGAAGAGGAAAGATTTGTTTGTTTGTTTGTTTTGAATAGGCTTCGAAACTACTTTTGTTTTACCATTAGAAACCGACATTATCCCTGGTGAACATAGGCTGCTTTTTACCGCGGGAAAATGCTTCATTTCTACGGGAAAACGGGTAATAGGACAACGGGTAGGGTTGTGACCGATATTATTAGTATTCATTAAGATATCCTTACTATAATAAAACTGTAACTTTTTTTCTGGCTGTAAGGTGTTTGACCGGATTTGATTAAAAAAGTATACTGCACGAAATCGATTCCGGTTTTCACAGTTGCATTGTCGAGATTACAAGATAGGATATGTGTTACCATTATTCGCTGTCCGGAAGTGGAGATCTAGGCTGATAACTAAGAAAAGTTGTATATCTCGAATGCTTTCTAGCTCCTACCTTTGAAGTGACTCATCCAAATGAAATAGGATTTTTTTTAATATAAAGTTCAATTACATATGTACAAAGGTTTTAAGATATAAATCAACTTTGTAGGTTATCCTGAAGTTGAACAATAAGCATTAAGCTATAATTTTATACAATTCAAAAAAAGTAAAATGGTCGATTGAAGCTAGATCGTTGGATTTTCCCAGCGTTGAGTGGAGGAAAATTTGTGTCTGTATGCAGCACAAATCGGTTTCTCTCTCTTATACCTTTTGTTCTGTGTGATTTTTCTTTCTTTTTATACCCTATTCTAAGGGTATATTAATTTTGACGCATAGTTTGTAACATACCTTAATATTGCCCGTAGACCCCTAAAAGTTACTATATTTATGATCAGCATCGATAGTAATGTCGATCTAGCCATGTCCGTCCGTCCGTCTGTCGGCAAAAATTAGGCCTTTAAACTGGACCTAGAGAGCTGAAATTTTAACCATATACTCTCTAGGGTCCCGAAATAATAAAGTTTACGACTTTTTGAAATCCGCCCACAGACACGCCCACAAACTCAAAAAAACAAAATTTTAGAAAAAATCGAATTTTGAGCTAGAAAGCTGAAATTTTTTATATATGATCTGACTCCTAAAACTGCTCGGGATAAAAAATTTTCAAAATCCGCCCACTGACACGCCCACAAATAAATAAAACAATTTTTTTGAAAATTCAAAGTTTGAGCTAGGGAGCTTTAATTTATAATATATACTCTCTAGGGGCCCTTTATGCTCATGTGTTAATTTTTTTTAAATCCGCCTACTGACACGCCCACAATTAAATAAAACAATTTTATTGAAACACCCAAGTTTGAGCTAGGGAGGGTTTTTTTTTTTTGATAAAATCCTTTAAATGTTATATAACAAAATATGTAGAGCATTCTTAACAACTCAACCATACTTAGACTTTTGTCACGCCCACTTATAAGGGATAGGAATAAGAATAGGGCATCCAACAGTTCGCCCAAGCGGACTGTAGCCCGTCCCTATGTTTTTTATGCACCTTTTGTAGTTTGTGTTGTTTTTTTTGTGGCGCATGGGATTGAGAAAGATATGGTAAGAATGAAATGTAATTGAGATTGAGAGGGAGTCACACTGAGACACTCTCGACGTTTTCTTTATCAGTTCTTATCAGCAAGTATTTTGTTTTAAATTTGAGAAGTGTCAGGCTGGCGAAGCAAGGCGAGCATGGGTCAGCTAGTTTATAATAAAATGGGACTTCAGTGAATCTTTACCCTGTATATCGCTCATACCTCAATATTTCTTGACCATTTGCATCTCGGTTGCATCATGCGAGAGGAGTTTTTCGAAACTTAAACTAATTAAAAATTATCTTCGATCTGCAATGGATCAAGAGCGACTTGTTAATCTAGCCGTGCTTTCAATAGAAAGAAAAATAACACGCTACAAAAAATAAAAAATAAATATCTTTGAATTATTTTATCTTTTTTTTTTGTCGATCGATTCGTATTTTATTTTCCTCACCCATATCCATTCCATATTGTAGGTAGGTATGTTTATTTAGCCTAAATAATTAAATTCGAATTTAAATTTCTCTTGCCAGATTTTAACGAAATAAACATAAACACTAATTTATATATACAAATGTGAACTGAATAAAAAGCTTTTGAAACTACATTTTTTTAAAAGCTGAGGGGCCTCATTCAGCTTTTCCGCCCCGGGTCTTTGACGGGCTTAGTCCGCCACTGAGGATAGGTCTCACTTTTGGGAGATTCCAACAGGACCATGGAGTAGATTACGGGTCTTTTCATAAACGTCGAAAATCTGCGCTAGTACAATCGTCTTTCTTCTTTGTTGCATTATTGAACACACCTATTCTGCAGATTTTTTACAAAAGCTTCGTTTTTTTTCGATTAAATCCTTTAAATGTTATATAAGAAAATATGTAGAGCGTTCTTAACAATTCAACCTTACTTAGACTTTTGTCACGCCCACTTATGAGGGATAGGAATAAGAATAGGGTATCCAACAGTTCGCCCAAGCGGACTGTAGCCCATCCCTATGTTTTGTATATTACATTGCTTCGGTGACCCGCTTCGCAGGTTAAAAGGCTTTTGAGCTCTGGACATCTGCTCGACTCATAACTCTTCGACCTCACATGCAGGTTATATTGAACATAAATATTTATTTCCTCGCTTAAATTTTGCAAAACTTGTTGTTTTTAGGCTCTAGCTATCACAAAAAAAATATAATAAAATCGGAAAACTGCCATCATGGAAAGTAGAGCCAACAACTGAACTAAATATTGTTTTTTTTTTTTTGTTGCCGATTAATAATCGAAGCATGTACTTGGAAGTTCTCCAATTTCGTATAAATCGAAGAAAATATCTTTCCGAAAGGGTACTTCCTAGAGCTATGAATACCTTTTTTTTTTTTTTTGTTGAACACAAATATTTACGTTTCGTTTCAGCAAACGGCCCTAAAGTTCATATAAGAGAAAGTTAAAAAGCACAGAAAATAAAATTACCGTTTGAAGTATTGCAGAGGACACGATAGCTCACAAGCGATAAGTACATTAAACCTACGAAGTGCGTCAACACTTAAAATGTGTGGTAAATCAGGAAAAGCTGTATAATAGAAACGTCAAAATCATTATAATGTTTTCGCTACTACGATAAGAGAATTAATTATGATCATAACAGCAGGAACAATTGAAAAAAATAACTTGTTGTTAAGTCTACTTATATTTATTTATAATTACGAATAATTCGAAGATATATTTTACATTTTCTTGAAAAATTGTGTGAAAGTGTAATTTGGTGATCCCCACAAAGATGTGTGTAAGGTATGCTACCATATTATTTTATTACAAATTTTGGTATTCATCATAGCATTGTTGCTTTGCTATTATTTTATGTTTAAAATCATATAAAAAAAAGTTTTAATTTTACTAGTATAATAACTTTAAATTTAAAAAGGTAAAGCGAAAAAAATAATAACTAAGATTGTATATACCAAGAAAAGTTATCCACTAACATAAACTGAATATTTGTTTCTCTTAAAGTAATTTTCAACAGTGAACAACCACACACTCTGTCTTCTAAAAGTTTCGAATAATGTACATTGGTGATGCTATCGTATAATCAGGTGTTTTAAGTAACGGTTATATTACATGCAGCTGTGTATGTATATGCAAATGACAAATTTTATAATAATTTTAAAATAAATTAATACATTCCTGGATAAAATGTATACATGTATATTAAACACATACATAGAAGCGAATGAAAATAAATATTCTGCCTAACCAATATAAATAAGAACAATTGTTTGCAGCTTGACGCAAATTTAATTATTTTTAATATCAACCCAAATCTTATCTGGCAGTATTTGATAATGCTTTTTTTTAACATTCGGTTTTTATATTTTTCAATTGAAATGAATATTTGCTTCTTTTGTTTCTTAAAATATATATCAGTCACTAAATTTATACATATTTGACTTAAGGAATTCGATGTGAATAGTTAGCTCATTGAATCTGTTTATGAATAAACGTTAAAACAATAATATTTTGTATTTTAATTAGCTAATCAGTAGTTTGTAAAGGAGGTTAGTAAAAACGAAAAAAATGGTGAAGACTTAAAATAAGTTTATTTACACTGGCTCGTACCAATAACAAATTAAGTGTGAATCTCAAATGTTTAGTCCCTTTCACTCCTATGCAAAAAGACATATAAAATAACTATACCACTCTTTACTCTGCGTAAAATTCGTTATTGGTAATGCCCACTATAGCGGCCTTATTCACTGTTATGGTATATACTTAATGTATTCTGATATTACTGGACTCTTATAGGCCTAGTTAGTATCCATGTTTGAATTTAGTTGTTAGTTAAAAAATTAAAAAAAAAACTTAATGATTTCAGGATCAGAATGAAGCAACAACATGGAACACAAACGTGAGTTTATGCTATGTGATCAAGGGCCGATATTGCAATTTCATGTCTCAGTTTTTGGTATATAAAATATATGTTACGACATAATAAACATTGTGCTGTATCGATACTAATCGCCAGTTCAGACTAGCATATGAATTGAACGCTCTCTAGGCATGCTATATAAATCCATGCGGATGCCGCGTGAATTTATTTTTCGCCGGTCTTGTGGCACAGCGATGTCTGAACTGACGCTAATAAAAAACCCTGGTGCAACACATTTTTGACCAATTTGTTATACAGCGTTCATATTTGCCTTTAGCAAATGCCAACAAACGAAGAACTTGGCTTCTCCAACAATTTATGTGTGCAGTGATTTTTGTCACGAAGGGAAGGGATTTATAATTTTACATCGGTTACAAATTTCAAATGGTTTTGTTTTGTTTTTAAAGTAGCTAACTGACTTACAATTTTAATTTTATTTTGTTTACTGTAGTGCGAAAATTGTGTCACCTACTGCAGAAACAACAGCAAATTTCAGATATTAAAATTTAGGGAATTAAAAATAATGTTTGTATCATAGGCCCCGGTTTGGTATTTCCTATTTAAATATAAAATAGTCAAAAGGTTCGGTAAAAAATTGTGTGAATATAATCGTAGGAATACAATTAAACAAAAAAATTGTTTATGAATTTTATAACTATAATTTAGTTTTCCAGTATTGCAGATCTACTGCAAATTTTCTTTATTTTTAATATATTTAGGCATAACATTACAATCTAAAAGATAAATAAATTAATACTAGGTCATTATGTGAAACATGGAGTAATTTAACTAAAACGCATATTAATGTCAAAAGAAAATGGGGTGGGAGAAGAAACAGTATCTATACATATTTTTAGTAAAAATGTGATAATTAACATACTAAATAAATATAAAATTGGAGGGAACTTTTCACTCTATCTACTCGGCGGTTAACTTAAACCACTTTCGCAGAATCCTGTTGTATACCAGTTGCTAGACGCTTAGCTGGTGGCTGTTCTGCATTATCATCGTCCAAATCGATCTGAATAAGTTGATAGGAAACATTTGTTTATCACCCGTAAATGTATGATTTTTGAATTGTCTTACCTCCGCGACAATAGTATCCTTTTGAGTGTCAAGTGATTTGTTTGAATTGGTATCATCATTGTTAATGGCAGCGGATTTTTCGACTTGTGTGTCTCGACATTGAAGGTCTTTCTTCTTTTGTTCTTCTTTAAGTTGAGCTTCCTTTTCCGCATCATGTTCCTTTAAAACCTGATCCAAATTGTAGCGACGACGATAATTAACGTAGAAAGTGCGTACATGAGCTTCGGTTTTTGTTCCAAGGGTGTCGGCAATAGTCTTTAAATTCAAAAATACAAATTAGTTAGAATATAAAATGTTATTAAATTGAGATAGTAAATTACAAAATGAGGACGATAGTTAACGTAGAAAGTGCGTAAATGAGCTTCGGGTTTTTGTCGCTTTGTCGTAACTACTCAAGGCGCCCGTTGGAATAAACAAATGAGCGCGATATTTAACGTAGAAAGTGCGTAAATGAGCTTCGGGTTTTTGTCGCTTTGTCGTAACTACCCAAGGCGCCCGTTGGCATAAACAAATGACCGCTTCGTATTCTGACATTTTCTTACTCCATGCCAACATTCGGAAAGGTTCCTATACTGACCAAAAGTATCACATTACTGTATGCAGCTCCTTGAGAAGCTTGGTGCCTTAAAACTGTTGGCAGAAGAACCTTATCATGAGTACTCCATGAACGAAATACGTTCTCCCAAATCATGAGGACAATTCTAGTGCTATGAACAAATGTGCCAACAGATAGTTAAATAAAACCACCGTGTTCAGTTAAAATAACAGGTTATTGAATTTTATTTTATTTTTTCTGACGTTTTTATACGGATTGGTAAAATTTATTCAGGGTTCATTGTTGGGGAAGCAGATACATTTAATATGGTAGGTTAAGTGGTAAAGTAACTATTTCTTTTGCAGGGAAGGGGCAAAGCAAAAAACAAGCGCTTGTCGTAAAAAACGACTAAGGGACAAATTACATCTAGGCAGTTCTTACATCCAAGTAAGCATGCAATTCTTGGATTGACAGTACTTTAGATCTTCGGTGAAGTTAAAGTATGATCAAAGAAAAATCAATAACAGGAGCATCCACGCGTGGAAATCCTGAAGAGGTCGCATCACACAATTGCAATAATACAAGTATTTGATTGGGGTCATTAAAAAAGATCCCAAACCGGGAAGCCAGCCGGTGTTTAATCGGCGAACCCCACAGATGGAACCGTGGGGATCCCATAATGTGGTAGGGTAACTTTTAATTCTGGGCCGAATAAATGCATTAACTGGCAAGCATGATATCGAGTTCGATTGGTTGGCATTTCGTTGTCAGTGATGTCACAGTATGTTTGCAAATATACAAAAATAATTTCACATAGACATAGAAGATCGACGATAGACGACACGATGGCGGTGAAGCAAACTTATAACGATCTCGTCCACTGGTATTGCTTGGACAACAATTGTGCGTAAAGTTACATAATGAGAGCGTGTGGATATCTTCTTGGTGTTTAAGATTTTAATAAAAACTGTTTTTAGTCAATGAAATCATACTTTTGACCAGCCGTTTAGCTTTATGCTATATAAATAGTAGGAAAGATACATACATACATTCAGTTAAACGTGTTTACGAACAGGTAGTTTCTTGATTTAATTTTACGATTTTTTTTAAATCCTTCAATATTATGGGAAAAATCAAAGAAAGCTATATGTATTATGTTTATGTTGTAAAAAAAAATAGGACTTAAAATTTTATGATCCTTTTCCAAATAAGTTCATAAAATTAGTCCTTTTTTCGTTCCACCTGCTTACGAACAGCAACTAAATCTAGCTGATAGATGCTCAACAGGTAATAAAGCAACACAATTTTTTTAGAATAAATTAATTTGGGTTTTATTAAGATTTTACCAAAAGTTCTTAATAATGTGTACTACCTCCCGATCGCAATATCACTTCAAGAAACCTGTATGAAGAGATTTATAATAGTGATGGACATAATCGAATGATTTAAAGAATCGAGATATTAGTATTCGAATGTTTTAAAGAATCCAATGATCGAAACAATTTTTTCCACCAGGTTTCATTTTAAATCACTGCCGATTACACAAAATAGCTATCTAATATAAATCACAGTAAACTACTGATTATAATTTTATTTAGCTACCTTTATTGCTTTCTAAAAAAATAAAACATAAACAAAACATTCATAAATTACTATTATCGTACCTTCTCCTTCAGACTTCAGCACAGAACAGAACAGTTAAAAAAAAAAATCATAACATAACGATTCTCGCTTCTCGCTTTTCGTTTACAATTCAATATTCAACTTCAACCCTCAACGATGCATCGATTACGAAAATGAATATAAAAATAAACCCAAAGTCGTGAACACACACGAGATACACAAATAACAAACTTCTCGAGTTCTCAATTTTGTGTGTTTTCTTCTTTTTTGTTCTTTCGTTCAATATTCTTTTATCGGTCTCGAATCGGCACTCGAGTTGTCATTTCGCATAGAGTAAGTAGATGCGAGAAATCATTCGAATGATTTGAGTGAAGAAGCAAGATATCTCGAAATGTTGTCTGAATCGATTATAATCGATTATATCATTCGAATGCGCCCACAACTGATTTATACAGTTCTTCCAAGTAATTTAGTGAAATTTTGAACCAGACTTGTTTTATGACTACAATTATTTCTTCTGGGTTGGAGTATTGCTTTCCTCCTTCGTAGACCTTTTTTGTTTTCCGTGATGTTTAGGTCTGGTGAATATGGCGGCCATGACAGTAGGTCTACATTTTGATTCTGAATTCAAGTTTTGGTTATTCTTGCGGTATGTATCGGTGCGTTGTCCTGTTGGAAAATCCATCGTTGTCCACTAAACAATTTGGAAAAATGAGGGAAAGCTCTTTCCAGTGTAGATTTGTTGGTGATTGCGGTCGTTCTTGAGCTTTGGAAATCGAGGTTTGCAGTTCCGTAAAATCTTACTGCTCCCAACACCATTACTCCTCCTGCTGTGTCTTCTATCCAAAGTTATTTCATCCTTCCTCAAATCATTGAAATAATAATTATATCCATCAAGTCCATCCAAATTAAACTTTTTTTCATCTGAAATGACAACGGTATGACACTCTCGACTCCACCTGATGTGACTTATTGCAAACCAAGGTTGGACTGCTGTATCACGCGATAAACAGTTGATCTTTCAGCTTCAACTCCAGTTTCTGCCTTGATTTTACTTAGGGGAAGTCTTGAATTTGAAGCAGTTCTCAGTATCGCCCGTCGATCTGACATGTTGTTGCTCTGATTATTCCTCCTTTTCCATAGTTCTCAGGGTCCTAAAATAGCTGTGAGCAACAATTGGTCCTCTTCTAATCTTACCGGCTATAAAACAGATAGATTTACCATGCTACTTGTAAGCTCGAATTTGGCCTATTTCCTCCTTAGTTGAACTAAGGTCCCTAGTACCCTTAATGCCTTTATATTTTATTTAAAATATGATAACAGGTAGATTGAGTTAATGTTCGTAAACAGGTGGAACGAAAAAGGACTAATTTTAGGACCTTATTGGGAAAAGCATCATAAAAATTGAATTTATCAGCCTAATCCCCATTTTTTTTACAATAAAAACATTAGCCCAATTCTAAATGACAACTCCCGGGGAATTTATTCCCTTTTCCCTTTACTCCAATCTCAAATATAAACTCCCGGGGATTTTTTTCGAATTTCCCTTTCCTCTTATTCTAAACGAACTTCGAAAATGGGAAAAAATACTCCGGGAAATAAGTAGGGATTTTAAATGTCAACACAAGGGAGAATGTAATGTCATTTGCCGGGAGTTACTTCCCCACACATTTGCCGGGGAGTTTAATAAAAAACATTTAAGTTTTTTTAATTTTTGCACATTAAAACTAAATAATTAAAAGTGAAATAATGGTTTAGGTCTAAAACAACAAATAAATTTCAGCTGCGAGTGCTTCTTAACTTAATGGAGGAGCACCGTGGTATTGCATGTGCTTTCACAAGGGTAGTAAAGAAGAAGTGGCCTTGTTTTGGCAAAGATGAAAGCGAATTGAACTCAGCAGGACCACCACGCAAAAGCATAACCGAGTGGAAGATAGTTTATCAATTAGTGTTAATAATAATTAATTTTAATTATTATTAAAATTAAAAAAATTAAAACAGTAGGAATGGAACCGGAGGTGGACCTAATACTGAAGTGAGATTATCGGATCTAGAAGAGGCCATATATGATTTGGTTGCAATGAAAGAGTCTGTAGAAGGAGTTCCTGCAACTTGTTTTGGTCTAGAGGCGTGCACAAAGAAAGGAAAAGCTATGCATTTCGGTTTTTTTTTTTAACACAGTTTTTATTTAAATCTACTAACAATTAAGCAATTACCTTTTTAAATAATAATAAAATATTCGCAATTTCATTCAAATGTCAAAAAATTAGTTATTTCAAGCAATCATATGTTGATATCTGACAGGATTCTCTCAATTTTTTTTTCGAACATAAACTCCCGAATTTTAAGGGAAAAAGATTCCCGGGGAATTCGTAATAGGGGAATTTAGCTCCCGGGAGAAAACAATTCCCGGGGAATATTTAGAATAGGGATGATACAGCCCGATTCTAAATAAAAATTCCCGGGGAATTTGATCACTTTTCCCTTTTCCCTTATTCTAAACGAACTTCGAAAAAGAGGAAAAAAATTGAGGGAAAAAAGTAGGCATTCTAAATAGAAAGAAAGGGGGGAATTTGAATACATTTCCCGCGTTTCTCTTCCCCAAATATTTGCTCGGGAGTATGGACAAATGTATTTTTTTTTTATTACTACAAACGAAAATGGAATATAAGCGAAATGTATTTAGGTCTAAAACAACAAACCGGTTTCAGCTTCAAATGCTCCTAAATTTAATGGAAGAACACCGCGATATTGCGTATGGTTTCCACAAAAAAACAAAAGAAGAAATTGGGTTGTTTTGGCAAAAAGCTGAAACTGTACTTAATCAGCGGGACCACCAAGCAACAGTATTTTTGAGTGGAAAAAAGTAATAAATAAATTTCTTGAAACGTTTATTTAACTAATTTCACTTATAGGTACTTCTTCCACCAATATTCGCTTGCAATGCTATGCATTTGCCGTTTTTTTTTAACACACAGCCCAATCATGAATATTCCCGGGGAATTTTTCCTCGAGAATTAAATCCTCCTATTCTGAATCAACGGGGAAACATTTTTCACTGCGAATCCGGGAGAAGGAATTTCTGAAGTTTCGAAATCAGCTATTTAGGGGATTTAAGTGTCATTTTGCGAATTCTGTCAGAAGAATAAAAATTGAATAGTTTTTATAAATTAGCTAAAATAAATATAATATAGGTGATTTGTGATTGTTGTTCATGAAAAATTCGTGTTTAAATGATAAGTGTCGCATTCAGAATGGTGGCGGAGGAATTAGCAACTATTGAACACCAAAACCGTCGTAAAATAAGATGGAACTTGAGAGACAGCTCCAATACATTGGAATTACCTCAAAACATGTAAGTGCAAAGACTGATGCGTTTGTAGTTTGTTTTCACACGCAAATCTTTACCTACTTTACAGATTTCAAAAATATTTTCGAGTCAATAAGTGCGCGTTTAAATATTTACTCAACGTGCTCACAGAATCTTCCCAGGAAGCAAGAAAGAGCTTTGCGATTACACCAATCGTCAAACTGAGTGCTTGCTTGCGGTTCTTTGCTGAGGGGGAATATCAAACTGGTGTTGGGAAGGATCATGATGTTGGTCTTGCCCAATCCAGCTTTTGCAAAGTTCTTGCAAACGTGTTGAACATATTTGAAAGAGAGCTATGTTCACGATGGATACGCATATGCAAAAATTATCAGAAAAAAAGAAGCAATAGCCTGGCATTCTATATAAAACATTATATTCCTGGTGTTCCTGGCTAGTAAGTTTAAAATGCATTGGTTTCAAGTTGAATAATAACATTAACAAATTTTAGGTATGCGATGATAAATTCACTATACAGTACGTAAATGCTTCTCATCCTGGTGAATGCGATGATGCTTTAATATGGAATGTTAGCGATCTTCGGTCGTACTTTGAAGAGGAATATTTACGTTAAGTAAGAAACTCTTGGCTTCTGGGTACAAGCGCTATTTTAAGAATTTTTATTGCATTTTTAAATTTTTTTTCTTTAATTTTTCATTATGTTAAAAGGAGATGCGGGATATCCATTGGAACCGTGGCTTATGACACCCTACAGGCTACCAAATAAAGGTTCGACACAAATGAAGTTCAACGATGTTCACTCACAATATCGGAACGTTATTGAACGCACTAATGGCGTCCTAAAGAATAGATGGAGATGTCTTCTTGGTGCTAGGGATCTGCACTATACCCCAGAAAAAGCAGCTAAAATTATTAATGTATGTTGCGCCCTACATAATATATGCATTAGGTTCAAGTTAGAATCTACAGAACCTAATTTAGAGGTCCCTGTCACTGATGCACCTCTGAGTCTGAACAACGAAGACGTAATTTCCTCAACCAGGTCCGAGTATTTGACTATAGCACAAAATATAAGAGATGGTTTTCCAAGCAGTTTGTACATTTTACAATATATTTATAAAATCTATAAAAAAAATAGTTTTTATTAATAAAAAAATTAGATTAGATTTGATCAAAATCTTAGCTTGTTCCTTGTTAACAGTTTTCGACATTCAAAATTAAAATTAATAATATTTTACAGCTCAAATGTTCATTAAGAAATATAAACTCACATTTCCATCTAATTTCTCGGTTGGATTGTTGGAGAATTTTTTTTTGAGAAATGCGATCGCATTCCGCTATTCTTTTGACGTTTGTGATACCTACTTTTCTCTTAGAGAATTTTTCCTATTTTTCGAAGTTTGTTTAGGATAGGGGGAAAGTGAAAAGTTTCCCGGTTTCAAATCATTCAGAATAGAAGAGTAGAGAAAAGTGAACAAATTCTCGCGGAATTTTTATTCATGATTGGGCTGACAGTTTTTTTTAATAATAAATATCGCAATTTCATTGAAAATGTCAAAAGTCAAAAAATTTCAACCAATCATATGTTGATATCTGACAGAATTCTCTCAATTTTTTTTTCGAACATAAACTCCCGGGGAGAAAGATTCCCGGGGAATTCGTAATAGGAGAATTTAGCTTCCGGGAGAAACCAATTCCCGGGGAGTTCCTTTCCCGGGGAATATTTAGAATAGGGCTGAATATAGCTTTCTTTATTATCGAAGGATTTAAACAATTTCGTAAAATTAAATCAAGAGACAACCCGTTCGTAAACACCTGGAAGGGAGTGTATATGGAGTGGAGAATCTTAAAGGAATTCCATCAAATTAGTAAGCATAAAACTATGATTACTACCAAGAGGCTGAAAAATCAATAAAACAGGAGCAGCACGTGTCAAAATCGTTACAAATAGCCAGGCTTTAAAACTCCGGGATTACATACATAATGCAATAACACTCAGCATTTAATTGGGCTCAGTGAAGAAATTTCCCGAAAATGGGAGGTTTTTTGATGATTATTGAGGTCGAACCGGCGAAGTCCGCAGGCGCACCAGTAGGGATGAACAAAAGTGGAAAGGGTGGTGATCCCTCTATTCCTGATCATAACCGCCCCGAAAAGGAAAAAGCAAGATTGCTTAGAGGCTGAATTTAGTCTGATATCTTAAAATTAAGTTGACTTTAAAATTCACTTACCTGAAAATCTTTTCCATATTTTTTCACTCCACTGACAGCCAGCAAAAGTTCCTCATTAGTCCAACGAGAATTAATACGATTTGCAGATTCATTGGGGCGCAACTCGTCTAAACTATCCGAATTTTTTCTTTTGATTGAAGAAATGTTCTGTTTGTTTAGCTGGACCTAGAATAATAATCAAAAAATACAATTTAACAGTTTTTAATTCTCTATTTTAACATAGACTCATAGTTTAAATTTAAGCGTTTAATACGATTACTGTGTAAGACAAAAACATTATGCAATAAGTGTTAGATTTTCTACAGAAATCGAGGACAATTTTTAAAAATTATTCGAAAATCATTGCCCTCGACTTCCTCGTCTACATTAACTAAAACGACTTTTCATGGATGACATAGGCGAGAGCAATGACTCGATATGATTTAATATGTTCTGTGAACTTATATGCCCTCTCTAAGAACAAACTAATTAAAGTATCATAGTAGAAGAACTTTATTCTTACTTGACTTAGCAATGAGACAATTTCCCTTTCAGTATTCGCGAGCAATTGATCTTGGTTATTGTTTGAACTAGCGAGCGCTACAATATCGTCATGGTTAATGTGCATGCCACGCGGTGGTTTGCGTTTATGGCGATCAGCATTACGATCGCGGTACCTTTTACCAAAGTATGGACCAGTAGTTGGCCTTTTATTACCCGTTCTTCTAAAAGTACCCAACACGACGATGACGACATAGAGAAAGAGAGAGAGAAAGAATTTCGTTTTCAGCAGTTCTGTTGTTTAATTTTCAAAAATATGTATTTTAGGTACCTCCAATGATGATGGCAACTATTGCACAGTTTTCCATGTGGTGTACCATTTAACATGTTACAAGCGACCCCACAACCCGAGCAACAGCCACCGGTTGTGGCAGAAGGCGAAGAAGATACGGTATTATTAGTAGTATTGCTTGTTGTTACTTCATTGTTTGAGGGATTTGTTTGATTACTGTTTGGAGTCTGCGCTTGTTGTTGACTTTGCTGGCGTTTGTTTGCAGAAGGGTTTGTAGTAGCAGCAGTAGTAGAGGTAGGAGTAGGGCTTCTTTGTGAACTAACACCAACAGCACTGTTAATAACATTGCTAATAGCTATACCAGCAGCTGGACTATTTGTCGACGACGTCGCTGTCGTGTTGCTTGATTGCTTGCTATTCTTGATGTGAGTGTTGTCTCCAACAAGACCAACGCCATTACCACCAACACTTCCACCACCACCACTACTACTACACAATTTGGAATCTTGTAAGCCAGAAGAGGAGGCCAATGCTTGATCCTGTATTGTGAATTGGAAGAAAAAGAGAACGCAAATAAAACCCTAGTATTGACAGCAAGTATAATTAAATGCAATAAATTAATTTTGAAACAAAAAACGAACAGACTAAAGAAAACACACATCTAATTGCTTAATAATTTACAAAAATGTTAATTAAAAAAATATAGAAACCATTAATACATACATTAACAAAGAATTGCGGAAAACAGTATGTTTAAAATTAATATAATAAAATAAACACCAGAAATCAGACAAAATAAGACAAGATAAGAGGTGTAACACAAAAATGTTGATATTCCGCAGAAATTATACAATTATAAATATTTTTTTTTGTTGTCTTCAATACATAATTAATATGTGTAGTGATCAGTCAATGGAACCGTCTGGTAATGGTTTGCTTAACGACAATAAATAATACACTTCTAGGCAGTGTATTTCTGTGTCCCTACATTCCACAAAGTTCCTATTGATAAATTAATATCATACTTTTAGGCAGCTTAACATGTTACATACCAAATCGGTTTTCACTCTGCCCCAGAAAAATCGACGGGGCCCCATCCATTATCCATTACACATCATAAAAGGTATTGGAAAATACACTAAAGAGAGGCATATTACACAATATAAAAAGCACAAATAAACAAGTGAAATCCAACATCATCTTCCTTAACGGCAAAGCTTTTATCAGGATTCAATGGATCATTGTTCTCCCACTTAACGGCATACCTACTGGTCGGCATTTGGGGTTCACTGGTTCGACTTCAATGAATATTGACAGTCCTCCCGGTTTGGTATCACTTCATAACTGACCAATCAAATGCTGGTGGTGTTGCATTTGTGCGATCCACGAGTTTTTAGACCTGCCTTTTTTTAAGGTTGCATGATCCCATTATTTGATCGACACATAAAAGCATTTAAAGAAAGAGCCAACACAAATAAGTATCTGATTATCTTGCTAAAGTCTCTTCCACAAATTACGTTCGAAAACTAATAAAAGCAAAACGCTAAATATAAGGAAGAAACATTACATCGATTTAGGTCAGGATTTCAGTACCGTGCTCCATGGTGTTAGTAACATTTTGCTGTGACAGATCGTAAAATAGGTCATTTCTGCAATAAATTAGGTTGAATTTCAGATACATGGGTGAGTTTACACCTTACCATACTATGCTTTTGCGAAGATGTACATAATCCATATAGACGCCTGCATGACACCTATAGTATCTACACTAAGTGAAGCAACCCACCGCCAAGGAGCTACAACGCGGCGTAACTGCTTTAATATCTATGGTGATTACCTTATTTAACGATAACAATTAACGGACCAAAAGTAAATTAGTGGAATATAGAGAGCCATTTTTCCGGTTACCGGTTATCGGAACACCAGTCAAAATTTGTTCTATATTAGCCCTAAACCCTGCTTTTCCAGAAACACACAATTTTAAGCCGAATCTGAACGACAAATTTGAGAAGCTTCTCATGACAAGTGATACTTTTGTATGTTTGTTAGACGTTCGCATAGGAATAAATTTCCTTTCTTCTTTGTATATTTAACGTTAACAGATTTTTTTTTAATATATGCTTTATTTGTTTTTATACCCTATTTTGTAACATACCTTGATATTGCCGGTAGACCCCTTAAAGTTACTATATTCGTGATCAACATCGAAAGTAATGTCGATCGAGGCATGTCCGTTCGTCCGACCGTCGGCAAAAATTAGGCTCTTAAAATCGAGCTAGAAAGCTGCAATTTTAACCATAACAATCCGCCCAAGCGGTCTGTAGCCTTTCAAGCTCACCTGAGTGATCGTTTTCTTAAACGTTTCACAGATGAGCGCTGATGGGGTATGTATTTACAAAACGGTACAGAGTCAAAATAAAATTGTATATAGCCAACAGCTCACGAGCGTTGCAGGTCATTGTTATGACATCAATTCGAGAGTCCATCAAGATCATCTCGGAAAAGTATACAATCTAACACCGATGTTATTTGACGAAAGATTTTCAAATCATCGGGAAACATCAAACACTAAGGAATTTAGAGACAATTCAGGAATATCATTAATAAATAACAAGAATAGTAAGGGGCCAAGATGACTACCTTGGGGTACACCTGAAGTAACTTGAACCGGTGTTGACCGAAAGTCGTCTAAGTGCACAAACTGAATTCGGCTCAGTAAGACATGAGCTAACCCACTTCAACAGATTGGAATGAAATCCAAATCTAACTAGTTTCTGCAGTAAGATGGTATGATTTACACGAGCCTTGCAAAAGTCAGTATATATGACATCATACTGAAAACCTTTCTCCAAACTGAAGTTGAACTTAGTTGAAGTTGATCTACCAGTCAAAAGGTGGTATGTATCGTAACCCGTAATGACCCTAAGGTAACCTTTTTTTTATTTTTATTTATTTTGTTATAAAAAAGGAAATCCAAATCCCAGAGCACTCAGACTCGTTAACGGTCCATTGTACTACCAGGCAGAAATCCTCCTTTTGGTGTAGAGGCATGTGAATGGGTGGCGTATGTTGTTGTTCCCCATGGGGATTGAACCTGCACCGCACGGGTCACAAGCCAACACACTAACCTCTACACCGTCGCCACCCTAAGGTAACCTACTAGGTTTTTGATATCATGCCGACTCAAATTTAGACATTTGTTGGCATTATTATTGAAGGGCTGGATGGCTCGTTTGGCATGCCTGAGTCCTGGGATGCTCTCCCAATAGGTGGTACACTTCGTATGTTCCCAGCATTTAATACCTGTGATTACTGCTGATCTACGAGTGCAGAAGAAGGGTTCGGGACCATTAAAAGGCGTTTCTGATCCCTTTCTTGCCAGTTCGTCGGCCTTATCGTTACCTTTAAAACTCTCGTGGACCGAAATCCATCACAGTTTGGTCTTGTTCCTTAAACAGAGCGTTTGAAGAGTCTTAACAGTGCATGACTGATTTGGATTCAATGGTATGCGAGCTAAGGGCATTCATAGCTGCTTGACTATCCGTGATTATATGCCGTTATAGCTATTTGCTGAGTTATTACTAGCCCTTTCTTCTCTCTTGAGAATCTCTGTGTATAATCGTTTATTGGAGCATAGTGTTTTGTGAAGGCGAACTGTGACCGCGCAGTTCATATCAAGTTCAGGGAGCTAATCGAGGAGGGTGGTCGTTAAGCCTTATATCATTTAACTGTGTCAATCCTGTTATTGCCTCTATGGCAGCTGTTGGGCAGGTGTGTGGATTTGTCCACCATTCTATGGAGACGTATGTAATTATGGGTCTTATTATCACTGTGTAGATTTAGAAGACGATCTTTGAAGAGATTCCCCAGGTTCTACCATACGTGCGGCGACAGGCTCATGGAGCTCTTGTAGCTTTTGAAATTTTGTGGTTGATATGAGAGTTCCAGTTCAGTCCCTTGTCTAAGGTTACTCCAAGAGTAACGTCGCTTATTGAAATTCGGCCTTACTGGGATTTATGAAAAGATTTTCCCTGATGTAACAGTCTAGGGCTGACTTAAGAGCGTTTTGCATTCGTGATGTGACTTCATTTGAGTCTTTGCCCCTAACAATGATGACAATGTCGTCGGCGTACTCAAAGGTCATCAATGACCAAAGACCACAGGAGGGGCGAAAGTACATCACCCTGTGGGCAGCTCCTAACGGCTGATACTGATACTGAAGTCATTCCTGACGAAGCAGTTATTTTGCGACTTTCCAGCAACGCTTTGATCCATTTTATAGTGGATTTGTTTATATTTCTATGGTGCAAAGCATTTGACATTGACTCATGTCAAGAGCAGCCTCTATATCTATTAAGGCACATAGTGCAGTCTCTTTGCAGCTTCCGTGGATTTGCCCTTTTGGTAAGCATACTGATATGGGTGCAGAGGCATGATGTTCATTAAGCATTTTCCGACGTGAAAGTCAATAATCCTTTCCATTGTATTCAGAAAAACGATGTCAAGCTTATAGGGCGATATAGTTAAGGTAATTCGTTCGGTTTGCTTCCGGGTTTAGGCATGAATACCACGTTTACGTCCCTCCAGGTACGTGGTACGTATCCCCAGTTGAAGCGGAACCTAAATCAGGCGAAGGTACCAACAACTCCACTCCTTTTTGGATGAGGGCAGGAACGATACCGTCCATGTTTAAATGAGAAAATTGCCCATTTAACTTAATCCAGAGTAAACAGTGTTCCGGATAAACTGTTATTTCTGCTGAGGTTTATTGGAATTGAAACCTCTGCTATATGGTCATTTGATATGTCCAAAATGAAGGACCCTGGGAAGTGGGCCTGAAGCAACATTTTCAGCGTCTCTTTCCGGTCGCATGTGATCGCACCATCTGGTTTGATTAACAACCCCATGCTTTGCTCTTGATCCTTTGGAAGAGCCCTTTGGAGGCGTGCTACTGCAGGAAGTTTTTCAAACTTTTCACGCCAGGATACCCTTTCAGATCCACGCAACTTTAGGTTGTAAATGGTCGGCCGGGATTGGTATTGTTCCCAAGCGCCCGTGCGTTTGGGTTCGTTATAAAGCTTTCAATTAAAGGAGATGAAAGGGTAAGGTCTAAAACATTTTCTCTTATAGCGTTTCTTATTTAGTATAACGATTTTTTTTACTATATAGGTATTCTAATAGTGACTCACCTCTTTTGTTCGTTATAATTATATTGTTATAGGGATCTGTAGGGATCTCCAATACTGAGCATTCGTATTGGAAGTGGTGTGGTTGTTGGCAGATACACCCTATTAATGGGCCAACGGCAGCGTCCATATCGGAATATCCGGCACCTGGCCTAAAGGTTGGGGGTTGTGCGTGGGGTTGACTATGACTATCCAACCACAGCAAGAAGAGAGACGAACGAATTGCGAAGGACCTACACAGCAATAAAGCATATATCACCTATAAACATCCAGGAAGTATGGTGGTTGATGGGCCGGTCAAGGATTGATGCAAACTATGAAATATGTGACTGCTACAGAGAGAAAAAGGACCGTCTATTTGGGTGATGGAGGCTTAGACTAGAAGCCTTAACCTTTCGATACGTTGGTTAGGGGCTGAAGAACTATTTATAAGAGCCATCAATTACCCGCATCCGAGTGACTATTTATTTATTTTTCATTATCCTCGTTTTATGGTTTGCCAAAAATAGTGAATATTGCATCTAAAAATAGCGAGAATACTAATTGATATCTTGTATCAATTCGCGAACTCTGACAATTCATTCACATGTTTTTCGTCAGACGCGGATTCCAATTGGAGCATATCCCAAGTCCCAATGACAATCCGAATTAAAGGGTTTGGTTCAACGGTTTGTTATTCATCGGGATGTGGCGACCAAATGTTATGAATACAAATTGGCTATTCGCGGCAATGGTGTGGTTATTTATCCAAAAAGTTAGGTGGCGCATTTCGCGCTCAAGTGAAGGGTCATTTATAGACAATAATCCGTATCAAGGCAAAATTCGCCGACCTGCCTTATATCCGCACACACACTATTTTGACATACCTGGCCAAATGACACATGCTCCAAACAGATATGATCCTAAGTGAACGTAGAGGTGGCGACGGTGTAGAAGTTAGTGTGTCGGCTTGTGACCCGTGCGGTGCAGGTTAAATCCCCATTTAAAACAACAGCATACGCCACCCATTCATCGAGAGAAACGAACAACACCTTGTTTTTCCCACCTCCACACCAAAAAGAGAATTTCTGTCTGGTAGTGCAATGGCCCGTTACCGAGTCTTGATTGCTCTGGGATTTGGATTTCCTTTTTTTAATAAAAAAAAACAAAAAAAATAACTCAACGTACTGGAATATGTATCGGGGACTTGCCGTCTCAATTGCGTCCATATGGGACTTGGATGAACAGCTCACCAGCTTAATAAAGTGTTGTTAACCGCCTACCATAGTAGTTGTGTCACGAAAACCGGTTTAAGTAAACGTAAGGTTCCCTGGTTTAATGATCAACTTGCTAAACTCAGGAAGAAGATTAGGAAGCTTTTAAATCAACCCAAACACCCAAAAAGGTGGGACGAGTACAGGTTCGCTCTCACAGAATATAACTCAGAACTGAGACGATCGAAACGACCTACATGGAGAAAAAGCTGCGAAAAAATTGCTGACATGCGCGTATCCACTATGCTATTGGAAAAGATTACACAAACTGTGTAGGGTCACTAAAGAAAACAGATGGAACCTACACGACGGACCGTACGAATACCTTATTAAAACCTTAGTTCAGGTTCGTCCGCTCGTGCAACACACGAAAACTCAAACGCGACTGAACTCAGGGTCTTTGTAGCGAGTAAATAGTTGATCGGGAAAAATATTTAGTAATGGGCACTAGGCTCTTTCAAACTAAAGCTCCCGGCGGAGACGGTTTACTTCCAGCTCTAATTATGAGGTTAATAGACGTAATCCTGCCGGCAGTTGTTACTTTGTTTAGAGCAAGTAACAGCTGGCAATATATACCATTGATCTGGAGAATAGGCCAAGTGAAGTGCCTAGATCATATAGACCTACAACTATTTAACATATAACATCGTTCGTTCTTAAAACCATGGAAAGACTTATTGATGTTCATATTAGAGACCGGATAAAATTAACTATCCCTCTATACTCAAGTCAGTATGCGTACAGAAAGGGCAAATCCACGGAAGGTGCTTTCCACTGTCTTGTTAAAAAGATAGAAGGAGCGCTTCAAGCCACGAACTTTATGCCTGCCTTTACATTGAATGTGCATTCGATAATACCGGGTACGACTCGTGTGCAAGGGCAATCAATTGAAAAGTTATTGAAGATTCAACCAACCGATGTATCAGAGCCATTCTGGAAAGTTGAATAATAACCTCCTCATCTGGGGAAGTGTCGGTGTCTGTGACGGCAGTCAAAGGATGCTCCAAGAATGATTACTCTCCCCCCTCCTGTGGTCACAAGTCAACCACAGCCTTTTAGTCAGTCTTAAGAGACTATGCTGTAACGCCAATGGGTATGCGACCTGGCGATAATTATAAGTGGTAAACATAGCACGACCAAAACTGGGGTCATGCAAAATACTTTACTACCCTTTTAGAATGGTGTAATAACGAAAATCGTGTTAGTGCCCTTTACAAGGAGGCTGGTAAATTCTGAACTTATCATCATTAAAGGCACCACAATAACCTACTCCAGTGATACTGGTTGTATATCATGATGGTCAGACCTATTATAACATACGCGGCCATCGTCTGGTGGCCCAAAGTTCTTGAAGGCACAACGCTAACCAAGCTCCAAAAGCTACAGCGTATTGCCTGTCTCGGCATTACAGGTGCGATGCGCACCGACGGATCACCAATGGATTCTAGAGGTTGAGGTGGCGTCTTTGGACCCAACTCCAAAGTCTCGGTGGGTATGGAAATATGCCCCAATGAAATCCATGCCATTGAGGTCTGCGCCAAAATAAACCTTGAAAAGTGTATCAAGGGTTCCAGAATACACATATTCTCATTAAAGCTGCCCTTTAAGAACTGTCGTCCAATTCAATGTTATCTATGACAGTCAAGTGCTGCTACGATGCGCTGCAATCTTTAGCCAGACACAACAATGTCAAACCGGGTTGGGTACCTGGCCACCGAGGAATTTTAGGCAACGAATCTGCGGACGAGTTAGCTAGGGCTGACTCAGAATTAACAGAGCGGAGTCAACTGGATTACCGCTCTAGACTTAAGAATAATTGGGAATACCAACTTCGTCTAACCCCTTGGGACAATGTTCCGCGACTCAGGCAATCCAAATTATTAATTAGGAACTATTCCTATAAGGAAAATCTTATCCATACTAATATTATAAATGCGAAAGTAACTCTCTCTGTCTGTCTGTTTGTCTCGCTTTAACTCCAAACTACAGAACCGATTTAAATAAAATTTGGTACACAGATAGTCTAGAGCCTGAGAATGGACATAGGCGGGAAAATGGTTCATCAAGTTGTATCTCTCGAATGCTTTCTAGCTCCTAGCTTTGAAATGACTCATCCAAATGAAATAGAATTTTTTTTAATATAAAGTTCGATTATGTACAAAGATTTTAAGATATAAATCATCTTTGTAGGTTATGCTGAAGTTGAACAATAAGCATTAAACTATAAATTTTATACAATTCAAAAAAGTGAAATGTTCGATTGAAGCTAGATAGTTGGATTTTCCCAGCGTCCAGTGGAGGAAAATGTGTGTATAGGTGCGGCACAAATCTGTTTCTCTACCTGTAACTTTTGTGCAATGTGCTTTTTCTTTCTTTTTTTTATGCACCTTTTGCAGTTTGTGTTTTTTTTTTTTATAGCGCATGGCCATGGGATTGAGAAAGATAGGGTATGAAATGTAAATGAGATTGAGAGGGAGTCCATATAATGAGTAGGGACACTCTCGATGTTTTCTTTATCCGTTCTTATCAGCAAGTATTTTGTTTTAAATTTAAGAAGTTTCAGACTGGCGAAGCAAGGCGAGCACGGGACAGCTAGTACTAGATAAGGCAGGCAAGTATTAGGAAGCTCGTGAGCTTCCTGACAGACCATTGTGGCTGGAGATATAATATTCACAAAATTAACTTGTGCTCCGAGACAGAATGTAGGTTTTGTCTGGAGCAGGATGAATCCCCTGAACACATTCTTCGTGAATGCCCGACGCTTCATTGATTAAGAAGACGTACCTTCCACTGAAAAACTCTGCTACCAAGGACATGCTGACCTTCATAAGAGAAGGGGTACGTCTGTTGGAATAGTAAACCCTTTAAATTCAATAGATCTTTCAGGTCGCAGTGTGAACCATGTTTGCGGGGAATTTGTTAAAAAAAAATCTACGAGTAGGTACATGTACCCATTTATTTGTTCATCTTGTGTGTAGACGTTCTTTTTCCGTTTTAGAAACAAAATTATTAAGGGTGGACAAAGCTGTCAAACTATTATTTTATAATAATTAGGTATACAAAATGGCATGCGATAACATTCTCGCTTCTATAAGAATCGCTTTCGAATCGCATTGTTTCAAGTCTTTTGAAAAATTATGCCAAACTAAAACGATGTTTTTCAAAATTTTAGCAACTTTTAATTTTTTTTAAAGTTATAGGAAAATTTTTCAAAAATCTGAGTATGCAGTTTTCTTCTACATATTTGCATCTAGTAATGTATCAAGTTTTTTAAATACATCACCCGTTTTTGATATAATTGTTAGTTCTCTGTACCGTTAATCGAGTATTTTGGGAAAAATTGAGTAAGCCATCTTCTGACACTAACTCCAAGTATTCAAGATATCGAAGACATCGAATTTAATCGAAATCCTTAAATCCTCTTTTGAGAAAAGTGAGATTTTGAAAAATTAAAAAAAAATGTTTTATAAATAAAAAAATTAATAAAAAATATTTTGAAAATTTTAATATACATATAATAATAAATATATAATTATTCCAAATGGTAGTGTTAGCCGGTAAGTAAATTTTCTTCAAAATAGCCCGTTTTTGCGACATAAGCATATTTGTAAAAAAAAACTTTTATTCAACAATGTAAGCAAAAACTAAGTACGCCATTTTTTACGCCCAGCTCAATTATTTTATATTTCAAAAGTTATCAAAATCGTTATTGAAAATACAATTTGTATGGAAGGTAGGTTCCGTTATCTAAAATGAAGAATAAAAAATGGGCCAGTAGTTATAAGCCCAGAAACCTCAAATACGAAGTTTGAAGAAAAGCCATCCACCAATCGGGACACACTTTTTGGGCTTCTATAGTCGCAATATCATACCTCATACTCAGTTTGAGAAAGTTAAAAAGTAAACCATTTCGGGCACCGACTAAAGTGAATCTTGATATGCCACGAAATGGTTTCTCAATTAAGTAGGTATGTAAGTGTAACTGTTGTATTTATGAAATAATTTTTTTTATTGGTGAATTGAGTACCGAGACTTTCAACTTTTCACAAGAGCTTTTTCGTCCACAGTAAATTGTCTAAAAATTACTCAGTTCGATTCTAAATATTCCCGGGTAAAAGAACTCCCCGTGAGTTGGTATCTGCAAGGAGTAAAAATCGCCTTTTCGGAATTCGCGGAAAACTATTTTACCCTGAAAATGAAAGAGTTAATATTCGAAAAAAGGTTCTCGCAGAGAGCAACACATTCTGATTGTTTTAAAAGAGCTGGTTAGCAACATTTTTGCCACTTTGAATGAAGTTGTTAAAATAAGTGCATTTAAAAACCACTGGTTAATTGTCATAAGGTATCTCCTTTAAAAAAAAGGTGCACAAATAAAATATGAAAAATACATAGCATTGCACTCCAAACATCCAACAAGGGCTACTATTTCAATGTACATGCGAGCATCTACATTGAACTAATTGTTTTGTGATCAATGGGTGAAGAACTCAATCTATATAAATACAAATTAAATGCCGGCTGGACCAATTTGGCCCTTCTTTTTTTAATGGTTGTAAAAGTCCCAAAAGGTTTTTACTTACTTACTTACTTACTTTACGTGCTCCCGACCCATGGAAAGTCTCTGCCTGAGACACTGCAGCCTTGCATACTTCGCGATCTGGGCACGCTGTCTCCAGTTGTTCAGACCAATCCGCGATGGCGCTTGGTCTCTAAAACGTAGGTTCGGTCTTCCTCGTCGACTCGAACCTGGGGGTTGGGAGTCGAAGATGGCGCAGGGACATAAGTACCGAAGACATAAATCCCGAATTAATTTTTCGGAACTTATGTCCCTCTATACCGGTGCCGTGAAATAAGGCCTTACGCAATAAGGCCAATTTGGCGTTATTTCTCTTTCCATTGGTGGTTTATAGAATCTACTTGCGATTTCGCAACTAATCTAATAAACAGTGCGATGCATTTGGGGGGGGGGGGGGGGCATGCTGCAACCCCCTGCTTGGTATCACTGCTTGACTTGGAGTAGGTGCGAGGTACGGTTCATCAATTTTTTCTCGTTAATTATGTTTAACCTATCAATTTATGAACGTTAATAAAATATAAAATATATTCAACTGTTTGTTTCATTCGGGACTTGTGTCCTATTTTCAACGATAAAAATTCGGTACTTATGTCCCATTTAAGTGAAAAATGAATTCGGGACTTATGTCCCTGCGCCGTCGAAGATCCACTTCGGTGGACCATTATTTTCCATTCGCTCGATGTGGCCGAGTCAATGTAGTCGACGTGTTTTAGCTTTATGGACGATATCCACATATTGGTATAGCTCATAGAGTTCGCGGTTGTATCTTCTCCTCCATTTGCCCTCCACGCAAATCTATCGAAAGAACCCAAAATTAGCTCTCCTTTCCTGCTTATCGTCCATAACCGGCAGTATCAGTGTTGTGTAGAGCTTAAATTTGGTCTTCAGAGTAAGGGATTTTGAGCCTATTTGTTTTGCCAAACCGAAGTAGCAACGGTTTCCTAGGGTAGTTCTCCATCGGATCTCGACTAAAGTCACTAAGGTGTCATTTGTGGAGTTAATGTTTACTCCAAGGTAGATAAACTCCCTTATTATTTATTGCTGCTGTTAACAGTGACGCTTTGTCCCATTCGGTGGACAGATGTTTGTTTGTTTGTTGTAAGCAAGTCAACGAAGACAAAGTTGACTTCAAGGAAAACCAATTTAGCATGTTCTTAATTTGCTGAGATTGGCCGAATATTACCATATCGTCCGCGTATCCCAGTAATGGGACGGATTTGTTGAAGATAATGCCTTCCGTGTTGAAACCTGCCATCCGCATTATCTTTTCTAAAACAAGATTGAAGGTTTTAGCGCGACTCGACCGACTGATTTACAAATTTCTTTTTTTTGTTTTGTTCGTTATGGTCCTGGTAAAGAAAGACAATTACGAAGAAGAGTCGGGAAATTCGGACAAACCGCTCAAAATCATAATTTTCGTATGCACTCTCGACCAAAACTGACGATAGAAACCACTATTTGGTTGATGTCAACTTTTAACCGATAACCATGAAAGTTGGCTATTGTTTTCAGAGACCTTGTATTGATACTCGCCACTAGATAGTGCTGCAACGTATCAACTTGTGGCAGTCGTAGCAGTGTTAGCAATCCATATATAAGCCATTAGAAGATACATTGTTTAAACCCTAACAACATTCAATTATTGTTTGCACGAAACTCTGTTCTGAAATTTTTTTAATGTGTTTAACAGCTGTGTGTTAAATTTCAACTATATTCAATTAACTACTTTCCTGCAGAAGCTTGAGAAGATTTAACCTTTTAAAATTATTGTTGACAGTACAGTCGTCATTGTTCATAAGTATTTAAAATTTATAGGAATTAAACTAAAGGCAGTTATCGTTAAACAAAAAGGAAATTCTTTTATTTTAAACTCATGAACTACTGTTTAGTCCTTATATATAAAAACCACGTGTCCGCTACCGGCCAACCGATTTCAATGAAATTTTGTGAATGTGTATGATTGGTTCCAGCTTGAAAGATAGTGTAGTTTGGGAGCCGATAGCCGATAATATAAATTTCAATGAACCTAGGTACCTATATATAAATGTTTGCGTCTTTGCTATATGGACTCCGAAACCACTGAACCGATTCAGCTGAAATTCAGGCAATCTTTAGTATGTGTCAAAATCGGTGCAGCAGTTTACTAACTGCTGATTTTTTTTGCTCTGGGTAGCGCATCGTTTATCCGATTGAAACTTTGCAGTTTTATAATGTATGCGCACTAAATGGATTTTTTCAATACCCTTATAATGCATTATCTACACAGCGTGGGCATTAAGGAAATTAGGATTAAAAAAGAGGGAGAGATGCCGATGCACGTTGGTCTTGAATGTTTGTAGATTTTAATGTGAAGGAAAAATGGAGCGGGGAAGAGTATGCCGCAGTGTTGTACGGCTTAGGGAAGATTATTTGTATTCACTGTGCATCCGAATAGAGGCTTAAGTGTGAACTGATGCGTATTCCTTGCACAGCGGGTATTGCGATTGAAATGTTCCGAGGGTGGAATCACTACCTACAACTTGTAGGTAGTCTGTGGGTGAAATGCAACTGACTATTTCGTTTGAGCACTTATGGTGGAAACAACGATTAAATAACGAGAAACAGAAAACATTGCGGAGATGACTAAGGGGGTCAAGCGATCTTGCGATGTTATGGTTACCAACGAGTTTTAACGCGCGTTTTTGGATCCTGTCAAGTGCCTCCAAATAAGTTGTTGGTGCACCAAACCAGATATGAGCACTGTACCCAAGTCAGATCGGAGGGGGTGAAATATTTCTTGAATCGCTTAGGAATCATTCTAACGAAAGTTGTCACACACATGCCTTGAATGGAAAGCCGTTCGGTTTCAGGGATTCATGGACAATGGATGGGTTTTTGGGTTTTGCTTTAATGACAGAAGACAGCATTGCATTTTGGAAGCATTAAATTCCACTCTATTGGTTATACCCCAGTGAGCTATACTGTCAAGATCGGAATTTAATGAGCTTAACATATGTTGCCGTTCCAGTTCCACACCCGAAAATGAGGGGCGTTAAATAAGAAAAGAATATGAGAGCTGAGGGTACTGTCATCAGCAAATGAGTGGATTGGATTGGATTGGATTAAAGGAAACATACAGGAGATCATTTAAAAAAGGTGAAAAAGAGTTGGAGACAAACCCTAGCCTTGGGGAACACCAGTGTGAGTTGCAGATTTGAAACCGTCCCAAACAGCTTGAATGAGTATTTCAAATTATCATCGAATCCAAATGCACGCATTTTGGGCAAGAGGTTGGTGCTAAACTCTGTCAAATACTTTCGAAATATCAAGGGCAAAGATCTTACTTTAATCACCCTGGTGAAGAGATTGATTCCACTTTTCGTTTAGATAAGTCATCAAATCACCTGCGAAACCCGTACTGCAGTTTTCGGAACTAAGATATTTCATGAGCTGGCGGTTGATCAGCGTTTCCATGGCCTTGGAATGAAGGGACGTTAGTGCAATTAGTCGGTAGGAGAAGATTCTCCTTTTTTGTACGAGCTGGACAAATGCTTTTTTCCATCTTCTCGGGAAGAGCCCTCAAAAAAAGGAAACACAGAATAGCTTTTGTACTGATTTTGCCAGCGAGGAAGAACGCCTCTTCAGAACGATATTGGAAATACCATCTGGACTCTAGCCACTGTACGACTGCGCAAGTGGATTAGTCCAATATAGTATTCTGCGCGCTTGAGTACAGGGAGATATAAGGCACAATCTAAGAGCGCTGAGCTAGCTGCAAAGTGAGCAGCAAGCAGATTAGCTTTATCCATAGAGCTGACCGCTA
Organism: Portevinia maculata; assembly: GCA_949715645.1. Lineage (NCBI taxonomy): Eukaryota > Metazoa > Arthropoda > Insecta > Diptera > Syrphidae > Portevinia > Portevinia maculata. The sequence goes on along the minus strand of OX454526.1, from coordinate 114,363,255 downwards.
GAATGTCATTGTAAATGAGTGTCGGGATAGATGACGAGACCGAATTCTTATGTTTTTAACAAACGACCAAAAGTTTTTACAACCCGTGGGACTTAGTAGTATTTGTTGCCTCAACTTTTGGCATTGCCGTCATTTCTGGCTTGTTTTAACTTTTTTCGGCTTTGCTCAGATGGGGTTATATGACCGAAAGCTTACCTCTTTTAACCTAATATCCTCTTTGCAGCTCTGATACTTTTTATCAGCAGCATCCATGTCGCCAGTTAAAAATCTTTAAGAAATCTTTTAATTTTTTCCAATTGGCTATCTCGTATTGGCATACGGTTCTTTTAAGAGTTTCTTCTTGTTGTTGGTACTTGCACGAAAGTTTCTGACATAGTACCATAAACACGAGCTATACCATGCGTAGAAAAACGGGAAATCCCGGACATAGGCGCTTGACAGGCAACTAGCACCTACCACTAGCGGGTAGTATGTTATACATAAAGTGGACCATAAGAGACAAGAAAGCGGCATTCAAAGCCGTTCAGACAAGGAGAAATGACCAGGAAATCCGGTCGCGATACACGAGACGGTTATAATTACCGTTCAGTCAAGCTGATGTCACACAACATGAAGATCCTTGAGCGGGTATTAGATAGCCGAATGAGAAAAATAATACTATCTGAGGACCAGTGCTTGTTTGCCGCAGGTAAATGAACCACAGATGCAATCCAAAGTTTAAGGATCATGATGGAAAAACATCATGATTCCTTTAAGGATTTGCATATGGGTTGCTTGGTTTTGAAAAGGCCTTTAATAGACAACCAACAGATCTGTTATGAGCGGCGCTAACCTACGTACACATGATCATGCATATGGAAAAGGGAGTAAAGACAAGAGTAAGATGCCCCGTTGGAGTCACCGAGGAGTTCGCAATCAAAGTCGGTATACACCAGCGAAGTACATTGATATTTATTACAGTCCTTGATTATCTGCTTGAAGGAAAAGGGACGGACTCCACCAGAGTTATTCTTCATAAGCGAAGTTCAAACGTCAATGCAGGTGGCAATGGTGCGATGGTAGTGTATTCACTAAAGTGATTGGCAGGTCGTGCGTTCGAATCCCGACCAGGGCCATGATTTTTATAAATTGAATACACACAACAAAAACTGATCTCCCTAAAGCAATTTAGGCGCCACCTGTTGAGAAAAAAAAAATCCCATCGCACCAAACTTCTTTCCTATCCTTCTATTCTTTCAGTAAGTAGCACCCAAAAATAGGCAATGAATTGCTGGGAGCTACTTGCGCAACAACTAAATGCCTGCGCTGTGGCTTTACCATTATAAGGGTACTGTGTACAGAAAAAAGAAATCCCTTTAGCGCACGCAAATTATATAAAAAAAAAAAAATGCAACGAGCACGTTTCCATACAATCGCAAAAGAGGGGCAGGCCTAAAAACTCCTGGATCACACAAATGCATTAACACCAGCACATGATTGGCTCCAATGACGAAGTGATTCAATATTAACAGGTATGTCGTTATTTTTTTAGGTCAAACAGGCGAACCCCACAGGCGGACCAGTAGGGATGCAGTTAATTGGGATGTTTATGATCCCTTTACTTCAGATAATAACCTCGTCGTTACAGAGAAAAGAATAAGGTGATCTTATACATACAAATTAATGCTCGTGCGTTCGTCTGCGTTCGCGCATCGTTAATCCGATTGAGAAAAATTTGTAGAGCTGTTGTTGGCACTTGCTTGTGAGCTTTTGACGGCAAAAAGGTGAAATCCCTTTAACCCGTGAAGAGGGCCACCCAAACACCATGCGAAGAAAAGGGTGAACTTATTTTAACCACAGAACCGATTGAGCTCAAATTTCTTGCAATTTCTTCGGTATTGCCCAGAAAGTGTTTCTGTGAAGTTTGGTCATATTCGGTTCAGCGGTTTGGCTTGCCGTGTTTGTTACCAAAAAAAGCAGTTAGGGGAAGGTGTTGTACATTGGTCCGAGTGTCACTTCTATGATAAATACCAGGCATGCAAAAAGCTGTTCTTCTATGAATTGCTATCTTTTGTTCATTTATGTGCTCAATTTGTTTGTGGATGTCAAGCTGTACGCGTCTAAAAGAAAATTGAGCTAAACTGATTTGGACTACAAAAAGTTTTTTTGTTTTTTAAGTGTATATTGGATTAGGGTTTTTTTTCTTATCGTTTCTATGGTCGATATGGGTAAATGTATGTTCTTTGGGTGGAAACTCATTGTCATAATGCATGCCTCTTTAATACAACTTTAAAACTTAAATTTATTTGAACGAGTGATGTACCTTGGCCATATCGCAGTGATTGTACCGTGGACGGGCCGAAGTTACACGTTATTAATACAGTTTTAACAAAAATTGTTTACGGTGTTCCAGCAAAAATATGGCAAGAAGAAAAAAACAGTTTATCTCGGGCTGTTTTCCTTTTTATTAACAAAATTAACGTGTTCATCTTTTAACTTTGGGAAAATTTTTAATGGAATTTTAGGTTCAAGGTACGACCCCCTGTGGACCAAGTTACAACCAGGTCTTGTACATTGGAGCGTTTAAGATTGCCAATGAAAAGTTGCGTTTTCTTAAGAAATGTAAGAAAAATACTGTTGGCATTTTCAGCAAATTACAGATAAAACTTCAGATAGTTACGTAAAACCTGAAGTTATTCGAAAAAAAAACTGAAATCCGCATTTATGTGTATTACCACCATTGTCAAAGTTAAATTAAAATTATTAAATCTGTAATATCTGGTTACGAAATCAATGAGAAGGTCATTCGTATATACATATAAATAATGCAGTTTCCCAATCACAAGAAGCTAAAATTTAGAACATATATCGTCATGAATTATGAAATGGTTCAGAAAATGGAAACAAATATGCAATTTTTTTGTGCTTTTGACAAATACAAAAAATTTATTAAATAAAAATAAAACAGTCTGTGTAGGAATATTTCAGAAAATAAAAAATATAATCAACTGGTTTGTAAATCAAATATATGAATAAAACTGTTCTACGGATGTTTGTGGTTTTCTATGCATAAGAAAGCGATGATGAACCTTGAGTTAGTTGCGTTTTTAAGAAAGGAATGATGCAAATAGTTCAATGAATTTTATTTAAGTATATTTGATTAATTAATTAAGAAAATTACCTTTTCATCGTTATCTGAATCTTCATTGCTACCATTGTCACTACCATTATCGGAACCTTCCTTGCAAGCTTTGGCCTTTTCTTGACGATCCATCACGCTTTGGCGATGGCGTGTCTTCTTCCAGGAGTAATAGTACTTAACCAAACTTGCAATCGATTTATCAGGTAGCTGCAACAAAATAATTAAAAAAAAATCTTAGAAAATATAAGGGTAGAGGTTGACTTATTATTGTATACCATTTGTCGTATGCGGTGAAAACTTTTGCCGTGAAATTGAAAAGCTTGCTCGAACAGAACCTTATCCTCGACAGTCCATTCATCAGGAAAAGGAGTAAAATTTGCCAGGTCCATAACAGCACGTTCTAAATCGTGTTTATGCCAAAAGAGCATACCGAGTGCTTGCTCTCCATTGTAGCCATATTTTTCTTTTGCCACTGCTATGTAATCTTCCACTGTATGGCAAATTATGTTATAGTTGAAGTAAAAGTTTAAAGTAAGCGTAAAAAACTTACGTTTTGCGTCAGGTATTTCCTTTGTTGGAGACCACACTAACAGTGCACGATCATTTACTGTCTCAGGTTTGCGCTCTGGTTCTGGTATAAGAGGTGGACAGGTGGCCTGATAATCTCGCCCGACTCGAATTTTCTCTATAAGTTGAAGAAGGGTAACAAATTTACTAGCCATAAAATATTAAGGTTAATAGTTGCTAATAAAAAAAAAACAACGCTTAGGCGAATGCATATCAAAAAGTACAAAGGCGGAAGTAATAAACCATAAACGGGTACGCAACGACGACCAAGATCTTTACTGAACCTAAGATATCAACGGCATAATGAAGTAAGCCGCAATCACTATTCCCAATTAAATATGTAATGTTTTGATAGATTGATCTTAAAACTTTTGTTATTACATGGTCAGTTATGTGTTTACATACATTATACCGCCCCATAATAAAATAAAGTGCACCACTACGAAAACTTTCTATAAATGGTTTCACATTTTTTACAGTTTTGCCTTTTTTTGTAAAATGATTAAAAAATGAATCGTTACAATGTCGATTACATGAAGATAGCTTTATTTGATTTGTCTTAATTGCATTTGTGATTGGGTAAGTTAAAAATAGAAATTGGCTTCAGTCCGCTTGGGCGAACCCTATTCCTTATCCTATCACTCATAAAGTCGGCGTGGCAAAAACCTAAGTATGGGTGAATTGTTAAAAACGATCTACACATTTTGTTATAAAATATTGGGAAAAGGGCATACATACAGCAAGGCAAAGTAACGAATATCAATTATTTTCATTTGAGTCTTCATTTTTTTACATTTTGTGATTAACCCCTCAATCTATTTGTAATTGCTAGGTCAGATCAGCTTGTTTTGGTGTTAAATTGCTGTAAGGATGGAATATCCTGGGGATACAGATTGAAAAAAAGACAAACTCACAAGCCATGTTAAATATTTTCGAAAGAACTTAAATTTGAGGAGTGTCTCAAAATTGCACCAGGTCTACACAAAAAGTCATTAAAAGAATCTTTTTTTATAATGGTTTATGGAATCTCTAATGAAATACATTTCTATCAGTTCCTCTTCTCTGTCTCCGAAAAGCGTGGTTAAATGACTTAAGCCGTGGATCTCTAAGTACTTATTAAACAAATTTAGATGTAAAAAGAAACTCAGAATCCAATGTTATAAGTACCCCAGTAATATGAGCTTAAAAAGAAAATATAAGATGTTATGCGCTGATCTTAAAAAGGAGATTCCAATCTGCCGCGATAATTTTTACCGTTCGCAATTTAACTCTGCGAATGGGAAATTTAAAAAAAGAATGGCGGATTGTAAATAGTATCCTAAATAAGTCCGCCTCCACCAAGATACCAACTGTTATTAGAGTCAATGACTGCGATGTATCTGATAAACTTTCTATTGCTAACGAATTTAACATCTATTTCACTAATATAGCTAAAAGCTTACAGCCTTCTCCCATGAAATTAATATGTTTAGTGTGTTCTTCCAACCTTAGTTTTACCGAACAGATTGAAGTAAACAGTATTGTGTACCAGCCCATAACTCCTCTCGAGGTTCTAAAAGTGATTGAAACTCTTAACAAATCAAATTCGTGTGATGCTTATGGTTTATCTAATATCATTGTTAAAAATATTGCGTATTCTTCTCTGAATGTTCTAGTAGATATTTTCAACCGTTGTGTTTTTTCTGGTGTCTTCCCCGAAGTACTCAAATGTGCAGATGTTGTACCTCTGCTGAAAAAGGGTTCCGCTGCTGACATCTCTAATTATCGGCCTATTTACTTCTTCCAGTCTTCAGTAAAATTTTTGAGAAACTGATGAAAAATAGAATAGTGAGTTATCTAAATTATAATTCGTTTTTTAGTCCAGTTCTATTTGGATTTCAAAAAGGAAAATCACTTCTACAGTTCTGCTCTCAAATAATGTCTAACCTTGATGGTAAAAAATATACAGCTGGCTTGTTTATTGACATTACCAAAGCCTTCGATATGGTTGACCATAACATCCTGTTGAGGAAATTAGAAAAAGCGGGCTTTCGTGGTTTCATGCTCGACTGGTTTAGGTCTTATCTTGTCAATAGGTCGCAAAGAGTGAAGCTTGATGACATAAGGAGCGAAACTAGGTTCTTTAACTTGGGCGTACCCCAAGGCTCAGTTTTAGGACTATTTTGTTCTTAATTTACATCAACTCATTATTTTCACTTAATTTTAAAGGTACACCTACTGCGTTTGCGGACAATGTTGGTTTTTCCTATGGTTGCAATTGTCCTTTAGATTTAATTTCGGACATAAACTGGGATCTCAACTTATTGAGAAAATGGTTCGCTGAACATAATTTAGTAATAAGCTCCAAAACTAAAATTATGTTTTACAGTTTATCTGCGACTTCAAAGATGGAAGCCAATGTTTATTTTCATGCACCTGAATGCCAAAGATATAAACTGTATAATTGTAATTGTGTATCTAGTTGTTCTTCTTCGTCCTTTTGTAGTAGCATAGATTGTTGTGAAAAGTGTTTTTTAATCGAACAAGTGGATGTTTTTAAATATCTAGGGCTTACTATTGATTCCAGTGGCCTATTTCACCAACTTACAAATTTGTATTTACAAGCATTTTTTAAAAAAAAATTGTGATTTTGTTTATTTATGTCGTTTCACCAAACTGTGGGTATTACAAATTTGTAGTTGTATTCTACAAAGGGAAATTTGTAGGAATATTTCCATTTTCGTTTCACCAAAAGTTATTTATAGTTGTAATTTACAAGTTACAAATTTGTGTAAAGTTGACTTATTTGTGAGTTTACGTTTCACCAAAGAAAATTATTTTCAAATTTTGTTTCATATTGAAAGTAATCGAAAAAATGTCTTTGCAACGAAGGCATAGTAGTCGCGATAGTAGCGAAAGTGACGATCATGTTTTCATTTTAAGAAAAACATGCAATTTCGGAGTTATTTAATTTTAATGAAAAATTTCGCCTGACTCGATGCAAGTCAGAGGAAATAATTGCAATTATTGGGCCACAAATAGCCGACACGACTGAAAAAAACTTTGCATTAACACCAAGGCAGCAGATTCTCACAGGCTTGGAAATGGAGGGCAATACCATGGTGTAGCAGATATGCATGGGATATCTAAATCGACCGTTTGCAGATGTGTGTCTCGCGTTTGTGCAGCAAATATTAATTTATTGTTTGAAAGTGTTGTATGTTGGCGAAATAAACACGAAAGTATTTGTGAAAAGTCTTACAATATTGCAGTTAAACAATGTTTAATTTCTTAAGTTTTGCGAACAATTTTCTTTCTTACAAGGTATGCCATGTGTTTACGGATGTATAGACGGAACCTTAACAAACATAGATGCCCCTGGCGAGTTTGAATCTGCATATGTGGGCAGACATGGACAGCACTGCATAAATTGTATGTTGGTATGTGGGCCACACTATACCTTTTATAACGCATATGTGAATTGGCCGGGAAGTGTGCACGAATCAAGGGTGCTACGAAGAAGTCCTTTTTTTCAAAATTTGATAGTGGATTTCGACCATTTTCTCATTCATTTTTGCCTAGGGATACAGGATATCCTTTAAAGGATTGGTTAATTACCCCCATTTTGAGAAACACCACTACTGAAGTTGATCGTTATATTCATGCACATAAATCAACTTGGAGAATAATAGAAAACGCGATTGGAATTTTGAAAGAGAAATTTCCGTGTCTGACGCACTTACGATTGCAATCCATGAGAGCAGGTGCTGTTATAAAATGTTGCATCATCTTAACCAACATTTCCCGTTAAGCGGCAGATAGATAGTATTATCGAAATGTTCACCACCACTGAGGATTTAAACGACGCAGATACTCAAAATGTTGAAAATTTTGATGGCCGGGCTTCCTTAGAATATTTTTTAAATCACTTTTCGTTAGCAAATATCATATTAAACAACGAGACTTTTGAACTTTAAATGAAATATATGTTTATTTATTTTATTTTTATTTTTAGTAGTCACTTAATTTTAAAGTGTTTTCTTCAGTAGATACTGAAGAGGACTCATCAACTATGCCTTGAACTGTTGGCGATTCTTTACCGATAATATCAAAAATAATGTTATCGAGATCGGTTAAAATGCGACTAGTGCCACCTTCAGAACCAGCCTTCTTTGAATTATCAAGTTTAAGCTAAAATATAAAAAAAAAATAAAAAATTAAAGTAGGTACCTACATATTATGTACTTACCAGAGAGCATGTTTATAATTTTGCCACGCAATATCTCGAAATTTCCAATCCTTTCCATTTTGAATTAAGAGGATAATGAAATTAAAATATCTTTCCACGCGTTTATTTCACCCAAATAAAACCTCCTTCTTTTCTCTAATCAAGGAGACAAAAAAAAATCTTATTTTGCTCATTCATTTTAATTCCGGGATTGCACGACGATATTCCACAAATTTGTGAGAAAACACTTGTGGATTACACATTGCACAAAAACCTGGTGCAACAGGAATTTCTACACTTGTAATCAACATGTTTATTGTTACAATTTTTCTTTGTCTAATCACAAATTTGTGGGTTCATATATTTGTATTTGGTGAAACGGAAAACCAGATTACAAATTTGTAATTGTGATTCACAAGTACAAATTTGTGGTTGTAATTTGTAGTCTGGTGAAATAGGCCCCAGGATGAGTTTCTTGAATCATGTGGAAACCTTAAGGCAGTATTTTAGATATACGCTTAGGCATTTCTTCTAAAATACTACTAAAAACTATATACTATGGAATTTTTCATTCTAAGTTACAATATGGTATTGCGTGTTGGGGAGGTTCATACTTTAATAAAATACAACCTTTACTGATTTTGCAAAAATATGTCTTAAACCAGTCGTAAACCAGCTAGATATCCTAGTTATCCCTTGTTTTGTGACCTGAGAATTCTTCCTGTTCGTCATTTATATTGTTTCAAAGTGTTGAAGCCCGTCTCTATGAAGTCTGGTAATCGTAATTTTCGTCTAATTTCAACTCATAATTTACGTGGAAACTTTTCTAATTTGTTATCTGTACCCTTATTTCGTACCACTGCCTATCGTAACTTTTATACTGTTTCATCTTATCGCTTGTTTAACAAACTCCCACTGTCGATCAGGACTATATCAATATCTGTTTGTTTTTTTAAAAATGTAAAACGCTGGCTCTTTAATTTTCATTATGGTAATCTGGTAGAATCTTTAATTACTGATATTATGGTTTAATTTTTGTTTCTGTCTCTATCGTCATTATTACACCTCTATTCTTATAATTATCATGTCTATAATGCCTAACTTAAGTAACTGTAACTTGCCTTAATTTTGTAACTTCTTTATTTTTAATTTTGTATTTGAAAACTGTTTCTGTAGGGTCACCCCACCCACATCATTGTATCTTATACTGTTAAGCTTTTTGAAGTGGCATTCATCACTATTTTCTTATTAATTAATTTGTAAAATACAGAATGTCTCATTTTTCTAATCTAGCATCTTTGTACCTTGTTAGTTTTAAAATTGTATGTACATATTTATAATAGATTTCAAGAAATAAATTATTTTAAACTTAAAAACTTAATAATATAAACTTTGTTATTGATGAGGAGATCTATCAGCGCACAACTGATCTCTATGAATTGATTTTTGAAAGCAATCTCCAGCGAGCTTAATACAGGGTGTCCCAGTAAAGCAAAATTAATTCTTTAAGGAGAGATTTCTGAAGTTCCGCCGAACAAATTGACTTGTATGCGCTACTAATTTGTCTTTTCAAAATGTAAAAAATACCTCTTGTACCTATAATAGTTTAGAAGTTATAGCGTTTAAAATAGTTTAACCTCCAAATTAGAGGTCACCCACTTTGATGGGCTATAACTTGAAATGGGGTGAGAAATCCCAACCAGGACCTGGCGCCTGTGACAAAAGGAATCAATTATATCTACTTTCATCCACCCTACTCTTACGCGATGCTTAATGTCTTTAACCAATCCAAAAAATATTACTTCTCAAACTTTGCAAAATAGGCATTTGTTTATCGATAATTTCATCATTTGATACAAAGAAGCCAAGTAACATCTAGTTTTTTTCCCAATTACCCAACTCTTGCGACATCCAAGAGTATCAATTGTCATGATAAGCTTCTCAAATTTGTCGTTCGGAGTTGGCTTAATCCAATCCAAAAAATATAACTTCTCAAACATTGCAAAATAGGCGTTTGTTTATCGATAATTTCATCATTTGATACAAAGAAGCCAAGTAACATCTAGTTTTTTTCCCAATTACCCAACTCTTGCGACATCCAAGAGTATCAATTGTCATGATAAGCTTCTCAAATTTGTCGTTCGGAGTTGGCTTAATCCAATCCAAAAATATTACTTCTCAAACTTTGCAAAATAGGCGTTTGTTTATCGATAATTTCATCATTTGATACAAAGAAGCCAAGTAACATCTAGTTTTTTCCCAATTACCCAACTCTTGCGACATCCAAGAGTATCAATTGTCATGATAAGCTTCTCAAATTTGTCGTTCGGAGTTGGATTAAAATTGCAGGTCCCTTCCACTTCGTACAGCAAATGGTTGGAGAAACTAGGTTTTAGGCCGCTCTGTATCGTTATTGCCATATATTTTATTTATTTTGTTTGAGTGAGCAGTTTGTAGCACAATTCAGTTAATTTTGTTGTTGCTTGATGAAGGAGCTGGTGCATTGTCGTGATAAAATAGAACTTTTTCCTTCTAGAAATGATCAGTTTTGATTGAATTGGGAGTGTTAGTTAATGATGCACTCGTATGTAATAATTCACAGGTTAAAATGGGAAATGAAGGAAATTGTCCGCTTTTCCATCAATACTGCATTAAATTTATGTAATAAATTGTCATTGTACTATCCGGTGATCGTGCCATGCCATGTCAATCCCTAGAACATTGTTGTCATGCCTTGTTCCGCTGAAGGAACGGTTTTTGCCTTGTTTTTGGAACACGTTCGCCTGAAGTTTATTGCTTCGATCGTTTTTTTAGTTCTGGCGCGTATCAACTATGTATTAAGAAACGATGTTAAAATTGACTTGAACTGTGCTTGAAGTGGTCCAAGCACTATTATATGAAATGTTAACTCGATTCCGTTTTTGATCGACTGTCACTAAACGCTGCACATATCTTGCCGATAATTGTTTCATGCTGAAACGGTCCTGCAGAATTCCAATACCGCTGTCATTTGAAATGGCTCCATTTGAGCTTTCACACGAACTTTGACTCGGCGATCGTCCAACACAATATCGTAGCTTTCGTTAAACTTTTCTTCCATCGAAGTCCTGGGCGCTCAGCGACCACAACGAAACCCTGTGAAAAGCTTGTGCAACATTCCATGCAAGGAATCAGAACCTCCATAATATTTTGAATGCCTTCCTTCAGCGTCATTAATGGTTTCACCGTGCAACAAGTAGTGATTTATCAAAACAAGAAATTCACTTCGCGAAGATTTCTCTTTCTGAAGTGCCGAATCCCTTTTTTAAACGTCAGAAACAGATTGAATGATAAAATTTCAGAAATTTCCACAAATCGTATGGAAAAAACATTGTGATTGTTTATAAAGTGAAAACAGAAGCTATTGAAGAGTAAAAAGTACCAAATTATAGAGAAAAAACCTAAGAAAATATGCTACAGCAAAAAAAAACAATAAAAACGGTGAACATGTTGACCAAAAACGCTTGTGCAGCTCTTGATGCAGCCATTTACAAACATTACAATTTTACAATTTTCCATCAGTTCTGCTTTTACAATTTTGTTATTAATTAGTTGTTGTTGCTCGTTTGTATTAATTAGTATAAAATGTATGTATGGAAAATTGTTCAACTTAATTTATTTCCAAAAAAAAATATTTTTTTGCCACAACGGTTTCACTTTTATTAATTGTACACAATCCTTTTACATTGTTAACTTTTTATTCAAAAATTCTGTTTGGATAGAGGATACTCCTTCTTGATTCTGGACTTTTTTTTATTAAAATATTAAAATTTGCTTTATTTTAAGCTCTTTAATTAATATTGGTGCAAAACTAGTCTCCCGCCATACAAATTTACCATTGTTTTCCTCTCATTTCTGCTGCAGGTTTTTTTTTCATTTGCCACTGACGTTGTCGTGAAGTAGTCTATTGGCTTTCTATTAATTCTCGCAATAAAATCAGTACAGTGACACACACACACACACACACACACACACACACACAATGAGTCAAACAATGATTATTACAATGGTGTCGTACTGTATGACGTAATTACGATGGTGATTCTGCGTGGAAATAGCTTTTCTTCCAAATAATTATATTTCGCGCTCATTGTTAAAGATTTATAAAATAGATTTATGTTTTCATTTTCATCCTTAAAGTCAGCAAATACTTCATGGTATCTCAATCCATATTCTTTCCTTGCATAAACAATGTTTTTGTTATAAGCGGCTCTAATGATTTTGATGTGGATATGTTGGCTGACAGTCAGAAAATACCATACTCAGTTGTTTCCAAAACAAATGAAAAATCTTCGAAAAACGGCAATATCTTAAAAAATAAAAAGCGGGTGAAGTGATGAAAGAAACAAAAATAATTGTTTTAGCTGATGCAACCATAAACTTGAACAAATGTACATATTCAAATTATAATAACGTACATTGCAAGTGGGAAAATTTATCGTAAACCAATTTTTGGCATTGAAGTGATCATTGTTTTACTCAGCTCTAAAAATGCAATCTTTAGCTATTTATATATATATATGAAAGGTAAAACAGGTGCAACATGGACGCAGAACTGGCAGAACGCAATACAGATAAATAAGTCGGTCAGAAGAAAGGATCACAATAAGATTCCTTTGTCCGAATCTCCTAGACAACAGAGAACAGACAGTACTGACTGCTGGAATAACTCCGGAAAGTGTCGCTTCAAACGACGGTTTTTTCGTGGTCGAGGACCAACAGGAGAAAGTGGATTTGCTAGGCACTTGTTTCGGGACCGTGTATGTCCTCTCTGTAAAATAGGCATTTGTTTATTAATCGATAATTTCATCTTTTGATACGCCGAGGCCAAGTAACATCTTGCGAACGTCTGACAAACATCCAACAGTATCAATTGTCATGAGAAGGTTCTCAAATTTGCCGTTCAGATTCGGCTTAAAATTGTAGGTCCCTTCCACTTCGCAAAGAAAGTGGTTTGAGGAGCTAGGTTTTAGGGCCCTGTATGAACCGTTAATGCCTAATATTTATTTTTTAATGAACAAGAGTGTTCGATTTCGTTTGCAAGAACTGTGAAACTTACGTCAAGAAACAGTTTTTTTATATAAAGGAAATAAACAAATTAAAAAAAATTAATTTACTGCTGAAAACGAAGGTTCAGAAAAGCAAATGCGATACGTAATGTATATCGGTTGAAGGCGTGCAAAACAAAACGGCAGGCCCGTGAAAAGCAGTGCATTGAGGAACAAATCGATGGATTAGTTGGCATTAATAAAAATTTCAAAATATTTTCGAAGCTTATTCTCACAGGGGATGCGAATACAGAAAAAGTGGATTTCGCAATGTATATTTTTCCATTCGTCTTCCGGATACAATTTTTTGCGTGAACAACTAAAACTTCATTTACCACATCCAGCTTCATTACATAATAGGTGGATACAAATAAAAGGCTTATCACCTGGAATGAATAAAAATGTTTTACATGAAATAACCACAAGCATGGAGTGCGAGGAGAAGGAAGTAATTATAATATTTGATGAGATGAGTATCCGTCAAATCTTACCTATAATAAATACAAGGTTCTTATAGAAGGTGGGTATGTATTTTCCATGTTCTTAGCCCATCCATAGCCAGTAGACAGACTTAAAATTGAACTACTGAATTGCATCAATATATGCATTGAACTGGATTTCAACTCAAGATCCATTTGCTGTGATCAGAGCCCTACGAATCGGGGTATTTTCAATAGGCTAAAAATTTGCATATATAGTCAAAAATCAAAAGAAAAGAATATTTTTTATAATTATAGCGATAAACTTTTATATGGCTTATATGATATACCACATCTTATGAAAAGTATTCGAAATAATTTACTTCGACATGATTTGGCCACTCCTGATTACTATTTGCGCATATTAAACTTGCTAAATTTCAGAAAATGAGTTTGAAATTAGATGTATAAGTGCTAAGTAGGTCTGTGGCTTGTGGAATTAGAGCCTTAATTGAAATAGATAAATTTCTGGACACTATAAAACAATCTTCAAAACATACTTCATATATGGAAAGCCGGCGCTGATTAGAAATCATGTTAATATTTACTTTTTAATGGAAATGAGAGCGTACAGAATAAAAATAAAACAAATTAATTCAAAATGGAACCACATTGTTTTGGAGGCTTGGTTCCTAGTATCGAAAGTGTTCTTTGTATCAGGCAAGCATTATTCGCAAATTTTGATGATGTCTACTACATTTATGTCAACAAATTCATCCCAGATCCTCTTGAGAATCTGTTTGGAAAAATTATGTCGACGTAACCCGCAATGTCAATAAAAGCAATCCAACCGTTTCTGAATTCGGCTCTTTAACAGCAAAGAATACTTTAATTCTATTAGAACAACATTGCTTGTGTGGCCATCCGAAAAATATTTCCATATTTGCAGTTTGCATGTAGATATATTTTGCACATACATAATGTACTTCAAGAAACTGCACAAACAAAATATTGTCGAACAGTCTTTAGAAAAAAAACGTTCAATTCCCAAATTGGTTTGACACATCAAATGAGTGCCATGCACATAGAATTAAGACGGTCAATTTCCTGATAAATGTTTTGCTATGGAAAAATTGCAAATGGGTTATCGATAAGAGCATTCGAAGGAACAAATTTAATTTAATGAACGCTTGAATAATTTAAATTTAATTTAATCATGAAATTGTGGATAGTTTGAGCAGTAAACAACAAAACAAAACAAAAGAACATGTATTTAAACTTAATTTCACTGTGAATTTTTGAAAAGGTTGTGCAGTAAACAACAAAAATAGTGTAAAAAATAAAAAAAATAACGTATAAAAAAATTATCGCAATAAAACAAAAAATTAAAGACAAAAAAAGAATATGAAGTTTTTTGATATTGAGGGTGGTTGGGATAATGGAGGTCGAAACACTGTAACGTCCTCGCTCATGGCCCCTGGAAACCGCTTCAGTTAAGGCTTTAATTAAAGTGCGCTAAGAGCAGTAATTAAAAAATAAAAAAAGGTTCGCGCAACAGGTCCGTATAGGTACCCTAGGCTTAGCTTTCCATAAGCATGTCATAAATCATAGTCAACATGTAGAAGAGCCCTTCCAACCATAGGTATCGAAGGCCTTATCAACGTCGGCCAGCAGGCACCCGTGATTTGGTGTATAGGATGTATCTTAGAATAAATATATAGCTAGCGCAACGGGTTCATATTGTTTCTTCGCATGTTCGCATCAAGAACCCATTTGAAATTCAATTCGGATTTATAAACGTTTGGATTATCTACTTTTATAAACATTGCGAACTCTTATTTTACCAAATAGATTCTCAAGATTCTCCTACTAAACCCACCCAGCCATTGCATTTTGTTCCTTTATAAGGAAATTCAATTTTTTCTGGGTATTTGCTTGCATTGCAACAAGTCATTGCACACAAATGCGGGCAATTGCGAGCAAATCAGTTAGAGTGATTCTTCCTTTTATTTCGTCGTTAAATACGTTGGCTGCCGCCATACAAAACAAAGTGCCCGACTGGGCCGTACGATAACTTTTTATAAGTATTAGTTTCGAATCACATTTTTCCATAGGCATTTTATTAAATCAGAAAAAAAGAATCGTTAAAATGTCGATAACATGTAGATAGCTATATATTTGATTTGTTTTAATAGTTTAAAAAAAAAATCTTCAATTTTATACCTTTCAGCAGAGGCCGACAATGAGTAATATAAGTACGGTCGCATTTTATAGGGGTATGACGTATGAGTATCGACAAAATATATAATGATGTTTACTATATGCATATGTAAAAAAAATTATGAAAGAAAGTGCTCGACAATTATCCAAATCTTATGACTTCAAATTTCAAAATGTTTGCACGTAAAAAATGTATAGTTTTTTTCTTAAACTGACTTAAATAAGGCGAATTCATAGACTCGATTTTCGGTTGAAGCGGACATTGGTTTGGTGCTTGTAATCTTATGTAAGGTTTTCGAATTGTCATAATAACATTCGATCTTAATGTGTCAAAAAAGAATCGTTGATTTTCTTTTGGTAAAAACTGAGTATGCCATTTTCTTACTTTTGCTCCAAGTATTTAAAACACCAACAGAGGTCATGATCGTTAAAGCCGTGTTTGAGAAGTGCAATTTTTTTTTTAGAAACAGTTACATATATATCTATTTATACTTTATCTTTAAACAACGGATAGCGGCGAGTTAGCACTAGCACACGTGTTAACTCTTAATTTTGATTAATAAATTTGTGTTAGCTTTCACATTCGGCGTTTAAGGAGCGGATAACTTCACACATTCTAAGATTGTAGTTCATGCATTCACAAATTGAGAGGATGCGCATGTATGTGTAGAAACATTGAGAGGATGAGAGAGAACACTGTCACCCATTTGGGCATATTACTCTTTCATAATGCGTTGACTCCATAGTAGTCCCATCGTATTGGAATGGAATACACAGAAATGAGTGTCAACTGATGAAATATGACAGATACACTCGATTTTTGAATATAATTTGGTTAAGTGCTGCCGTATTGTAGGTGATAAAGAGAAAACAGCTAACACAGGGGACAAATATTTTTATTAATCAGAAAAGTTATCCTATGGACAAGTTCGCTATCCGTGTGCCAGCTAACTCGTGTGTTAAGGAGCGGATAGTGTTTTTTTTATTAATATGGCTGTATATGTATTTTTGATTTTTTTAAAAATCTTAGTATGCAAATTTGATTCACCGTTGTTTGAGACATAGCCAATTTTCAATTTACCGTTAATCGAGTCTTTTGCGAAAATCTGAGTATGACATGATCTTACATTTGCCGTAGTATTAAAAACCCCAAAAATCATCAATATTACTAAAACCGTTTTTAAGAAAAGTGATGTTTAAAAGAATTATAAAAAAATATTTCTTAAATCTGAGTATGCGCGTCGCCAGTTTTTGAGATATTGTTGGTTTCCCAAAGGTACCATTAGTACGAGTACTTTAGAAAAAACTGAGTAAGCTTTTTTCTTATTTTGTGTTTCAAAAATGATCGAAATCGTTTAAGCCATTTTGAAAAAAACCATTTATATGGTAGGTACCGTTATTTAATGTGAAATATAGAGTAAAAAAATGGCCGCGAGATATAGGCCTACAAACCCCAAATACGAAGGTTTTGTGGCTGGAGCCTTAAGTCCCATTTAGACGATCATTTCAGTTTCAGTTTCAGTTGAACTATCAGTTCAGATTTCAGTTCAACTGATGTCTAAATGCAAAATTGAAGCGTTTAACTGAAACTGATGGCATTCCCATAAGTTGTCAGTTCAGTTATCAGTTAAACTGATGTGTAAATACGTTTCAGTTCAGTTGTCAGTTCAACCGTCATTTCAATTGCAGTTTGCGGTGAATGAACATTTTAGAATTCCTGTTTTTTTTTTCAATATGTCGAAATGGAGTGATAATATTATGGTCGATTTCATTAAAATTTATCGGCTTTCATTGTCCATTGCGCAATGTATTTCTTCTGACTTTCGACTGCTCACAAGAAAAATGAAAGCTTAACTGAACACCGGACTGACGTCTAAATGCACTGTCTTTTTGAACTTAACTGATAACTGATCGTTAAAAGGGCCTTTAGTGACAGACTTTTTTCGGTATCTCTTTAGTCGTAATGTCATACCTAATACTTAGATGTGGCAAAATTTTAGTACGATTGCGAATCTTTCTTTTTAGTAAAGTATACGATACCGTTTCATAGTTTTTATTGCTCGTGTGTAAAGGGTTCTGTTCTCATCTTTTATCGTTTGCGATGGTTTTTTGCGTGTTTTTAGGGCGTGTTTATCGGCGGTACACATGCTCTATTAATCCGTCGACTATTATTTAGTTATTTAATTTCAGTTTTTTTTCGGTTTTTTTTTTTTTTTTGATACTTTGAATTATAGTTTATATTCAGTCTGGTTCCTTATTCGTTTGGAATATTCCGCATGAGTCATTTGCTCATTTTGAATTAATAGTTTATGTTCCGTGTGTTTCTTTATTCATTCGGAATATTCCGAATGAGCCATTTGCGCTCCTTTATTCGGTAGAATATCCCGGATAACCCATTTTGTTGTATCTCTATTCATTGTAGAAAGGAATGCATTTCTTTTTATTCCTAGAGACAGGGGGAATAAAAAGAATATGCTCTCGTGCATCTGTCAAGCACTAAATCAAAAAAAAATTAAGCAACAGCAAGCAATACAATGGGTGTGCATTTATTGCAAATTTATTGCCTTTTTATATTTTAATGTGTTTTATTTCGAGTTTATTGTTTTTTGGTTTATATTTATAATTTCCTTTTACAATTTCAGGATCAATTAGATTTTTAAAATGGTGTCCTGGGGACTTGAAATGCCTCATTTATCATTATGAGAAGACAATGTCATGAGCAGCGTTGCCACCTATACTACATTATGTAGTATCATACATACGAAGTATGTCCTTACTCTAAAAAACAATATTTTTTTTACATTTTTTATGTTTTAAATTCACAAAGAGTATACAAATAAATAACAAAACAAAAATATAATTTAAATAACAACATAAACAATATCTGAGCAATAAACAAATATTTTTAGCTTTTTCTCTGCGAAAGTTATATGTTATGGTATTGGATACTTCGTTAAGAAATACTGCGGTGGACACGTAAAAAGGGACAAGTGAATGTACATCAAATCAAAATAGAAGTGTTTACCTGTTGATTAATTTGGCATTATCGTTGCCGGCTTTCAAATTTTCAGTCAATCACAATTTCATCCGCTGTTTTCGTTTATAAAACAACATTTTCAAAATGAAATGTCTTCACTAGAATTGTTTTTTGGGTAAGATAAAACAATATGTATTGAATATAAACAATCACTGGAACTTCACTATTACAAATCTTATGAACAAATCGTAGTCGCAAAATTCATGAGCAACAAAAACAGCTCAAAAGTAAGTTTAAAAACATGATTTTTTTCGTTTCTTTAACTCATTTACAACAAAAACAAAATTTAAATTACATTTCAACTAAAGCAAAACGAAAGAACCACAGAAAACCGATTTGAATGTCATAACCGTCAAAGGAAATATGTAGCTCTTCACAGTTTCACTTTGCTTGTCAGTGTTCCTAATAGATGTATAATTTTTCAATGGACAGTACTATGGTACTACTACTAAATAAACAAAAAAAAAAAACGTAAAAGGGTGACTTCCGCTTAGAAAAAGCTTAATGTATTTTTTTTATTACTAAAATATCGTTATTATTATTGTTTTTGTGAACAAAAACGATATCTATTTTCGTTATGTTTTTATAAATTTAATTTTTGTTAATGCCTAACTGGAGTATAACCTGTGAGTTCAAAAAGAGAAAACATATGAATTAAAGGTACTAAATTTTGTTGGCTTGTACTTAATCTGCTCTCGATTTAAGTGGCAACGTCATGAGACAAATGATTGTCATTCTAGTCAGTCCCGTTGCCTTTCTTTATTCATTCCATTAGGTTATTGCTGATACAAAATTCAAAAATTCGGTTAGAAAGTAAAATAATAGAGATCAAAAACTGTGCAAATTTATAAGATTTCTAATAAAGAAAAAAACAAAAATTTGATTTTGTTTTTCCTTATTTACTTAAGTGCCACTGAAGAAATAAAATAACTTTAATTATCAGATTAAGGCATAAGGCATGTGTACGACCAGTGGTACAAGCGGCCTCTGGTTAAAACACGTTTAAATAGCAAGGTTCGCAGAACGATAAAATATGATTTGTTCTCTCATGAAAAGTTCGCAAAGAAATTTGATTTCTGATTCGATCGCGAACCTTATTTTTCGGTTCGTTTAAAAATAA
The DNA here is from genome assembly GCA_949715645.1 of Portevinia maculata. Taxonomy (NCBI): domain Eukaryota; kingdom Metazoa; phylum Arthropoda; class Insecta; order Diptera; family Syrphidae; genus Portevinia; species Portevinia maculata. The sequence goes on along the minus strand of OX454526.1, from coordinate 114,343,477 downwards.
AATTCGTTTTCACCATCGAATAAAATATGTTGCAATCTGTAAAATATAGTTCGTTCGCGAATTTATCACGTGCCAACTATTGGAGATCCGTTCGCGAACTGTTCTCATAAGATAACAAAAGGTCCGGTCGCGAACTAATATGCAAACGTAAATTTATATAAACTTTCGTGCAAAACTACACAAACGCGTTCGCGTACTGAAAAAACAGTAAAAAGATGAACGAAAGAAAAATGTACTCTCGTTCATTTTTCTTCACACAGAATTTCAGCCGGCAAGAAAATGAAAACTGTCAAATGATGAAATCCTATGAGTTTGCCAGCAAAAAAAAACAGCTATTGCTTCTTTTCAAGCCAAACTAAGATGTTTTTTCAACTTTTTACACAAAAGCGTTCGCGTACTTTTCTTAGAAATGAGAGGATTCTCTCTCGATTTTGGAGATTTGACACTTTTCATTTTCCTACACATAAAGTCATTGTATATGAAAATTATATTACATATTTTAATATTGAAAGAACATAAGTGAATATACATTAAAAGTATTTTTATTACATATTAAGATTTTGGAATAAATTTGCATTCAGTTTAACTAACAAAACATTATTTATTGTTTCTTTGGATAATTTGTTTCTGTTTTTTGTCAAAAAAAAACTGGTAGAGCGCTAAAAGCCCGTTCAACAGAGACTTGAGTTGATGGCACTGCCAGCACTACGTGTGCAAGTTTTCCCAGAAGAACCTCTTTGCGGTTCAATGTTTTCCAATGCTCAATTTTCTCTCACAAAGTAAGCAAGTTCATTGGTCAGTTTCTTCATTATAAGAAACATTAATTTAACTCAAATGTCTTTATTTTCCCCATTTCAACCAAAATAATAACTATTGAAAATATAAATTACCCCATTTCAACAAAAATAATAACTATTGAAAATATAAATCGCTTCACAACCGTGCTGAACAGATACTTGATAGAGAATGATTTGTTTTATGGATCTTTACGGATACTTATCGCGGAGCGAACCATATTCTACCTGAATTTCTTTTTTCCGGTCTCTCACGAACGAGAGATACAGAAAAAAAGGGATACAGTTCGTTCGTGAGAGAACTATACATTTTAAAAATCGAAAATTTTATCGTTCGCGAACTTTATTTTTTATAGTTCGTGAGAACATCGATAAAGAACGATAAAGTCTTGAGGGCTTTGCAGAGTAATAGTTTTCTGTTTGATTTTATACCTGGCAAGTTTTTTTTGGCTAATCACAATTTTGAAGGTTTAGAAAACTCACATTTATGTTTTTCTTGTCATTGTATTTATCCAGAAAGAAGGGTAAGTGTAGTTTTTGTGGGTACTTTTCTCATTTATATTTAGTAGAACAACTTTTTTTTTTAATAACCTTATCCATAATCACTGGTACAATGTTGCCGATAGGAAGATGAGGGCAAAAGGAGGTATTTTCTGACCCATATCGACAGTTTCGACATAACGCTAGGATTGTTGCCTCGTCAATGCGAGCAGAATGATTATTTTCTAAGGTCAATGTTATAGATCAGGCCAGGAATCGATCAAAACCAAAAGTATTAAATGAATTACTTTTCTTAGACGGTCCCCTGAAGAAGAATGTTTTTAAATTACTCGTATAAAATTTCATAACACTTTGTATCTAATAATCCCTACACACAGGACCAAACCGTTGTTTTTTTTTTTAAAACCCTTTCGAACTAATAGCCAAAACGGGATGGATTAAGGTTCGATAAAGCATGCTTTTGTTTTGCCCATCGATTCAGAAGTTTTGAACCCATTTGTTTTGCCTAACTTCAAAAGCAATGCAAATTTCAAAACACAAAAAAACGCAAACAAACGAACAATGCATACAGAATTATCTGTTATCTCAATTTATCATTTGATATGTTGGATCTGTGTACTGTCTGCAGTGCCGGCCCAACCATATGTGCAAGATGTGCAAATGCACAGGGCGCCAAATTCCGGGGCGCATTGCCAGGAGTAAGAAAAATTATTTTTATCTTGCGCGGATACTGCCATTTGCATTTAAAACAAAAAACTTGTTCAAATAAGCCCAAAATAGCAACATCCATCACACCTGTGCTGAATTTGTGCACATTAACTCACATCACTTGCAATATTGCAACTTCAAGGAGAATCTAACCTTTGTATATACATTCCTATAGAAGCGCCAATCCAGTAGTACCAGTATCCTAATAGGTGTCGCTACTCATACCAAATCGAGAATTAGTTGGCTGAGAGCTTTTGTGCCTTTGATAATTTTATTAATAATAAAAAAGCATTCGTTGAGATTTTTGTTCGTTCAATCATTCAATATTATAGTTCGTCGTTCGTCGAAGAGAAAAGAGAAAGAAAGAAGAAAGAAACGAAGAAATAAACTGCTTTGTCTCTCATTATCGAATCATTCTGATATTATGTAAGTATTTATTTTTCTTTGTAAAAGCCAAATACTTTTTGAAGATTTGCGTTGTGCGTCGCTTCGGCAAATAGTATGAAGGATGGATAGAGGGAGATCATGTAAAAATTAGAAATCTGGCTTTGTCGGCTGCGAGTAGAATGTATGATAAAAGAGGCGATTCGTTTGAAAAGAAAAATTGAATAAAAGCTGATTTCGGTAGGTAGGTATTTGAATTATGAATTAATGGATTTTTAGACTTTAGCTATTTTCGCTGTATCTCGTCCAAAAATGTACCGATTTATATCATTTCTTCAGTATTTGATTCGGAAATATTCAATTCGTGTTGTATCAGCCGTTATTCAAGGAAATAGTTGTTGGATAGGTGTATTTATCTAATTGATGACCTACATCAATATTGAGGCAGGTCACCTGTCGTTTTGCAGTTTTTTGTAATATATTCGTGGTCAGCATCGATAGTAATGTGTATCTACTATGTCCGTCCGTCCGTCCGCCCACCCGTCGGCACAAATGAATGCCTTTACACTGGAGCTAGAAAGCTGAAATTTTAGCAATGTTATCTCTAGGGGCCCGAAATAATAATTTTTAAGAATTTTTAAAATCCGCCCATTGACACGCCCACAATTTTAAAAGAACAAATTTGTGAGCTAGAAAGCTGAAATGTTGAATATATGTATTGTCTTAAGGCGCCCAAAATGCTGTGGGAGTTAACTAACATTGCATCGTCGCCTCTTCAAGTAGCATGTATGATGAGAGGGGGATGATGGAAGGGACGAAAAGTTTTGAAATGAAAATTTTAATAAAATCAAATTTCAGTCTTTTTCCTCAAACAAACTATATCTTGGAGCTGGTCGAACGTCTGCCATTCCTAAAGAATTTGAAGATGAAATAGCTCGAAGCCTAATAGCACGTTGAATGAAGAACAAGAAATGGGAGTTCCTTCTAACAGAATAGAAATGCCAGAAGTAGGCGGGAAAGTACATCTGCCTATGCAGGGACCAGCTTAGAAGATCACTACAGCGCCCTCCAACCAGCGTTTGTCGTAAAAGTATAGGTACTAAGTGGGGAAATCACATCTATGTAGGTATGCAATTTAAAGATCCAGATGAGATGAGCCCAGCGACACATTTAACATCTTGGTCAGGGACGATTGAACCTCGCTAATCCATCGCCAGCAAAGAAAAACTGATACCAATTAGGGTCCGTCATTTTTTCTTCAAGCAGATAATCAAGGGCAATATGATTAGACTTAGGACGCTTCCCTGGTGTACACCTCTTTGATTGCGAAATCCTCGGTGACGCCAACTATACATCTTACTCTTGTCTTTACTCGCTCATACATGTATACATGTCCATGACCATCCGACGTAGATTTCTGGAACTCTTCGTTGTCTTAGCGCTACCCATAACAGATCCGTTGGTTGTTTATTACAGGACTATCCAAAATCAACCAACACCATATGCAAATCCTTCAAAGAATCACTATGTTTTTCCATCATAATCATTATACTTTGGATTGCATCTGTGGTTGATTTACCTGCGACAAACCCGCACTGGTCTTCAGATAGCCGTACTATTTTACGGATTCGGCTATTTAATAACCCCTGAACGATCTTCGTGGTGTGTGACATCAGCTTGATTGAACGGTATTTATCAGTCTCGCATATCGCCTTTTTCTTTGTACAAAATAAGAAGAAAACTCTCCCTCCACGAGTTAGGCATTGGATCGCCGCTCATCAGTTTGCAGATGAGAATCATGAGCCATTTGGACCCGATGTCTGCCATATTTTTCCAGAACTCAGAGGGTTTCTTGTCCGGCAAAACTGCTTTTCGATTTTTAAGGTCTTTGACCGCATTCATAACTTCTTCAACAGCAATGTCGTGTACTTCTTCAGTGTTAGAAACGGCTCTCGGAAAATATATCCCATGAAATTGGTTAATTAGTTGTTTTTCGTCATCCACAAGAAGCATTAAGCATTGTTGATGAACTTTGGCGAACGGATTTCCTGGGCATTCCTCCTTCTCTCAGCGGCAAATTTTGAAAATAGTTGTTTTTCAGTTCAAGCTGCTTTGTTGGAGTTCGTGGACAGCCTTCTGACACCTTTTTGTCACTAATCACTGCTTTAGCTTCATCTGCTCACCACCATGTTTCTTTGCCGTATTGACAACTTTGTTGATGATGCGATGGCGATAATTTTGCATATTTGCAATAAATGCATGACTTTTTTCCAGGTTGTACCATTTGATTCTCACAAACACTTTCCTGTCAGGAGGAGGCGGTTTTGTTGGGCGATTGCCTCTTCCAGGATCACTTTGCTATCTTTAACCCGAGGCTTCATGAAACGTGCTACCATTATGGCAATCAATCTGGGATTCGTTTCCGCCACTGCTGAAGTGACCAGGTGACGGCTTTGTTTGAGAACGATAAGACCTTATGACTTGCACATTCTCAGGATATCTTTACCCGGAGAGTTCCTGGTGCCGTATCCCAGTCCTCCATGGCAGCTTTCATACTCTTCGTTTGACTAACCGACCGTACCGTTCAAATCTCCGCCAACAAACAAAAGTCCCGTATTAGAATATCTTGAAAGCGTGTCCGGTGTTTTGCGGGATGATATTTTCCTGGGATAGACTCACAAAAATTAAAACTCTGGACACGTCTTCGACTCACAAAAAAGGATATTCTGAAGGTTGGATATTTCAACCGTGGATATTATAAAAAAGAATATAAACTACAGTAATTATTACTAATTTTTGGATTTGAAGTGTCCAACCGATAGTGCCGGTTCCCTACCTACTCCACACACAAATCAAAGCAAACAACTTAGAGCATTCTTCAATAGAATTCGCTTTAACATCTCGAAATGATTGCATACCTTCTTATGCAATGTTTAAATATTTTCCCAGCCTTTATGCAAAAATCCGTATTCAGTACATATCCAAAACATGTAAGTTATGCAATCTCTGTGTCGATTAAAGTCCCAAACCAGTTGTTTGTGAAAAACCGAATGAACAAATTCTGCTTATATTCGGAGATTTAATTGTGTAACAAAATGCAATCGCAATATGTACATAATATGATTTGTGATACCGATTATGAATGAATACTATATCCCTTTTCTTTGATGAATGCTACGGCCTCCTTGCAATATGCCATAACCTACCCCAAACTTCCATTGAAAACAACAAATAATTTATAAACCATATACCGCACCCTCTCACCCACACATCATATCACCATCATGAGAAGTATAAAAAAAAAATTCAATAAACAAACGACAAACAACACACTTATGAAAATCTTCAAATATAACGGCGCTGGTCGGAAAAATGTTACTTTTGTTTTGTTCATCACTTCAATTACTTTCGTTTAATATAGCTTTCGTTTTGACGAAAACTTTCATAAGAACTTAAAGCTCCATCTAAATTAATTAAGGACACAAACCAGTTTTCATTATTGATCGATTGAAGCGCCAAAGCTTCTGCGGGATACATGTACAACATTATTATTCGATTTCTTGGCGCTACTATAGGAATGCATATACAAAGATCTAACTCAAAATAAAAAAAAAATCGACTAGACAAGTTCATTTCCTAACTACCCACCTAATCTCAAAATATTCAACCCTATTCTTGTAGGAATATTTCTTGCACATCTATTTACATTAAAAAAAGAATCTAAGTGGGTATAGCCCGTCCCAAAGTAAAAGAAAGATCCCAACATGCGCAGTAGCAATTTATTTAAGGGATATTTTCTCTTTTAAAGTATTTTTGATCGCATAAAATTGTTAATGCTTTTCTCTACTTTATCTTTTTTGCAGCGATCTTATGTTTTATAATGTTGATGATAACCGCTCGTGCTTGCTTGCTTATTGGTTTTCCTTTGCCAATAGAATCCATAATGGTGTTTTAAGGAGTATTTTGGTTTACTGACAAAAAAGGAATGCTTGCTAAAAAATCTATTACTTGCCTTTTTATATAAGTTTGGGATGTTTCCCTGCATTTATATGAGGTTTTTTAAGTTATAATAGGTATACTATGGTAAAGGTCATACAAGTCATAAAAGAAAAAAAAAATTATAAAATCATGCAAAAACACATAAAAATATACCTATTATGCACTTGAAAAAATGTGTTACTAAATGTGGGTAGACAATTGGACACTAAGGCCTTTCCATGAAAGTCGTATCGGGCGAGCCAGGTCGATTTTAAGTGAGTAGAAAAGAGACCCATCTTTTCTCAACTAACCTTAAAATCTACCTGTCTACCTGCGTTCGTGTGAAGACCTGCGTGCCCATGCACAAAGTATAACGGAAATTCCATTTCAACCCTTTTTAATAGTTACTCAAAACTCTGGCTTTTATTACTAAACACATATTTGAGAAGTGCAACACCCAGCAAATTTCCCTTTTCTTTGGGGTGGGTAAATGTGTATCTTTTGCATGCGCCAATGACGGTTCTGGGTGGACAATCAGTCATGTCTCGATCGTGTTTGTTATATGAAATGCGCACATATTTTTTTAGTTGTAGTTCTGGTTGGAAAAGTAGTTTTGTTGTCGCTAAGAGAATAAAATCCCTGATGTAAAGAGACCTGCGCAAGAAATTTTCACTTAAGTTGGGACGGGATATACATCGTATATAGTTAGTTCAAAAATCTCAAAACAAACAAAGTTCCACCTCGTATGTGCAGGTTTTAATTATTGCACATTCGCTCGCAAAATGTTCATAGGAAAATATGTCAAACAAAAAATTCATTACTACGGAATCGTATGGGTTAGAGTGTGCAGGTTTTTGATTCTGCACACAAGAAGACACAATGTATGGGATTTCTCATCTACGAAAAAAGTAACAAATTTCTCTTAGAAAGAGAACGAGTAGATTTGTTATGAAAATATAGTATAGTGCGTACCAAAACAGTTGGCCATTCTACTGCGCAGGTCTCTTAATATGTGTTTTACAATCTCTTAAATTGCAAAAACAAGCATAAAGAGACGAAAATGGGCGGAGCCATAATAAAAAACGACGTATACCCTGCCTTGTGTTCAAGATCGCTGTCGCGATCTCACTGAGGGTGGTTTCTTCATTTTCCTTCTTTTATACTGAAATTAGGAGCGGAGGAAAAATATAGACCATTATATGTCAACTTTACTTGGAGGCAAATATATTGTTTCGTTTTTTGTCTTGTCGGTTCTTTGTAGGAGTATGATGTGATCACGGTCGGATAGATTAAGCAAAACATTGCACATGAATTGATTGTGTGACTGTGTCTGTATGAAGGTGTACGGTTTTAGATTTAAACCCTATTTGCTCATTATGCTTTCGTTGATCATTATTAATTGTGTCGTGCATATTGATCATGTAGGTACTGATATTGGCACGCAAAGTAAAGTAAATTGCAGTGTCACACCAAATTTTTTTTGTTTATATCATTGAATTTGGGTGAGGTAGGTAAATTTAATAAAAAATTTACAATTTGGGAATTTTTTGGAAACGTAAACGATTTTATGCCCAATAACAATAGGCACGATTTTCTGTCACAAAAAAGAGGATGGGGTATTAAACGGTTCGTTAAAGACAAAATGGTGAACGTTCTTGATTCTTCAATAATTTTTTTTAAGAAATGCAGTTTTTAAAACTTTTTGAACTACCCACCACTTTTAAATTTGTAACCTTGATTAAAAGTGTAAATTATAGCGAGATAAAATTGACGATGAATTGCAAATATAAAACAGATTTACAGCGAGCAGCAAAACAAAACACCAGTATACCAAATGCGTGGTTCGGTTTGGTTTGAATTAAGAAGTAAACATAGGGGCGGGCTACAGTCCGCTTGGGCGAACTGTTGGATACCCTATTCTTATTCCTATATCTCATAAGTGGGCGTGACAAAAATTTAAAGGATTTTATCGAAAAAACTAAGCTTTTGTAAATAAAAACGCTCCCTAGCTCAAACTTTGGTTTTTCAATAAAATTATTTTATTTAATTGTGGGCGTGTCAGTAGGCGGATTTAAAAAAAATTTAAGTATGAGCATAAAGGGCACCTAGAGAGTATATACTATAAATTTCAGCTCCCTAGCTCAAACTTTGGACTTTCAAAAATAAAAAATAAAAAATTGTGGGCGTGTCAGTAGGCGGATTTTGAAAATATTTACACATGAGCATAAAGGGCCCCTAGAGAGTATATATTAAAAATTTCAGCTCCCTAGCTCAAATTTTGGTTTTTCAAAAAAAATATTTTATTTAATTGTGGGCGTGTCAGTGGGCGGATTTTGAAAATTTTATGTCCCAAGCAGTTTTATGGGCCAAAGATCATATATAAAAAATTTCAGCTTTCTAGCTCAAAATTCAATTTTTCCCAAAATTTGTTTTATTTAATTGTGGGCGTGTCAGTGGGCGGATTTTGAAAATTTTATGTCCCAATCAGTTTTATGGGCCATAGATCATATATAAAAAATTTCAGCTCTCTAGCTCAAAATTCGATTTTTTCCAAAATTTTGTTTTTTTGAGTTTGTGGGCGTGTCTGTGGGCGGATTTCAAAAATTCTTAAACTTGATTATTTCGGGACCCTAGAGAGTATATGGTTAAAATTTCAGCTCTCTAGGTCCAGTTTAAAGGCCTAATTTTTGCCGACGGACGGACGGACGGACGGACGGACGGGCATGGCTAGATCGACATTACTATCGATGCTGATCATAAATATAGTACCTTTTAGGGGTCTACGGGCAATATTAAGGTATGTTACAAACTATGCGTCAAAATTAATATACCCCTAGAATAGGGTATAAAAACACACACGTTTTAGTACTAAGATAAAAATATTTATTGATTTTGCTACCTATATATGAAATAGTTAATATTAATGTATATTAAATTGAATTCGAAGAACTGTCAGTTTCATAATCGGTTGAAGAATCATCTCCTGGATTGATAATTATTGCATCCGACATTGTGTCCCACATCTGCTCGTGTGAAAAGTATTCCTCCTCTGTCCTTATAATTTTTTCACAAACTTTGCGCCAATCTTCAACTGTTATTTTTGAAAATTCTTCTTCAGCTAGTTTCTGAACATCCGATACCCTAAACGTTGTATTTCGGCTTCCGACTCTTCCCTTGACTGTTGCCCAGATCTTTTCAATAGGGTTGAGATCTGGATGATAGGGTGGCAATCGTAGTACTTCGTGTCCCGCGCCGTGAATCATATCGTCAATCTTATGCTTGGGGTGGTGATTAGTCCGATGTCGCTTTATAAGGTCATTAAGTTCGACTTTGAGCATTTTTGAAGAATGCGGTATATTGTTGACGGAAAGCCATTCTAACATCTCCGATTAAACGGAAGCAGAAGTGATTTGCTTGTGTTCCCATTTGTTGTGATATGATGCGTTGTCCATTACAATAACCGATGGTTCCTCTAGGTTATTTAAAACTTGATCCTTCATCCATTTGGAGAAATTTTCAAAATTCATCTCATCGTGATAATCTCCTGTTTTCGACCCAGATTTAAATAAAAGCAAGGCATTATTCACGAAGCCCTTCGCTCCACCTGCATGCGCCATTATCAGCCTTTGGCCTTTTGAAATTGGCGCATTTAAACCTTGACTGGTGCCGTCAGTCCATGCCCTTGGCCTTGTGTGAGAGCTGTGAATATAGCTCTCGTCCAAATAAATAATCTCATATCCTTCTGACCTGTACTCCCGCACCTTCCTCAGATATTTCACTCGTAAAAGTTTGATTTCATTTCTTTCGCAAAGAAATTTACGGTTGTTCTCCGTTTTCCTATAAGAAAATCCATTTCTTTTTAAAATCCTATGTAGCGACATATTGCTTAGGTTCAGCTCCAAATCTTCCTGCACTCGTTGTCTTAACATTTTTAATGTTATCATCATTTTTTCTTCAATGTGGAAGTTGTATATAATTCGACGAACAGCTGTGATACCAAATTCGTCCAATCCAGTTTTCCATTTTGTATGTGGTACTCTTTTAGTTGGAGATTCAATAGCGCCTTTCTTCTCATATTCTTTAATTATCCTTCTTATTGTTCGGGCCGAAATTCCCGTAAACTCCTCTGTCTATGAATTTGCGTATGTGATGGGATTATCTATACATAAATTCCTAGCTTCTTCAATTTTTTTGTAATATATCCTAACAACGATCTTACGTCCTAGACTTCCTATTGGTTTTCCTTTTCTTGAAAGAACCATGACAATTTATTTTATTTTAATAAACTTATGTCCTAGCAATGCTTTTGTTTTCGTGAAAGTGAATTCCAAATAGGAAATCCATAATATATATGCGTTATCTTAAAATAAAAAACTCTAAAAACCAAGCAACAAATTTATTCCTTGCCCCTACAGGTAACCAAATGCAAACACTAATCATGTCGTAAAACTTTTACACTTAAGTCAAACAGGTAAAATCAAACATCATAAAATTAATGCTAACCAAGCACACCACCCATACAGGTACCTAGCGCTAAACCACGAAATGTTCAACCATAAAAAGGGTTGGGAACCCTTTCAAATACAATCGGACTTCTAGGTAGAAATGTATAAAAGTCGACCTCATAATAAAAAATTAAGTTTATTTAGATATTCAACAGCATTTTAGTTCTAAGCACTGTAAAGTTGGGTTACGCATTGTAAATTACAGGCAAAAACGCTTAGTGATTAAATCTCTTTCGCGTCATTTTTGTTCTCTTAAATCCTCTCTCTGCGCAATCGACCGTTGGCCAACTGTTTTGGTACGGACTATAATCTCTTCGACTTATGCATCCGATTCTGATGTCGGGTTTTTATCTCACACTCGCAAACGGTGTGCGCGAGTTTGAAATCCTGCCCATAGGAAATTTATGACTTATGTGGGTTTGATTTATTTCTCTTCCATCTTTCTTCACAAGGCTTCACAAGCCTTAAATAAAAAAGAAAGCTAAAATTTGTTAAAATTTTTAAAACGCAGCGAGGAACAAGCAGATGAAAATAATATTACTAATGTAAGTAATTTAAATAATATCGATGAGGCGCAAGTAGGAAACTCATTAGAAGAAGAGTTGTCTTTAGTTCTTGCAGATGAATTTTTAAATGATCCCAATAATTGTGAAAATTTATCAGATGAGCTTTTTAAAAAAATTCATGATCATCACTTTCCAAAAACAAATAACAGTAAATTTTCAATTTAAAGCTATCAACGAACATTATCCAATGGCAAGGAAGTTCCGAGGACTTGCTTAATTTATTCCAAATCAAAGGATTCTGTTTATTGTTTTTGTTGTTTTTTATTTGCAAGACTTAAAAATTATCAGGCTTTGTCAAGTACAGGTAGTTCTGATTGGCCACATTTAAGCGGAATGGTAAAAAGTCACGAGGTTAGTAATTTCCACTTCGAAAATTTCAAATCTTGGAAATTTTTAGAAAACGGTTTGACATCAGGCACAGGAATTGACACAATATTTGAAAGTTCAGTCGAATCTGAAACAAAGCATTGAAGAGCGGTTTAAACAAGGTTATTCAGAGTTATAAAATTTCTTGGTTCTCAATCACTAGCTTTTCGTGGCTCTGCCGATAAACTGTTTGAGTTCAATAATGGTAACTTTTTACAACTCGTAGAGGAAATAGCTTCATTTGATTTAGTTTTAGGAGAGCACTTGAGAAGAATAACAAATAAAGAAATCTAAAATAAATATCTAAGCAAAAACATACAAAATGAAATTATATGTATCTTTGCCGCAACCATTAATAATAAAATTGTTTCAATGCTTAAAGAAGCAAATTATTTTTCTATTATTGTACAACCGATAACAGTCGCGTTGAACAAGTACCTTTTGTCGTTAGGTTTGTGCATACGAATCAGAAAACATTTACAGTGCAAGAGCATTTCATAGGATTTTTGAAGGGAGAAGACAAGACTGGAATGGGGCTCACGCAGTTAATTTTAGACAAACTTGATTTGCATAGAATTTTAATAAGTAATTGTCGAGGCCAAAGTTACGATAATGGTTCCAATGTGAAAGGAAAATAAGCGGGTGTAAAGAATCGAATTCGAACCCTGGAACCATGGGCATTTTTTGTTCCATGTTGTTCACATTCTTTAAATTTAGTATGTAGTTAACCATGCTGCTCGGTGCTCATTATATGCTATTAAGTTTTTTGACACAATTCAATGTTTACGAGGGGCGTTCAATATATTCTAGGTATCAATATGAAGGAAAATGCGAATTAAATTTAAATTGTCTTTATTTTTGAATATAATTTCCCGTAACATCAATGCATTTGTTACATCTTGAGATAAGCTTTTTTAAACCCTCAAAAAATAAATTTCCCCTTTCTCTGCAAAATACCCATTTATTGCCGACTTGAGTTCTTCATCATCCGAAAATCTTTTTCCACGAAGACATTTTTTCAAATCCGGAAACAGGAAATAATCACTAGGGGCAAGGTCTGAACTATAGGGTGGGTGTTGGATTTCTTCGAAACCACAATCTCGCGCAGCAGCCTTGGAAACTCGCGCCGTGTGAACAGGAACGTTGTCATGAAGAAGCAACACACCCGCTGCGAGTTTACCCCGTCTTTTCTTTTTAATTTCCTCCCGCAAATTATGCAAAGTGGAAGCGTAGGATGTGGCGTTGATGGTTTCACCTTTTTTTTGTACTCAATGAGCAAGATTCCCTTTGAGTCCCAAAAAACTGTGGTCAAGAACTTCCCGGCAGACGGAGTGACTTTGAACTTCTTCGGGTGGTCTGTTCCTTTTTTATGCCACTGCATGGACTCTTGTTTGCTTTCAGGGTCATAGTGGTGGACCCATGTTTCGTCCCCAGTAACAATTCGATCCATAACACCGTAAGCGTTCTCACTACACATCTCCAAAAGCTCTCTACAGCATGCGATTCTCAGATTTTTCTGAGGCGCTGTGAGCATTCATGGCACCCACCTTGCACTGACCTTTGAAAGGTTAAGATGGTCATGAAGAATGGTGTGAATGGTACCAATTGAAAGCTTGGTGATCTCTGCCATCATTCTCACCTTTATTCGGGCATCCTCAAGAACAAGTTTTTCGACTTCTTTGATGCTTTCTCCCGTACAAGCAGTAGCCGGGGCGCCGGAGCGGGGGTCGTCTTCAATGCTCTCTCTGCCTCTCTTGAACTCACTTGACCACTTTTGCATAGTTGATAATGAAGGTGCGGAACCCTAGTAAACAGCCACCATCTCTTCATGAATAGTTTTTTGACTTTTTCCGTGCTTAGTGAGAAATTTAATTACGGCGCGATGCTCAATTTTCAACTTCATCGTCTCAGTTGCCATTATGATTCTGTTTAACTAGAGATAAAACGCGAATTAATAATCACATTTATATGCAATTTTATATGAATGCACCAAAATAATAGTATTACTTGATAAATAAGTCAATTTATATATACAACCACAGCTTCACCCCGATACCGAGAATATATTGAACGCCCCTCGTATATAACTTTGTTTCAAGTTCCACAACACGGTGGGATATTTATAAAAAAAAGTGCCCAATCTTACTTTGAAACCTCTTTATGAAACAAGATGGGAGAGCAGGATAGATGCATTAAAGTCTTAAAAACAAACTTGAAGACATGAAGCCCTTATAGAAATATCTGAAATAGGAAATCCAGAGGCGAAAAATATTGCAGAATCGTTATGAAATAAAATTTTTGATTTTACATTTATTTGTTCCATGCTTATTTGGTTTAATATTTTAGAAAATATAAATAAAACCAGTAAATATTTGCAAAGTCTGTCCGTTAATCAATAGGCATAAAAGTCTTAGAAAATACGAAAAATAGTTTGATTGCAATGCGATCCGATTTAATGATTATGTTCAGTTAACTGAGCACATTGCTAGTTCCCTTGAAATACCAAATATGTTTCCTGAATTTTCGACGGAAAAAAAAATTATGCCGATGAATGTCCAGAAATTATATTGGACCCGAAACAAAGATTCCAAGTAGATTTTTATTTCAAAATACTTGATCAAGCGAGTCAATCAATAACAGAAAGGTTTGAGCAGCTTGACACATATAGTATACATTTTTCATTTTTAAGTAACATAAGCAAATGTTTGAAAAATAAAAATCTACGTTCTTCATGCCTTAATTTGCAGAATGTTTTAACATCTGCTAGTTTCCAAGATTTAGTTGGAGCAGAATTGTATCAAGAGTTAAAACTCATTTCCCCGCTTGTTAGACCACAAAGTTCATGTTTAGATGTGTTGAATTTTATATTCAGCTCAAGCCTTGGAGATTTTGCTCCTAATTTAGTTATTGCTCTTCAAATTCTTAATACAATCCCTGTGACAGTAGCTTCAGGAGAACGTAGTTTTTCTAAACTTAAAATTATTAAAAATTATCTCAGGTCAACGATGACTCAAGAGAGATTGTTAGGCTTATCTATAATGTCTATAGAAAAGGAATTATTAAAATCTTTAGACTATGATGATCTTATTGCTGAATTTGCCAAAGCTAAGGCCAGAAAAGCTAATTTCCAAGTTTAACGGTTTCTCTCTGCACATTTCTTCGCTGCGTTTTATTTATGGTTATACTTTTTTCCTCTAAAAAAAATATCTAAAGTTCCTTAAATGAATTCCTTTATAATTTATTTATTCTGTTAATACATATGTTTTTATAGCATTTTTTTCTTCAATTTATTTATTTTCTATTTATTTATTATTTTAATTTATTTTATTTATTTATTTGTTTTAATTATTAATTTTCTATTAATACATATAAACATATATGTACCGGGGATACCTCAGTAAAAAAAACGCATTGAATGTCTACTTCCTGGGTGATCAGGAAACGACTTATGGATGTGTGCAAATTAAAGGGCGTTTGTTTGGCTGGAGCCGGTCCTGACTGCCTGTCACTCTAGGTTCTTGGGTAGGTTGTTTTTAATCAAAGAATTATAGTCCGTCTAAACTTAAGCGAAATTATGGACATTTTTTTTCTCCTCGTGACTAGAAAGAGAACATAATAGAGTTTTGCAACGATACATACAAATATACTCTTGCTTCCAAAAGATATCTAGCTTGATCGACCACCGAGACAAGAGTGGTTTACACTATCGTCGTTGGCGCATGACAAAGGTACACATTTACCGACCCTTGAAAAGGGAAAAATTGGCATTTGTGCTAAACTTCTCAAAAATTTATGAATGAAAACTTGAGCTATCAGTTAAGATTTCAGTTAAACTGATGTCTAAATGCAAAAATTGAAGCGTTTAACTGAAACTGATGGAATTCCCAAAAGTTGTCAGTTCAGTTATCCGTTAAACTGATGTGTAAATACGTTTCAGTTCAGTTGTCAGTTCAGTCGCCATTTCAATTACAGTTGGGGTGAATCAACATTTTCGAGTTCCTGTTTTTTTTCAATAAGTATGTCGAAACGGAGTGATAATATGGTCGTTTTCAGTGAAATTTATCGCGTGTGTCCATCTAAAACTCCCCCATCTGAAATGCTCCCATTTGTGCCGGCATCGCACATAATAAATTCGTAATTCGAATTTACAATGGCCATAAGAACAATGCTATGAAATTTTTTGTAATTCCAAAATAGTGACCCACTTTCTTTTGGTGGTATTATCCTGTTATGTTTCCCGTTAACAGCTCCAAGACCAGGCCATTTGGCCTGGAAACCTTGGACAATCTTTCTCCATTCCATCCCATTTGCGGGCATCTGAAAAAGTAAAATCCCTTAATTCAATTATCTAAAACAACATAATGTATTTCTTCTGACTTTCGCAATGTCATTTCTTCTTGACTTACGCAATGTATTTCTTCTGACTTTCGACTGCTCACAAGTAAAATCAAAGGTCAACTTGAACACCGGATTGACGTCTAAATGCACTGCCTTTTTTAACTGAACTGACAACTGAACTGATAACTGATCGTCTAAAACGGCCTTTAATGGAAATGTTTGGGTAGTTTCTTTTGTTTTTGGACGGACTATAACTGTTTTATTCACAAGACAAATGTGGGAATATTTTCGAAAATTCATTTTATTTAAAGCACAATCACTGAACGATATTTCAATGGCACAAACCTTAAGAACCCAGGTAAATAAAATGGGTTATTTGAATACTATATCTAAGTCTCTTCAAAATGGCCGGTGACTACATTTATTTGTAACAATTCAACAATGTGATGCATGGCTTGTGTTATATTTGCTGTAGAAGTTTTTATTGCATTTTTTCGTAATTGTATCTTCTGATATCTTTGCAAGCTTCGTTGGATATTATTTTGTTTAGTCTGCGTATTTCCGTGATGTCCTGTATCTTTCTAGTTTCTTTTCTGTGACAACAGTTTTGTTCTAAAGCCTGGTTTTTTGTGTAGGTTTCCTGTGATTGTATTTTCACTATATTTTCTTGTGCTGTGGTTGTTTCATTTAGGTGATCTATATTTTGTCTCTGGTTTTGGTTTAGTTATTGTTTTCTTCAAACCTTACGGGATCTTTTAGATTTGTCAATTGTTTAAAGCGTTTCTCCTAGTTATCATTTTTGTTGTTAAATTTCATTGAGGCTCTTACTGCTCTGCGATCACTTTCTATTCACGTCTCTTATTAATTATTTCGTATGTGATAATGAAGGGAATTTAGTTTTTTGTGCTTGCGTAAGTGCTTACCCATATCCAGATTCTGTGCTGTTTCTTCTCAAATAAACTGTTTGTTTCACGCAGAATATTTTGGTGTAGAAAGTCGGCTGTAGGAACAAGAGCCCCAAGTTCAAAAAGGAACAATCACCAAATTCCAAAAATGAACAATGGCACAAAACAAAAACCTGACATATTGTGTTGTAAATATTCATGCTGCTTGAGTAGACGCGAGGTTGGGTAAAGTTTATTGAAATCCATGCGATACATGGATATATTTTAAAATTTTGTTCAAACTAGTCCAGTTGAAATTGCCAAAACTACTTTTTCGAATGCATCCGAAGCAACGTTGCATATACCCAACTTCGCACTTGCTCCAAATCCAACAGTAAGCCCAAGAAGGGTTTACACGTTACATTGTTTATGGGATCTACATTTGATTTTACAACTCTACGTCTCCATAAAATTTTAGACCATCTTTCATTTTTAGAATTTGCGATTCACCACTTTATCTTTTTGATTCCTCCACCGAAAAAGACCTCACTAACACCATACAGAACATAATCTTACAAAAAAAAAAAAAAAAAAACAAGAGCGTTGGAAAACATACGTGCACCATTTACACCAGCATTTATCCAGATTCCATCCAGTCAATATACCCTTTGTAAGAACCTTCGAAATAGCAACGGAAACCTAGTCAACGAAGCACATGGAATAGTAGATTTACTAAAGCAGCATTTAAAATAGCTGCTAAATGGGCATTGATTAGAGCAATAGGGTAAGAAGAGAATCCGCGTCCTAACAATGAAGAAAATATTCTACCACCCAGTATAGAAGAGGTTGGATTAGCTATAAAAACGCTTACCAGGGGAGCTCTTCTTTATTGCGCATGCACCAAATCATCAACCAAGTATTGGTGGAAAAAAGTATGCCCGACGACTCCTCCATGCTCCTAGCTTCATATGCCTCATGTGGTTGAGACTGCAAAATTTGTTTTTCTTATTCAATTGTAAATTTAACGTAACATATTTTGTTTGACGCACTGTACATAATATGACATTACATATTTATCTTAATTAAAACTAAGCTCATAGCGGTGCACCTTTGTACAACACCGAAACAGTTGAGCGCTCTTAGTTCAACATTTGTCAAAACAACAACTTTTAAAACACTCTCTCTTAATTGTACGTACATAACGTAAAATAGTTTAGCTTCATACATACTCGTATGTAGCACCCGTTAGAATCAGTGCAGCTTAAATTTGATTTCGTGTACTTGGGCACTTTGTTCCTGATCGCAGCCGAGGTAACATCAAAAAATAAACGCCTCTAATTAAACTTGACATTTTTTATTTCCTCTAAGCACGGTTAACTAATTACCGTAGGTGAGTCTTTGCATAATTCGAATTTGGATTCAAAGGAATCTCAATCATTAAATGGCCCTTCGATAGCCGGATTAAAGAAAGTTTTAAAAAATAAATTGCATAAATACCAACAAATACTGAATAATAAATCGCAATCACGTGCTAAAAATTGAAACACGTGATAGACAGTGTAGGATAGTGAAGTGCCCTTCCCAATAACATTCTGTTGCGTTTATGAAATTGTTACTTTGGTGTTGATTTGATTGAATCGTTTTCTAGCACGAAGAGAATTATGTCGTCACTAAAGCTAACGTGCTGCTAACTTTACGGATACGCTAGATGAAGGCACTCCAATAGAAATGCTCGAAATTCGGTTAAGAAAATTAGACGAAGCTTGGGCAGATTTCGGTTCGTTGCATCTTGGGCTTCTCCAAGAAGCTGGTACCAGTGATTTTGATGATTTGGAAGCAGAATTCGCCGATTACGAATGTCGGTATTTTAGCGCGCATTCTTCATTTGTAAAAGCGATTAAGGAAAGGTCTCTTATTGTATCTAATACCGAAAATGAAGCAAATGTGTCTGCAGTGGAAAAATTGATAAATCAGCAATCATCGTTTTTAGAAAGACTTAATTCCACCGCGAATGACTATTCTACTGTTAATCTTCCTAAAATAACTGTTCCATTTTTTTCCGGTAGTTATAAAGACTGGCCTTCGTTTCGCGATCTCTTTATGGGCTCAGTGGATAATAAGCCATATCTAACACGCACACAAAAATTCCACTACCTGAAATCGTTTTTACGTGATGACGCGGCGAATCTAATAAAGCACATCCCTATATCAGACACTAATTATATTGAAGCGTGGGAACGGTTAGAAAATAGATACGACCGGGTACATTTAATAGTGCACGCATACATTCAAACCTTCATGTCCCTTCCCTCAATAAACACGTGCAATGTGCAATTACTCCGAAAGCTAACCGATGGTGCGGACGAAGTCATTCGGGGACTACATGCTGTTGAACAAACCGGGCGCGATCCATGGGTAATTTATTTATTGCTGAATAAGTTGGACAACGATACGAAACAAGCTTGGGCGGAACACATCGGATCTCGTGACGACGGCCTAATTGGAGAACTTCTGTCGTTTTTGCAATCTAGGTGTGACGCACTTGAATCGTGTCAATCGTTTACCCGTCCATCTATATCAAGGTCAAATTAAAGCTCACTTTGCCGAGTCATCTAACAGTAAAACACAGTGTCCCAAATGCGCTAGTGACCACCTTTTATCGCAGTGTACGCAATTCGTTTCTTTAGACATCGGTTCGCGACGAAATTTTGTGAAAGACAAATCCCTGTGTTACAATTGTCTTCGGATCGGTCATTCCTCCAACAAATGCCGATCGACCTTTCGCTGTCGCGTGTGCAAATCGCGGCACCACTCTTTAGTTCATCCAACGGAGTCAGAATCCGTAGTTCCCCCTCCCGTCGAACATTCAAGGGATCTACCTTCGACATCCAAAGACAATATCAACTCTTCGAGTACCTTAATTCCGCCGATCGTGAACAATCATTCGCTTGAACTTAGTCATCGTAAACAAACCATTCTTCCCACTCTATTGGCTAACGTTCAGGACAACCAAGGAAAATTTGTGACTAGTAGGGTTTTACTCGATTCCGGCTCCCAGGTGTCTTTCGTCGTTGAACGCTTTGCGCAGAGACTCGGTCTTAGTCGTAAACATGCTCGTATACCAATTCTTGGATTGTCTACCACTGAGGCAGGTTATACAAAGCGATGCATCTCATTAAAAATGTATTCGCGGTATGACTCCTCCTTTTTGATATTTGATGCATTCGTTTACACAAGTTGACATCAAATCTACCCTCTCAATCAATCAATATATCTTCTTGGCCTCAGATTTCGAATCTGTAGTTGGCAGACCCTACCTTTAATGTGCCAGGTACAATTGATGTTTTATTAGGAGCGGATAAACTGTGGAGTGTTATAAAAGGGGATCAAGTACGAGGTCCACTAGGCACACCAATAGCCCAAAACACGACATTCGGTTGGGTTATATTTACTATAGACCGTCATCTATCTGGCTATAAACATACAAATGTGGTTATTGGTCGCATTTATGGATGCCTACGAAAACTGTGGCCTTCTGCTCACTTTACCCCTGTTGAAACCCGACGCAAACTGATACTCTCTTTAGTTCTTCCCTTAATTTCGTATGCTGAAATCGTGTACAGCGCCTTGGACTCCCTATCTCAGCGTAAATTACAAGTAGCATTTAATGACGCTGTTCGCTATGTCTACGGGCTACGACGACATGACCACGTTTCCAATTTTTCAAAGAATCTTCTTGGTTGCACTCTGCAGCAACACATCAATGCAAGAAACTGTATATTTTTACACAAATTAATTCATCTTAAAGCTCCATCATATTTGTTTACGAAACTCTCTTTCAATCGGTCCGCCAGAAGTATCAATATTATTCCGCATCTCAGTAATTACTTGAACTCTTCTCGTCTATTTTTCATACGTGCTGTTAGACTCTGGAACTCGCTCCCGTCTCAAATCAAATCAATAGTTAATAACAAACAGTTCAAACATGCAATCTTTCTCCACTTTTCGTCCCTCTCAATTCAACCCTAATCATATCCCAATCCTTTTCCCTTTTCTGCTCTCTTCCTTATTTGTACCATTGTAATTATATATTTATATCTTAATATCTAAGTACTATAAAAGATGTAATCTTACTGTACGCACCATGTTATAAATAAACTTAAACTTAAACTTATAACCGGAGAAGTTTTCGATCCCAGCTTATCCACTACATCTTCGTTACCATCGTATCACGCTACTATTGATATCGATGTTCTATTGCAAAGATTTTGGGAACTCGAAGACGTGTCTCCCTTGAAAAAACACACTGCTAGTGATGACCCTGCGGAAGTTCATTTTTGCAAAACCTTTTCCCGTTCGTCGGAGGGAAAGTATGTAGTCCAACTACCATTCAAGGATCCTTCTCCAACATTTGGCAAATCTTTGACGCCTGCCATTTCTCGTCTACATTCCATGGAACGTCGCTTTACTACCAATCCAGAATTGAGGCAGGCATACGCAAAGTTCATGCAAGAGTATATTGCTCTCGGACACATGTCTCGAATTCCTTCGGAGGAATTGGAAACGGATCCTGGGAAGTGTTTCTATTTGGCACACCACGCGATTTTTAAACCGGACAGCACTTCAACGAAATTACGCGTTGTCTTTGATGGTTCTGTCAAAGATTCTCTGGGGCAGTCATTGAATAGTAAACTACTCGTCGGTCCACCAATTCAGCGCGATTTACTGGGTGTTTGTTTGCGGTTTCGTCAGCATCGATATGTTTTTACTGCGGATATCGTCAAAATGTTTCGGCAGATCTGGGTTGCAGATAAGGACACCGATTTTCAACGCATCGTTTGGCGCGACTCTTCAATTGATGAAATTCAACATTATTGGCTCCGTACCGTCACTTATGGTACTGCTTCTGCTCCTTTTCTCAGTATCCTAATGCTTCTCGCGTGCTGTTGCATGACGTATATGTGGATGACGTCATGACGGGCACCAACTCGGTTGAAACTCTAATCGCGTTGCAGGCTGAACTAGTCGAGCTGTTGTCGCAGGCCAAATTCCAACTTCATAAATGGACTTCGAACTGCTGGCCTCTGTTGGCCCACCTACCAAGAGATGATTGTGAGTTTTCTTGGACCGATCCTCAACAATCGCAATCGTGTATGAAAGTCCTTGGCATGTTTTGGAGTCCGGCAAACGATAACTTTTCTTTCAAAATTATTCAGCCGCCAAAAATGGTATCACCGACAAGAAGAAATTTGCTATCCGAAATAGCTAAAATCTTCGACCCATTGGGATTTCTGGCACCATCAGTGATTCTCTTCAAAACGCTTTTCCAGAAACTCTGGTTGCCTGAGTTAAAACTGGGTTGGGATGATCCGCTTCCTTCCCACTTGGCTCAAAAATGGGAAACCTATCGACAGGAATTACCTTTTTTTGAAAATATTCGAGTTTCCAGAAACATTACGTCGCTACAATTCAAAAATGTTGAGCTGCATGGGTTCTGCGATGCTTCCTCGGTAGCTTATGCAGCCGTAATCTACGCCCGTTGCCAAACAGGTATCAGCGAATTCAGAACTACTCTTATTGCAGCAAAAACAAAAGTCGCTCCCCTCAAAACCGTGTCGATACCACGACTCGAGCTATGCGGAGCTTTGCTGTTATCCAGATTGTGCACTCTCGTTTAGCTCCGATCACAATGAAAATTGCAGGAATCCGTGCGTGGTGTGACTCGGAGATAGTGTTACATTGGCTGTCGTCTTCCCCGCGCCGATGGAATACATTTGTTGCCAACCGCACGTCAACCATTCTCGAGACTATTCCGTTACAATGCTGGGACCATATTGCGTCGGAGTATAATCCTGCAGACTGTGCATCAAGAGGGTTACTACCATAGAATCTTTTGAACCACGAACTTTGGTGGAGCGGCCCAAGTTGGCTTTCAGACCCTGAGCAATCCTGGCCGAAATCTGCATTTTCTCCTCGATCAACTATAAATGAAGCAGCAACCAAAGAAGAGAAACGGCAACCAAAGGTAACACTTGCCGTAACTTCGGAAACCAATGCTTTGCAAATCCTCATCGATAAAATCTCATCCTGGAATCGATTGCAAAGAATCGTCGCGTACTGCCTTCGGTTTATTTCAAATTGCCGTTCATCTAAATCGTACAGATCCGTTTCAGGGCTTAGTGTAAGTGATCTAAACAAAGCCAAAACCCTGGTTCTCAAATTTATTCAACACCAAACATTTGGTGAAGAGGTTCGCTATCTAATACGCAACAAAAATCTTCCACCCAAATCGCAATTAATAAGGTATTCACCATTTGTGGACCAGGATGGACGCGTTGGAGGAAGGATAAAACATGCTAATGTCGCCTATAATACTAAACATCCTATCATTTTAACTAATAATAATCATGTTTCTTTTATTATAGTAACAGGTATTCATATAAATCATCTACATACTGGGGTATCTGAGACATTTGTAATCCTTCGACAACAATATTGCATACTAGGAAGTCGAAACTTGATTCGGAAGATAATTCACGCTAGCAAGGCATGCTTTATGCAGCGAAAGCATACAAGCACTCAGTTGATGGGTGATTTACCATTGCAGCGAATTCAGTCAAGCCGACCGTTCTCTAATTCTGGATGCGACTAAGCTGGCCCGCTCGTCATTAAGCTATCTCGTGGACGTAAACCAAAACTTTCAAATGCATACATCGCATTATTCGTGTGTATGTCCACAAAGGCCATTCATTTGGAGGTGGTGAGTGATTTGACCACCGATGCATTTCTGGCGGCGTTGAGAAGGTTTGTTTCCCGCCGTGGAAGATGCTCCAACATTTATAGCGACAACGGCAGTAATTTTCAAGGTGCACGCCGTTGCTTGAATGAAATGCAGAAGGTTGTACTATCTCAGGTACATAACGATGATGTCGCAGCAGCTCTTGCGAAAGTAGGTATCGCTTGGCATTTCTTCCCCCCATCAGCACCGCATTTTGGTGGATTGTGGGAAACTGGAGTGCGGTCTGTCAAACTGCATTTACGACGGGTTGTCGATAGTAATATTTTGACCTTTGAGGAATTATATACGGTGTTGACTCAAATTGAGGCAATATTAAATTCCCGTCCTTTGTGTGTATTATCTGACGATGACATAAATCCGCTAACACCTGCACATTTTCTCGTAGGTGAGCTGTTAACAGCAATTCCGGAGCCTAACCATCTCGATACACCGCCGAATCGATTGTGTCACTGGAAGTACATCCAAAGAATGGTCCAAGGTTTCTGGAAAAGATGGCAGATGGAGTAGATCACAACACTTCAGGAGCGTCCTAAGTGGCAGCACAAAACAACAGACTTCAAACCAGGCGATGTTGTTATCATCAAGGAACCCAATCTACCCGCAACCAAATGGCTTCTCGGAAAAATTCAATCCGTGGCACCAGGCGAAGATAAGCTTGTACGTGTTGCCACCATCGTCACCAGTCGGGGTACATTTGTCCGCCCAATTGCGAAGCTGGCTATGCTCCCTAGGTCCTGAAATTATATTCCAGGGGGCCGGGATGGTTGAGACTGCAAACTTCAAACATATTAGTTATCATTCATTAATTTTGTTTTTCTTATTCAATTGTAAATTTAACGTAACATATTTTGTTTGACGCACTGTACATAATATGACATTACATATTTATCTTAATTAAAACTAAGCTCATAGCGGTGCACCTTTGTACAACACCGAAACAGTTGAGCGCTCTTAGATCAACATTTGCCAAAACAACAACTTTTAAAAAACTCTCTCTTAATTGTACGTACATAACGTAAAATAGTTTAGCTTCATACATACTCGTATGTAGCACCCGTTAGAGTCAGTGCAGCTTAAATTTGATTTCGTGTACTTGGGTACTTTGTTCCTGATCGCAGCCGAGGTAACATCAAAAAATAAACGCCTCTAATTAAACTTGACATTTTTTATTTCCTCTAAGCACGGTTAACTAATTACCGTAGGTGAGTCTTTGCATAATTCGAATTTGGATTCAAAGGAATCTCAATCATCATGCACAAAAAAAAGCTATCCTGTGTTGCAAGAACTATCGAGGCGCATATACCAGCTAAATATCGCATATAGGATCCATCAAACTTACTGTGTAAACAGCGCCGGTTTGCAACACCCTTTCGGCCCGTAGTGTGGCTTTGGGCCCGGCAGATCGACCATAGATAATCTTCACAATGAGGGAAATCCCGGAAAAGACCAACGAATTTCAAGTCGAAGTTCAAGATCTTTTCATCGTTTTCAAAGACGCAGTAGCATTCATCGTCACGAGTACTACATGCCGATGACCGAATATGGAATCCCGACAAAGTTGATCTTCGAAGCAGCTCTATCGATTTATTCTAAACTTGCACATGATTTCGAAAACTACATGCCGATGACCGAATATGGGATCCCGACAAAGTTAATCTTCGAAGCAGCTCTATCGATTTATTCTAAACTTGCACATGATTTCGGAAAGGCGATGTTCTGTCATGTGACTTTTTCAATTTTGTTATGGAGGAAATAATGCGCAGGTCAATTGTCAACCAAGAAGGCACTTTTTTCGATAGATCCGTCCAGCTACTGGGGTATGCGGACGATATTGACTTCATCGGGTACCGCCCCTTTGGGTTTACTCGATTAAAGAAAAGGCAACATTAGTTGGTCTTAAAGTTAATGAGGTCAAAACCATTTACGTGCTATCAACAAACAAACATCCGTCCACTGCCTAGGACAAAACGTCACTGTTGATAGCAATAACTTCGAGGTAGTTTAGGAGTTCATCTACCTTGGAGTAAACATCAACTCGACGAATGACACATTAGTGGAATTCCGACGAAGAACTACCTTAGGGAGCCGCTGCTACTTCGGTTTGGCAAATCAAACAGATTCAAAACTTTTGACTCGATGGGCAAAATCATGATTCATTGAACCATACTTCTTCCCGTTTTGGCTATTAGTTCGAAAGGGTTTTTTTGGAAAAAAGAATGCGCGATTTCGCTTATACCCGATTAAGTTTTTCCGAAATTTCCTCTACATACACGGTGCATATACTCGATTCAAAAAAAAATCGTGTTGTGGATATTTGAAAGTAGGCTTTGCACACGTACACATGTATTTTCAAATTCTTTTGTGCATTAGATTTCGAATTCCATTCATTTTCCTATTTTTACTGTTTTTGCTTGTTGTTGTGCGATTCCGTGTGTAACTATTAGTTGTTTGTTTTCCTTAGTTGGTAAGTACATATTACAAATGTTATTAAATTCTCATTCTAATTATACGTAATTTTTGAAATTAGAAGTCGCAATTGCAACATATTAAGATGGCCACATCAAAGCGATCATCACAACTTTCCCAACAACATTCAAAAAAAAAGAAAGTCGTGTTGAATCTAGAAACTAAATTGGAAATTATCAAACGATTAGAAAAGGGCTAAGGACCCGCTCCTGTTGGGGGTTTTTTGAATACAGATGATTCTACGGTTTTTACTATCAGAGCTAATCTAGATTCAAGTCATCTATAAAATAAAAAGCTACACATTTATCAGCTAAAAAAATAAAACAAAGTACGGATCCGATAATGCATAAGATGGACACTTTACTAATCCCTCGGATTGAGGACAACAACAAGATCAAAATTGGAGTCGACTCTGTTACAATTTAAAACAAGGCAAAGAAGATTTTTGATCATTTTCAGCGTGAGGAAGGCGTTGAGCCAGGAGCCGAACAAACGAATTTTGTAGCAAGCAAGGGATAATTTGGTAAATTCCGAAAGCGTCACAATCTCCACAACATAAAATTTACGGGCGAAGCGGCTAGTGCCGATATAGAATCTTCTAAAAAAATCAAAGTGGAATTCAAAGGAATTATTAAAGATGGTGGACACAAAGCTCAACAAATTTTCAATGCGGATAAAACTGGGCTTTGTTGGAAGCGTATGCCTAGCCAAGGAAGAAAAAAAAGAACATCAGGGTTCAAGACCTTGGGAAATGCTAAGAGTGATTTCAAGTGCAAACCATATCTTATCTATCAATCTGAAAACCCGAGAGCTTTGAAAACTGTAACAAATGCCGAACTTCCTGTGCATTGGAGAGCAAACAATGAAGCTTGGATGAATTAATCACTAATCACTGACTGGTTTAGTAAATGCTTTTGCCCAGAAGTTGAACTCTACTACAGGAAACAGAACTTCAGGTTTCAAAGTGCTGCTAATTCTGGACAATGCGCCAAGTGATCGTCAGACTATTTGCAATTTCAACCCAAATGTAAAAGTTGTATTTATGTATGTCCCCAATCACTAAATCAATAATACAGCCAATGGACCAAGGAATTTGTGCAAACATTTAAGAAGATGTATCTACGGCAAACTTTTCGGAAGATGTTAGAAGCCATCCTGGCGTGACATAAAAAATACCACGATGAATGCAGTTTGGAGACGGTTATGGCCAGAGTGTGTTGAAGATGATGTTGGGGATGCTTCTGATTGCAATGTGGAAAATTGCATGTGCCTTGTAAGACAGATTGAAGGAGAAGGCTTTCAATACCTGGAGCTTATGGACATTAATTAGCTCTTGGAGGCGCATGATACTGAGCTTGCAGTTCAAAAATTGATAGAGCTTGAAGAAGAGTGCGAACCGATTGAATACGATATTAATCTAGAAAAAGAAACTGACGCCTGCCCCTTAAAAACTTTGAGAAATTGATGACCAAAATAAATTAGGCTGTTGGCATTATAGAATCCACAAACTGCTTAGCTCGGTTGCGCCATACAGACTTATTTTGGAGGAAAGGAAAAGCACTGTGAAGCAACCGAGCATCCTTAAGTTTTTTTTTAAATCTATAGATGAGCACCAAGATGAGACGTGAAACTCAGTACCTTTTTCCTATTTTCTGTTATGAATTGTTTTTGGTCTTAGCTTTTATTTTTTTTTAAATGTTATCATTGCTTTTATTCGTATTCTTTATGTTAAATTGTTTCTCAATAACTGAATAAAATATTTATTTTAAAATTGCTGGCCCTACGTATTGTCATACAGTTTCTTGTCTCAACATACACGAATTGACATACGCGACGCGGTGTTTTTTTTGGAACGCATCCCTCGCGTATGTGGGGGATCCCACGCTCAAAAAAAAAACACTAGTCATCTTTAACACTGCTGCGTCATATAAATGCAATAACATCATCAAATTTCGGCCCTTATATTACAAATCGTTGCCCTCTGTGACGCCTTCGTCGCGTATCTTCTTCAGTGATTCACAAATCGTTTTATGCTGAAACCGGTTTAATTTGATCGATGCATACGCTCACAGAAGCTCATATCATGACTTTCACCTTCCAAAAAAAAAGTCAAGTAAGCCATCTAGGGCGATTTTAAAGACCTATAGATTTCGTTGTTCAAAAATAAGTAGAGGAATTCAGTTTGGGTCAAAAATGGTTATTCATTATGACGAATCGTGAAATTTATGTTTCAAACACGATTTCAGGTATTTCGCCTCCTAGGCAGCTTCTGACGAAGCGCATCCTGTCAGTTCAATTTCGGGCCATTCTTTCCATTTATCAATATGGCGTTTAATATTGGCTTGGAAGGCTTAATTAGTTCGCTGCTTGTCAGTATACACCAGGCTTCACATAACCCACAATGAGTAATTGAGTAGCCTCAAATTCGGTGCACGATTTTGGTACCAAATTTACTGGTCCAATTTGCACGTAGCGCAACCCCTGCTGGAACCACGTAACGGCTGATGCTGTTTTTTATGGGGCCAAGTGCTGGACGTAGGGTTGACATTTTGCAAATACAACATATCTGGACATCATTTTGAATTTCCGGCTTTCGCATATCTTTACATTTCAGAAATAAGCGATTTACTAAGATAGTGATTTTGTAATGATCTTTACAAGAATGTAGGTGCTAAAAAAGTTCTCTAACTAAGAGACAATACAATTTGGAGGAGCTCTTTCGGGCACATTACGCATACTAGACATCTTTAGTCAGAGGAGTTTCGCAAAATACTTCATTTTGACAAGAACTTCCAGGGGTTATATTCAAAAAATAGGACTGGAATTCCTCAACACTGTCATCAAAGGTCACCCTAGCATCACAAGACTCTCCTCACCTAACCTAGCTTCTTGAGAGCATATACTTCGAGTTAGTCTTAAATAGGATTACAAACTTGTTATTGACCGAAGAAGGATTACCTACCCTAAGAAACCGCTTTCTCGTTACGTTTTTTTTTTCAAGTTGTTTTTTTTATATTATATGGAAATAAGGATAAGAAGAAGAGGAGATGACAATGCACGTCGGTTTTTATTGTAGTTTAAAATGTGAGGAAAAAAACAGATCTTGACGTGTTTTTGTAATTGACTAATAATCCGAAACACCACAACTGGGTGAAATGCCAAATTGAAAAAAGGCCACTTATGTATTCAAATGATTCTTCCAGTTAAACGGACTTTTCTGTTAAGCGGGTTTCAGTTAAGACGAGTACCAACTTGACTACATATACTTTAAATGGTCGAAGACCTACATAGATTAACACTATGCATTTATTACCACACCAACGACTTTTCTTATCTATCCAGAGTCGTTCGACTTATACATACGTTTGTATGGATACCTATATGTATTTTCATTTCATGTTGTTATTGCTCCGACGAGACTATGAAGGGCGTTAAACAGCTTTGTTCAAATCACAAAATACATGTTAAATAAACTAATGGCTGGCTATTTGGGAGAAAAGACACTTCTCTTAAAAGGAAGATAAATTTTCGAAATCGGATTCGGAAAAACTCAGATTCATTCAGCATAAACGGCAAAATTGATAACTGTAATTTTCTCGCATTTGATAATTTTGCAATTTTTACGATAAACAGAAATATTTGGACTTGTCGTTTACATGCTCTATTTTGGGAAAGCAAGTTTAAAGCAAAATAATTGGGCAAACTAAATGGGACGCGTATGTTTGTTCCATGGACATCCCGATCTGTATCGGAAAGTTCTTCCAATCCACCAATCAAAAATTGCTATGTGTGCAATAATTGATAAAGCTTAGCCACAAATTAAACCTCCAATTTAATGAAAACATTAGCAAGATCTTTACGTTTGAAGTTCACAATAAACTTACCTTCATATTCACTTTGTTTTGTCTTTGATTTTCCATTTCTTTTTATTGCTAAAATTTAAAAATACATACAAATTAAATTTGTTCAACGTTCTCATGCAAAACTTACAATTATCATCGTCCGAACTAGTTTCCGGCGTTCCACCAGTGCCCACCACATTGGCGCCATGTCCATTAGGGCTAGGCCCCCTCGATCTGCGTCCATTTCGAACGATCTCTGAATTTCGTTCCGCCAAGACCATTTTATCACGGATCAATTTTGACCTACTGTTTTGTTTCTCCAGCTTAAATTCTTGGACTTTTTTCAATTGATGGTGTAAATATTATATTAGATTCTCAGCTCCTTGTTTGGAAGCCAAAGAATTTATATTTTATCACAGCAGCATCCACCCACAATCACATACACAAACTTTATCCCACTGGCAAACTGGCTGCAGTGCAGTAGCTGTACTGTGTTAGTTATTCAAAACCAAAACCGAGACAACAAATATGAGCCAATAGATAGATTTTTGACTGTCCACATGAAGCACTTGCAAGGTACAGCAGTAGCTTTTTTTCTTAGGCAAATAAAACTGTCACTCCGTTTGTGCGACCTCTTTTTTTCAAACTGGATAAGGAATTCCAGGATATATAATTCCCCTGCTTAATTTATTTTAAATGTTTCATCTGTTGGAAGAAATTTGTCACTTGTAATTATTTTAATTGAAATTAAATGCAAATTTAGGAATGAAAAATATTCGACTTTTGCCCGTCGCTCATTCAATAGTTTGACAGATACTGACAGAAAAAGGCAAAGCTGGCTCGATGAAAATTAAATGTTTTTCAAACAAAATCAACACTTAACAAATTTGTTAAAAATAATTTTTATTATTTACTTCACTGCACTTATTCATATTTGAAATACGGTAATCAATTCTTTCCAAACTTTCTATAGGAAATTATGTGTGATAAGCAATCGAAGAGCAACGACGACTGAAAATGGAGAGCTCTGGTGAAAATGACAGATAGAACACTTTAATGGGCTGCAGTAGAAAAGCGTAAATTTAACGCGACGTGGTGCGATGGTGTGCATTTGGACTTTGGGCAAGGCTATTGCATTCACTTGGATGACATAATTTTTGTTTTCAAAAAAGGGACAAGAATCTAATGTTGCAGTTTTACTATTTTTTCAAAGCAGTTCATTAGTTTTAAGTTGAATTTGCGACAAAAGAAAAGTTTGCGTCGAACATTGCAATATTTCGTGGAAGTGGAAGATAGAAAAGCATGGGAATTGGGGCATGTTCGTAGGTTCAAGTCTTTTCTCAGTTACCGAAATCGCCGCTGTGCAGCGAGACTGTCTTGGTGGAAACATTAGGCGTTTTTCTTTTTTAGCTCCGAGCGGGGCACTGAGCTGTCAAAAAAATAACTGTGTTACTTTTTTAGCTCGGAGCGCTCTGAGCACAAAATTTGTACATCGAGCGAAAAGCTGAGCGCGGCTGACTTCATTCATTATTTTGTGCTTTTTCCATAGTTTATTTACTAGAAATTATAATTTAAATGGAACAATCCTTGACAAACACCATTTTCAGAAGCAATCCTGACTATTTTGAAAATTAATAGAAAAAAAATTATCTAATGACAGTTCAGTGTCCAATTCTGTTTCTTAATTAGCTCGGAGCGCTCAGGTTATGTTCAGCTCGGAGCGAGCTCTGATCGCTCGGGCCCCGCTCTGTTCCTCGCTCGGGGCTAAAAAAGAAAAACGCCTATTGCAATAGTGATCCGGCTGTGACTGTCAAATTTTTTGTTTTTTTTTTTTGTTTTTCGCCTGAAAAATGGAGGGTAAACAAACAAAATCATTTAGTGGTAATAGGCGAGAAAATACTAGGAATCAGCAAACAAAAGTAAGTTTTTTTTATTAATAATCAATAGTTTCTCGATATATTTTCAGGAAAATGGATTCATTTAAAAATGCAAAGAAGTCGGAAGCAGTAAATAGAAAGAACTACTGCAAAGTTCTCTTTGGCAAACTTTCAGGTCAGAAAGAGCTGTGGCTTCGTGGGAGTACAGAGTTAAAGGCAGTCTTTTTGAAGATAAAGGTAACCTTTATACCAAAATAAAGAGAAAATACTCATCATCAACGGCTGGTCAATTAACTTGACAACGACCTAAATGGACCTGATAAACATCTCGTAGATTGACATCGAACATTTGGTACTCAAGAAACTGATGCCGTCCAAGAGAAACGACCTGGTGATATAAACGTTCATTGTACAATTCGCTTTCTATATGCCATTGTATTTCAATTTGGACCCAAGTTTGGCGCGTTTGCATGGAGTGCATACTCAGACTCGTATAGTAATCATCTGATATATTATCAGATATTATAGATTGTCCTTTTCTTCTTTCTTCAGTGCGAAGAAATCGTACTATATTTCAAGGGAAAAATGATAGAGTAAATTCCGCCTTCAATGAACCGATGACTCCCTGTGACAGAAAAAAATATTTGGTTTATTGACTTTAAGTTTCACTTGAACAATAAATTAAAACATTCATGGTACCTGTAACTTTATTATTTAAAATATACACATATAAATAATTTGTTAGTCTACTTTCAGTTTCAGTGACATTTCAGTCAGACTTTCCTGCCATCTCTGCGGACAGAATCCCTGATTGAAATTTGACATTTAATAATTGACATCAGCTTTTGAAAATCAAATTCCTTTAAACTGATTGTTCTGAGGATTCACCCAAAATCGGTTTCTTTATTAATTTCCGATGCTTTCAAGTTCTAATTCACTTAACGCTTTCGAAGCACGCTACCATACGCATGACTTTAAATGTATAACCCAAATTCATTCCAAGGCACTCGCATAGCAGAGCGTTTGAAAGCGCTGTATCAGCTATATTATATGCCGAAGTTACAAATTCGAAAAGGTAAAATACGATGTCAGTTGCTTTTTATGGAAAAGTTTTCTTAACGCACTTCCTCAATATCACAACGCAATCTATACAATTTGTAATTTTCCTGAACTTCAATGCAGCTGCCTATAAAATTGTTTTTCTTTTTTTATTATTTCTATTACACGCAGTCTCCACGTTTCCAGCAGACAGCAGAAGCAGAAGAAAAGAAAAAGCAGACCAACTGGCAAATTTTATTTGCTGGGCGTTTCACCGATAGCATGGTTCGTTTGAGATAGCGAGGGAACGATTTTCATGGAGAGCACTGCACTAACAGCAAGGAACATTCCCTCTCTTTTGTTTTTTGCATGCTATAAATAGTATGCGAGCATGCTTTCTCTTGCAAATCATCCTCAGACTCTGGGAATATTACCTCCTATATGGAATAAAAATCAATCCCACTAAAACAGAACTCATTTGTTTTAGAAATCCGTCGCATAATGGCATAGCCACGAAATGCAAGAACCTAACCCTGACGCTCCCTAATAACACAGATCTCAGAACCACGCAAAGTGTTAAATACCTCGGAGTTCACTTCTTCGAGAGGTTCAAATTTAACCAACATGCCAAATTCACCCTTCGTAAGGCAAATCATGCCTTATCTCTTCTACGTCCTCTTATGAAAGTAAGAGGCGGTCTCCAAACTAGAACGAAACTTCTGTTTTACAAGCAACTTATTCGTCCAATTTTAACATATTAGCTGTGTTTTATTATCCATGCGGATCTGGATCTGGATCAATTTAATACGTAAAACAAAAACAACACAGGATCTTGCTATTTATCGGGATCATTAATCGTGATCCAAAATGTAATTACAAAACTCACTACCTGTTTTTTCGTGGCGTTGCTTATTTAAATTATAGGAAATTATAGGAACACAATAATATTGCCAGACCAAAATATGAAACACTATTATTAACACAAAAAATCAATTAGCATATTTTCATATTCGAATAATTTACCACTGCGACTTTTGAGACGTTTTGCTTCGTAATATAATACACAAAAATTAATGGAAATATTAGCAGTACAATACTGTTAATATGTTGCATATTTGAACATAACATTTGAACATAGTTTCTGAAAAAAAAAATATTGAGTGCAAAATGTATGTTGATTTGTATTCAAATGGCAACACCCCCGACACAACAAGCGATCATATTGTGACGTCACATTGTACCGTATATTTGCAATATGGCTGAGTGCCAATCGAAACTTGAAATACCTGGTATCGTCTTGTGGCGACCTCGAAATACTGTGGCTACGCGAGGAAGCATTCCGTGGAACCACACACTAATCATAGATGTCGCAACGAACAACAACGAGAAATTCAAAACAGAACCAACGGTCGGGAGAGAGAAAACAATTCGTGTTTGTTCTTCGAGTTAGTCGCTTCGTTATTTTTATAGTGTTTGTAATATTCAATAATTAAATATACATATATTAAATAAACTAATTGTTTTACTGTGGATAATTATCTGTGCACACACTTGTGCCTACAGTGGTGACCCCGACGTGATCCACAACGATTAAAAATTTATTTAATTGGCAACAGCCGAACCAACTACGCACTTTATCTCTTGCACTTGTACATATGTATATTTATAAGTATGCAAGGCGAACAAAACACAAGGACGAATGCAGGCGTTTCCTCAGGACCACCAACTCCATCCGATGCGGAGATCCAGGAAATCAATGCTCTCAAAAACCTGAGGATTCCTCCGTTCTGGAAAATTAATCCAGCGCTATGGTTTGTACAGGTGGAAGCGCAATTCCACAATAATCGGATCATCAGCGACAACAGCCGATTCAACGCCATCATCGCTGGACTGGACCCAGAAGTGCTGAATGAGGTATCAGACTTAGTGCAGAAACCACCGGACACAGATAAGTACATTGCTTTTAAAAAACAAGTCATATCTAGGTTCACCGAGTCTAAGGAGAGGCAACTGAACAGATTGATGACGACCCTTGAACTTGGCGACAGACGTCCATCAAGTCTCCTCAGGGAAATGCGAAGACTGGCTGGTTCAATTGTTCCAGACGACATGTTGTCCACTCTATGGATGGCACGAATGCCCAGTCATGTGCGTGGAATACTTTCTGCCAGTCACGGAATCGACCTCACTGCGTTGTCTGAAATCGCAGACAAAATCGTTGATAACACATCCGCCCACGCTGTTTTCTCCACTGATGTCCATGAAGATGACCCTATACCACAATCCACCAACGCTGAAAGTGATCTGAACAGAAGACTAAATTCCATCGAGTCCACTCTGTCAACTCTAATGACGGCTATGCAATCACTGAAAACCAGTCACAGCCATGGCAGGTCTCGACCACAGTCAAGGAATAACAGATCGCTCTCAAGAGCATCAACTCCTAACGGAATGTGTTTCTTCCATGAGAAATTCGGCAGCGATGCCCGGAAGTGTAAGAAACCATGCAGCTACAAAGCAAAAAACTAAGTGAGCTGTTGTCCTCAGAGGCGGACGGCAACAGTCAAAGATTCCACAAGGAACACCGCCTCTACATCTTCGACAAGGAGACAAACCAAAAGTTTTTGCTCGACTCTGGATCAACTATATGTGTCTTACCTCGTTCCAGGGACTGCAAAAACAACAGAGGGGAAATAACACTCCTGGCAGCGAATAACTCACCGATTCACACCTACGGCGAGAAGATCCTCACACTCAACCTTGGTCTCCGGCGAGCTATCACTTGGCCGTTCGTTATTGCAGATGTTAAAACAGCAATAATTGGCGCAGACTCGCTCGCACACTACGGACTTGTCATTGATTTGAAAGCCAGACGTGTCATAGACAAAACAACATCATTAACGGTACAAGGCGAGATTTATACCAGTGATTTGTCAAAACTTCTGACTATCAGTGGTCCTGAACCATACATAAGTCTCGTCAACGAATTCGTTCTGGCCAACAACAACGCACCTGATCCAAAATCAGGAGTCAACATCGTGCAACACTGCATCGTAACCACGGGCCAACCAGTGTCCGAACGACCACGACGACTCTCCGGCGACAAGTTGAAACAGGCCAAGGCTGAATTCGAGGATTTTCAAAAGAAGGGTTACTGCCGTCTATCCAGCAGTCCTTGGGCTAGCCCCATTCATCTTGTTGAAAAAAAGACTGGCGGTTGGAGATGCTGCGGTGACTACCGTCGTCTGAATTCCATAACACAAGCAGATAGCTACCCCATTCCTCACATCATGGACTTTACTGAACAGTTGAACAACAAAAACTGCTTCTCGATACTGGATCTAGACAAGGCATACTACCAAAAAACTGCGGTGACCACGCCTTTTGGTTTGTTTGAGTTTGTAGTCATGCCATTCGGACTCAAAAACGCAACTCAGACTTTCCAAAGGCACATGGATATGGTCCTACGTGGACTAGATTTCGTTTTTTGCTACGTTGACGACATCCTCATTGCCTCCGACTCAGAGGAAGAACATCGCCAACACGTCCGTATAGTTCTACAACGTCTCCACGAACATAGACTTATCATCAACATCAGGAAGTGCATTTTTGGGAAGTCTGAGGTTACGTACCTTGGACATACAATCAACCAAGCCGGATGCAGACCACCTGAAGCCAGAGTTGAGGCCATATCGAACTATCCAAAGCCATCCAACATCATGGAACTACGTCGTTTTCTTGGAGTCGTTAACTACTACCGACGATACATCCCTAATTGTGCCCATATTCAAGCACCGTTGAATGGACTCATCAGGGACTCCAAGAAAAACGACAAACGACCCGTTCCCTGGACTCCTTTGGCGGAAGAAGCTTTCGATGTATGCAAGGACAGTATCAAGCATGCTACACTACTCAACCACATCGATCCGAAGTCTACACTTGTCCTAACAACGGATGCTTCTGATATCGCAGTTGGTGCCAAATTGGAACAAAAACAAAATAACCAATATCAACCGATCGGACTGTTTTCATGCAAACTGTCACCTGCACAAAGTCGCTACAGCACATATGATCGCGAGTTGCTGGCATTATACCTAGCTATCCGATTCTTCCAACACATCTTGGACGGTCGACACTTTGTCGTGCAAACGGATCACAAGCCGCTCATATATGCGTTCCAGCAGAATTCGGACAAGGCCCCGCAACGTCGTCTAAGGCAATTAGACTACATATCGCAGTATACTACGGACATTGTTTACCTCCCCGGCGACGACAACTCAGTAGCAGATGCATTATCGCGACTCAATTCGATAACCATGCCAATCCAATTTGATCTGAGAGAACTTCATTTATCTCAGCTACTCGATGTGGAACTTCAATCAATCCTGAAGCAACAAAATTCATCGCTCAAGTTAAAGAAACTCACTTTGGAACCTGAAATTAAAATTTACTGCGATGTTTCCGACAATATGATTCGACCATATCTACCAGCTTCCCTGCGACGGAAGGCCTTTGAATCCATCCATGGTCTTTCTCATCCAAGCGGAAGAACAACCAGTCGACAACTCAGAGAGAAGTACGTTTGGCCAAACATCGGGAAAGACGCATTGGAGTGGTCACGCACTTGCATCCAATGCCAACGATCCAAAGTTCATCGACATACGAGGCTTATCCCGGATTCAATTGCAGTTCCAGAGCACCGTTTCCAGCATGTCCACATAGACCTCATTGTGCTGCCACTCTGCAAAGGCAATAGGTATTGCCTAACTATGATCGATCGCTTCAGTAGATGGGTGGAAGCAGTACCTCTACAGGACATGTATGCGGACACAGTGGCCACGGCGTTTTATACGCACTGGGTTGCTCGTTTCGGTTCGCCAACAACATTAACCACCGACCAGGGAACTCAATTTGAGTCTGCACTGTTCAACGCACTGATCAACATGATTGGAACGGTGAGGATACGAACATCACCCTACCACCCAGCCTCAAATGGACTTGTTGAACGTTGGCATCGTTCACTGAAAGCCGCCCTGATGTGCCATGAAAAAACGAACTGGACTGATGCTCTTCCGACAGTGTTGTTGGGATTGCGAACGGCATACAAAGAGGACATCAAGGCCTCCGCAGCAGAGATGCTTTATGGAACATATCTCAGAGTTCCTGGTGAGTTCTTTACGAATAATAACTTTGTTCTAGATCCACAGATTTTCGTTGAGAAACACCGAGAAGCGATGCGCAAATTCCGTCCTACAGCAACTGCAAACCATGCAAAAGAAAAAATGTTTGTTTCACCAGATTTAAACAAATGTACACACGTGTTCCTACGCTGCGATGCTGTGAAGAAACCACTGCAACAACCATACACAGGTCCACATCCAATAATCCACCGAATCAGTAATCGACTCTTCACAATTAATGCAGATGGCAGAAAATTAAATGTTTCGGTAGACCGTTTGAAACCAGCTCACATCTATGTCGATTTTATCCCAGACGTTCATCCAGATGTCAACAAAAATCCAACTTCACTGAAGAATCTGAAAAACAAAAATCAATTGGATAAAAATAAAACATTCACAAAAAGTAACATTTGACAGTTCATCGTAACTTCGTCACTGGAGGGGGAGTCATGTGGCGACCTCGAAATACTGTGGCTACGCGAGGAAGCATTCCGTGGAACCACACACTAATCATAGATGTCGCAACGAACAACAACGAGAAATTCAAAACAGAACCAACGGTCGGGAGAGAGAAAACAATTCGTGTTTGTTCTTCGAGTTAGTCGCTTCGTTATTTTTATAGTGTTTGTAATATTCAATAATTAAATATACATATATTAAATAAACTAATTGTTTTACTG
Source organism: Portevinia maculata (assembly GCA_949715645.1). Taxonomy (NCBI): domain Eukaryota; kingdom Metazoa; phylum Arthropoda; class Insecta; order Diptera; family Syrphidae; genus Portevinia; species Portevinia maculata. Next base: position 114,304,571 of record OX454526.1, on the reverse strand, counting down.
TGGATAATTATCTGTGCACACACTTGTGCCTACAGTCTGTTATGTGTTAAAAACAACTGTTGCCACAACTTGCCACTGATGATGCAGATCGTTTTATTATCAGATCGGATCCGTATCAAGATCATTGGGATAATAAAACGCGGCTATTGTTTCCCAATATGGTATACGATAAGCCCCACCTACATGAAAAAAATAAAAAATTTGGAGCGGAAAGCTCTCCGCCATTGCACCTCCCTTCACCGTAAGCCCAACTCCTACCGCTATTATAGCAATGAAAGGCTTTACGAAAAATCAAGAATTGTCCCGATTGACAAACACATACTTTACCTCAGCACCAGGATGTTGAGAAAAACCCCAACCCATCCCAGCCCTCTTATTAATTTAATTACAGGTAATCCAGCCACAGACGATCGATATCTCCAGGTGCTCTCCATGACGGACCCAGCATTTGGAATAGCAGAATCTGACAGCTTTGGGAACTTCTACGATGCTGCAGGAACGCAGCACAACAGAGGTTGAAGCCACTATACGACTAAGAACCAACAAGGACCACCAGACGACCATACCAACCAATAAACAGCAAGGACCAAGACCTAAAGCCAATCAATATCCCCATATCAGCCAACGATCGTCAGCAGTACTCAAGCAGACGTTAAAACCCCACATCCCAAACAAACAAAAGAAACTTTTTAATTAAAAAATGTAAAAATAATCACTAGAACGAAGTAGAGCCCCTTCTGTGCTCACAGATAAAAAAAAAATATTAGACTTAACACATTATTAATTAATTGTAAATAGCATTAATAGACAATGTAACACAATTTGAGTACAAATAAAAAATATTGTATATATGTTTCTCTTGCAAATCATCGACATATGCATAATGCTCTCCACATGAGACAATGACAGCATGTATTAGTGTATTCTATAAATTTATAGCACGTGAAGACCACGTGTTATCGTCGAAGATATATTGATTGAGCATTTTTTTTTTGTTTAATAAACTTGTTCCATTAATTGCATTAGGATGTTTGGAAGAGTAAACAATTTCTCGCAGAGAACGTGAGAAGTTGCCACGACAAGTGCGTAGTGTTTGGGTAAAGGGCCCAGACCATAGAAACAGTTAACACTTCGGATCTGTTGATTCAAATGAAAGCAATCTAGAAAACACGTATTCTTATGAAAGGTTGCCCATAACCCACAGATCAATGAACTTCAAAGGATAAAGTAGACCTCTTTCTACTTTTCTGTCCATCGAAGTATGCATACATACAAAATTTGCACTTCACATATTCTCGAGTTGAGGTTCCCTTATAATAAAATAGCGAGACGCAGATACATGGAACGAAATATTGGAAAATTAGAGGAACCATTGGGAAATAAGAGGAAAATATTGGACAAATGAGAGAAATATGTGGAAGCAAATCAAAAGGATGTGTTTTAACCCTTAAGGAACAACCGCTGTGGAAAAAAGGATACACAATATATTTTGTCTGTACCACTACATGCGACGTGCTTCGTAAGACGAATGATTGTGGGTTTTTTGATAATGCTTTTTTAAAGGCGCATCGACTTGATCCTCGTTGTGTGTAACTTTTCACTTCGTGCAGTGGTACCTGCTTTACTTTCTTTTAAATGGTTTACGGCTGGTTTTTCTGATAATGTTTTTTTACTGATTACACCTAACTATGAAACTCTACAATTACCCTTCAGTCAAGAATATGAAAATAAATGCTCCTTCTTCGCTTTGATTTCGCTGAAAATAATGCATTCCGGTGTACGGCCAATAGTTTCAATAAAAATGATTTGACTCTTTATTTGCTAATTTTTATGGTGGTCACACTGGATTGGCAATAAGGTTGGGTAGGCTTACGTTTCTTCAAAATGTATTTCCAAAGGCGCATTGACTTGAATTCTTATCAGTCGAGCGAAACAAGTGAAGAAAACACAATACGGGATGACGCGTGTTAGTTCTCAGAGCAAACAAATAAGAGTGCACGTGTTTTTTAAAAGATAAAGGTCAACTGTTTTTTTAATTTAAAAATATTGTAATATGTATATCTATCAATACTGCTAAAATATACGATACGATACCTTTAATTCGCCTAAGTTTAAAGACCCCAAAAAATCCAGAAGTCCATTTTTTGGAAAGAGGAACAAGTCAATTTCTTAAATGAAATGAATATATTTTTTCAAAATATTACTTTTTTGATCAGTCTGGTAATCTAACTAAAAAGATGCAATTTTTAGAAGGATGGCAGCAGAACATAAATGCTCGCGTTGGCATTTCAAGTGATTTAAGGGCAGATGGTATTCAGTTCCTTTTAACGAGAAACCTCAATCAAGGATGTCTAGAAAACACGTTGAAATGCAGTTACAATCACCCGAAAAGAAGGACAATGTGAAAAACATTTTGAAAACCAAATCTGACTATAAAACTGTTGATTTCGCTAGCGAAAATACGTTTCATTATTTTGTATGCTATATTTAAAAAAAAAATACCGTCAAAAACAGAAGTGTGAGCTGAAATTAAGTTAGAAACCTAGTGTTTCCTCCATATTCACAGCTTTCAAAGAATATGAGGGTGCGCATTAGGGTGGCTCAAATTTTTTTTTTTAATTATGGGTTCTAATAGCGAAATTATGTTGCCACTTGGGACTAATATTACATGTATAAAATATTACTGCAATCGGTATAGTATAACTGCCTCCGGATCAAGCTTAAAGTTCCGAAATAAGGGAGTATGGATTGCTTAGCAATCAGTTAGGTATTAACATCGTATTCTTCCATTTTTATTAGTCAATTTAATTTTCCGCTGCATTTAGCGTTGCAAACCACCAGTACCTACATTCTTTTCAATTCCAGAAAGGTTTGGAAAAACTAATTTAAAATATTTTTTCCACGGCATACTACGGCCAACATAAATTTTTTGAAAAAGCGTTTATTTCAAATTGCAACACGATTCCTTTAGTCGGTTAGTTGTGGTGTATTAAATTAAAACAAAGGTGTGATACTGTGTTTTTTAAAATGAATCGTACTCGAAAGGCTTGGAGATGTCCTATATTTGGTGATACAAGTGACTTCAAAGATAATGTACTTCCAACTTATGAAGAAGTTATGAAGTGCTACGAGTGGACGCGGTTTATAATTAAAATTAATAAAAATACGAAAAAAGAACCAAATTTTCAAGAAGTCTCTGATGTTGTCACCGTTAAAATAGAAAATATATGGGAAAAAGCTTCACTTCCGATATCATCACACGTAAGAGTGCAACAAATGCTTAAAGCTTATCATCTCAAATTTAAATATATTTTGAAATCTCATCCTAAAATACCTAAAAACCGATTAGAAGAGTTCCTAGCTTCCAGCAAGATTTTGTTTGATATATCTTCTTGTAAGTGCTTAGATTTTACAAAGTGTATTTGCCCTAAAGAAAAGAAAATCCCATGGAATGAAAAAAGTTTTCTTACCGACCAAAGAACTGCAAGAAAAATGATAATTGGAAACATAGACGTGGCAACAACAAAGAAAAATCGAAACGGTCTAGAAAGGAAACTCAAACCGGAGATGTCACAAAAAAATCGCTCACAAACGAAAACCAAAGTCGTAACACTACTGCTTCTATCATCAATAGCTCCTCGTGCTCATCTACTGCGTGTGATAGGTCCTCGTCCACCGAAAGCGAAGATTATCAACCACCAAAAATAATGAACCTGAAGACGGAATCGCCTGTTTCTATAAGCTATACTGCACTGTCTCAAACCTGTGATCATTACGGTGTAACAGATAGAGCAGCGTCAGCTATAGCCTCGGTTGCTTTGCAAGAAACCAATATGCCTATTATTGACAAAAATAAATTGAGAAGGGAAAGAAAGAAAGCTCGAAAAAACATCATTGAGAAACAAAAAGTTTGCCAAATACCTGCGCTATACTTTGACGGTCGAAAAGATAAAACAATGGTCACCAAGAAAAAAGGCGGAAAATACTATAGTGAAACCATCGTTGAAGAACATATTTCATTAATTAAAGAACCAGATAGCAAATATTTGGGATATGTTACTCCAGCAATTGAAACAGCTAAATCAATAGAAAGAGCAATCTTTGATTTTTTTTTAACAGAAAATATAAATTTGGATTATTTGATGGCCATAGGATGTGATGGAACTAATGTCAATGTTGGAAAATTTGGTGGTGTAATAAGATTACTAGAAAAAACGTTAAACAGACCCTTACAGTGGCTAATTTGTTTACTGCATATGAATGAGTTGCCCTTTCGGCATTTATTTTCTTTTCTTGATGGTTCTACTTCTGGTCCAAGAACATTTACTGGTGAAATCGGAAAAGCATTGGAAAATTGTGAAGAAAAAGCTGTTGCAAGATTTCAAAATATTCCAGGTCAAATGCCATTGATAGACAAGAAAGATCTCAGTTCTGACCAACTGTATTTATACAAAATAGTATCAGCAGTTGTATCTGGTGAATGCCCTGAAGGCTTAGTACACAAATCGCCTGGGAAAATGTCTCATGCCAGATGGCTCACGCGGGCTAACCGGATTCCTCTTCTCGACATTACAACGTCAGACCCTTCTGATAAACTTGTTTGTTTGGCAACTTATGTTGTCAAAGTTTACGCTCCAACATGGTTCGACATCAAACGCCATGCAAGTTGCAAAGATGGAGGAAGGCATTTATATCAATTAATTTCGAGGTGTCGTTATTTAACAGCAGAACTGAAGGCTGTTATTGACCCGGTTATACAACGCAACAGTTATTTCGCCCATCCTGAAAATCTTCTGTTAGCGATGTTAACAGATACTGAAAAACATATCAGAGAACTGGCTCTGCGTCGTATTCTGAAAGCACGATGTGAAAATACACAAAAGTTGAGGCTATTCCAGGTTCCAGCCGTAAACATGGAAGCAAAAGTTTATTACGACCTTATTAACTGGCAAGCGGCTCACGTTAGAGAACCACCAATCCTGAAGCAAATCTCTAACGAAGAACTTGAATCTCTTATTGCTCAAGGAGAGGACAACGAAATAACTTTTTTGCGTTTACCTTGCCATACTCAAGCAGTTGAGAGGTCGGTCAAAACTGTCACTGAAGCCTCAGGGAGTCTATGCACAAAATCAGCGCGCGAAGGTCTCATTAAAGCAAAAATTTAGTCCCGTAGACTTATTCCGAAATTTGACAGCAAAAAGGATTTTCGTGTAAAATAAAATAAATAATCTTAGAACTGAAAAACATTTTACTACAACATTACTATTTAATGAAATAAATAATATAGCTTGTTTAAGCTTATGTTTGATTAATTACGTGTTTCCATAAATGAAAAATAAATAGTTAAAAAAGTTTTCAGAAATATAAATTTTATTCAATTTTCCAGAATTTCAAGGCTAATCCGGAGGCAGAAGGTAACATCTCATTTTTATGAAACTTTCCAAATTAGTTTCTATAGCCATGTGGCACATTTTAATTGCTATTAGAAATCAAAAAAAAAAAAAAAAAATTCCAAATTAGAGTGACCCACCCTAGTGCGCATTTAACACGCCTTTCTCAAGAGTTTTTAGATGCGATAGAGAGCCTGAAGCAGCGCTGCCAACTGGGGCATAATTATGCCTTTTGGACATAATTTTGAAGCCTTGGGCACCTGGGCAACTTAATCTGAAAATATGCTAAAAATGCACAATTTTACAGCATTTTTTTTACGTTTATTTCATGTCAAACATTCGTAATTCAAACCTAAATACATAATTCAGACATACAAAAAGGGATAATTCCAAAATGTTTCCACAGTTAGAAAAGTTTGTAACTAGCATGTTCTGTCTCTCACTTTGATCATCTACGGTTGAGCGAATTTTTTCAGCAATAAATCAAAACAAGATAAAGGTAAGAAATTCGTTAAATGTTGAAACCTTAAGCGGTATATAAACACGCGCAAATGCTTTTTAAAAATGAAGACTGCCACGAAAGTGTTACATGAAAGCCATTTCAATTTTTTTAACCAAACAATGTATGACTTTAAAGACTATGATGAAGATCAAGATTCTATATAATTTTAACTTCTGTCGCTTAGGTTTTTTAAATGAATTTTTTTCTGTGATTTTGTTTATTTTGTTTTATGTTATAATTTATTTGCTACGATTTAATGTTATTTTCACTTAAAATTATATGAATTGAATCTACAGTTTATTTATTAATGGAATAAGGATACCACAGATTTAATATTTATCTTTTTTCACGTTTGTTACAGCATGTACGATCTCTTACAAAAATAGAAAAATATAACGTCGTCAAGTTGGATGTGATTGGCGTCATCAATTCATCAATTGGTGCGTCTAACAAACACCCTCATGCATTCCAACTTGAAAGCACAGATGGCGCAACTCGGCCAATCTGACAATTGATCGACCTCGAACAAAAAATAAATATTTAACACTAGTCTCCACATTTTACTCCAGACTTATATCTAAGGCGAGAGGGTCGCTTGAACTCTCAATAGGGATGGCCTCCTCATTTGGTTTCAACAACCACTTTCGCATTCTATTCGCCTCGACAACACCATCATACGGCAGCTGAGTCAACTGGCAGTTTTCAATATCCCGCCCCCAAGGATTTTACATACAACATAGGGACCACGGAACTTAGGCAAACACTTTTTATTCGTCCCGACGGCAGTATCAACATTACGCATAACGACAAAATCACCGACTTCGAACTCTTTAACCTTCTTACTGTGCCTAAGAAAATAATCTAAATTATATTTCTGAGACATATCAGTTTCCCCTGATGCGTCAGCCCGAATTTGGCTTAGATTACGGCAGCTCTCAGAGGCCATTTTCTCCTCCAGATGCTCCGTAATCTCATCTATTATTTCTCCCCTCTGTCCAAAGCCAAACAATAGCATACTAGGTGAGTTCTTTGTCGTGCTATGAATAGAATTATTAATAGCATACTCCACTTTTAGTAACATACTCGACCAATCGGCATGACTTACCGGGTCGCTCAACTTTCCCAGCATAGCTTTGATAACCCTATTGACCCTTTCGACTTGCCCATTTGTCTGGGAGAAGCCACGGCAACCTTTACGTGTTCTATATTTTGTTTCATTAAAAAGTCTTCAAATTCAAAACAGGTAAAGCATGTACCTCTATCTGACACAATACGTCTCGGTCTGCTATAATACTGAAAGTATTTATTTAACGCGGCAATTACCTCCATCGTACTCGTCGAGTTTGTAGGATACAGTTTCACAAATTTTGTGAAAGCATATATCACTACTAAAATGTATTTTCTTTTCGAACTAATAGACGGTAAGGGACCAAAATGATCCACATGGATTGTATCGAACGGCAGCGGGTTTTTCGGAATATTGTACAAGTTCCTTTCACTAGAACGATCCGGCATGGCATACATAATGCACTTAATACAATTTTGGATAAATCTTTAAATTTTTTGACGCATGCTCGGAAACCAGTAATGCATAGTAATCTTCTCATAACATTTATCCAGAGCTTGATGCCCGAGTTTTTCGTGGATTAACCGAATAACATTGTCTTCCATTTCATTCGGCACGTATAATGCCTTTCTCCCACTTCTCGTCACTTTATATACAAGTCTATCCATCATCTCGAAGTCTTTGACTTCTTTGGGCTCCATTTGATCCCGCAATTCCATAATTATTTTGTCCCGCCCTTGTGCAATTTAGATTTGAAAATCCGTGTCATCAACATCCCAAACTGCGGCGATCTGGCACCGACTTAGGGCATCGACGTGTCCCATAGATATACCACTACGGTGCTGAATTTTATAGTTGTAATTTTCAAGCTCTAAGGCCCACCGGGCAATCCTTGGATTAACTTGTTTCTTTTCCAACGTCATAGTCAGAGAGCTGCAATCCGTAACGATCTTGAAGGGTATTCCTTCCAAATATACTCGGAATCGTCTCAGCGCATAAATTATAGCAAGCGTTTCTAATTCAAAGCTGTGATATCGGGATTCGGCAGCGGAAGTTGTTTTCGAAAAGTAAGACACCGGATGAAATTTTCTGTCCCCTTGCCTTTGAAGCAAGACGGCACCAAAACCAATTGAACTTGCATCACAATGCAGTTCTGTTTCCTTTATGGGGCTATAAATGGCCAGAATCGGTGCTTCAATTAGTCTGCGTTTTAGTTCATTAAAAGCATCCGAACATGGCTTGTCAAAATCAAAATCGGCATCTCTCTTTAACAGATTTTTCAGTGGTTTTGCAATTCGAGAAAATGACGGTACAAATCGTCTGAAGTAGGAGAACAACCCAATACAAGAATGCAACTGTTTCTGATTAGTCGGCACCCGATATTCTTTGATAGCGGCAATATGAGAATCACTTGGTGAAATCCCTTGTGAAGAAACGGCATATCCCAAATATTCTATCTCCGTATGACCGAACCGGCATTTAGCGAGATTTAATTTAAGATTCCGTTGAGTGGTGCGCCTCAAAACGGTTCTTAGCAATATTTTTGTGTTCCTCAAAGTCTGCCGTAGCAATCAATATGTCGTCCACATAAGCAACTATCTTGCCTGAATCAACTAAATCTCGGAAAATAACATTAATAAACCGCTGAAAAACGGCAGGGGCATTCTTAAACCCAAACGGCATTTTTAAATACTCCCACATACCATTTGGAGTAACGAACGCAGTAAGGGGAATAGATTCCTCAGAACCCCGAACTTGATGGAATCTACTTTTCAAGTCTAAAAGTGTGAAATATTGTTTTCCCTCAAGATACTCTATACAATCTTCTATAAGCGGCAACGGTTGATTATCCCGGATGGTCTTTTTATTGAGACCGCGATAGTCCACACACATTCGAAGTTCCCCGTTCTTCTTTTGAACGCATAAGGCGAGTTACATGGTTAGATGGATACTGAAAGCATACAAAAAATTACGTCCAAAAATAATCGGCAGAGCCATACTTTCATCTGGGACGATATTAACTTTTATCGTCTTTATTTTGTTGTCAAATTTTACTTTACATTTTACTTCTCCTAAGACATTTAATTTTTTCCCGCCTACTCCGTAAAATGATGATTTCGGCATTTTTGATCGTCGCAGCAACTTAATCGGAACGTACGGCGACTTTATAAAACTAGTTGGCCTGCCCGTATCGAAAAGAGAAAGAAACTTTATAAATCCCGCTTTTTTTTCCAAATCAACTTCGAAAGCGACACTCACCCAATTTACAGCACCAACTAATTCGCTTAAACTATCATCGTCATCAGATACGGCTTTCTTAGAAACGGCGGCAACTTGTCTGGTTTTCGGAACAGCAACGGTAACGGCAGACAGCATCTTCTTCGGGTTCGGACATGTCTTGTGGTCATGTACCATTTCCCAACATCGGAAACATGATCCATTTCGGCGCAACGGATATGGGCAATACGGTTTAATATGCCCCGTCTGCGAGCAATTAAAACATAATACGGCATTTTTATCGGCATTCATCTTGGTTACAACGTCGGACTTGGTCGACACAGCATTAACGTTACGTCCTGACACACTCGCCGCGCTTTCCAACAAATATCTTTGCTGATAGCGGTTAATAAGCTGCTTTAGCTCGTCAATGGGGCGAGCACTCAATAGCAAAATTATATTGGACACGCCACTACCTATCCCGTCTATAATGAAGTCGATGACTTCGGTTTCGCTAATATCCGAGCGCTTGGCAATCGCCTGCATATTTAAGATATAGCAATGCAGCGACTCTTCTGTCTTTTTCCACTTCCTCAGGGTCAGCATTCTATATACATCTTGGCGGGACACAGCTATGTTAAATTCTTTTAGAAGTGCTGACTTCAGGTCTCTGTAATTGAGCGCCACTGTCGAGAGCAGGAACACTTTAGCGGTTCCATGGTTCCAACAAGTGAACGCCGCAAACTCAATAGCTTAAATCTGTCATCGGCATTTACCGTCTGCATGATTTCCTCGAAATCACGAAAGAAATGCTGTACAGAATGGCTTACATCGTCGCCATTAAACTTCGGAATGGCGTGCTCGATTTCGCCGAATTCCGATCTTCGTTCGGCAGAAGGGGAGGCATCCTTTTCTAGCTCCTTAATTTGCTTGCAAAGCTTCAGTACTTCGAGTCGCTTCCGTAGCTCGCTCAGTTCTTCATCCAGGGCAGCACCTCCTAATTCCTCGGCATTATCAGCGTCAGCGTCATCGGCATCGTCAACTTCGGCATTCTCGTCTCCACTTGCTGTCGATAGATTGTTGCTTCTGTTGACCTCACTATGGTATAACCTTTTTAACTGAGCCGTGGTAGCTGTTTCGGGAAATTCCACGCCGGCTTCTTTGTGTACTTCTACCAACTGCTGTCTCGTCAACACACGCGGTATTTTAATATACAAAAATTTGCTTTACACTCCAAATATTTTTTTTTCAGGCCGGTGATTTTCTGACACCACATCTGAGTTTTAATCTACAGTTTATTTATTAATGGTACAAGGATTACCACAGATTTAATATTTATCTTTTTTCACGTTTGTTACAGCATGTACGATCTCTTACAAAAATAGACAAATATAACGTCGTCAAGTTGGATGTGGTTGACGTCATCAATTCATCAATGGGTGCGTCTAACAAACACCCTCATGCATTACAACTTGAAAGCACAGATTGCGCTTTTACTAAAGTTTACATGAAAGACTATGAACATTTTTTTGTCTGTGATTTGATGTTGTTAATGTTCAGAGGTTTTCTATTTATTTAAATACTTATAAATAGTCTTTCATTAGCGACTTGACAACTTCAAACTTTCAGTGTAAACGCACCCTTAAACCCATTATCGAACTGTCAATGTCAAAATATTTAGTAAAATCAACATTTTCATCATAGTAAAGTACAGGAAAGAACAACGTTTACAAATAATTAAAACTTACTACCGGATTTCCGAGTCGATGGTCGCAACTTTAAGAGCGATAACGCCAATTTTCGGCCGTAATTCTCGTCCCATTCATAGTCTAGTGAACAAATTTGAGTCAGAATTTTCGCTGCTTGATGTTGCCGTGCCAGTGGGACTACATTTTGCCCGAGCTGTGGAGAAAATTGCTGCCATAGAGGCGTCCGTCGCAAACCAGTCAAATCAGTAAATTTCACAGCGTTCTCAAGAATTGGGCCTCTCCCAAACCACATTATGGCGAATTTTGCGTAAGGATCTTGGCCTATACTCTTACAACATCAAGCTGACTCAATAACTAAAGCCACTTGATCAGATGAATCGAATTACGTAATCAAAATGGGCTCTTGACATGATGGAAGAAAATGAAGAATTTCATCGCAATATCATCTTCAGCGATGAAGTGCATTTTGGTTAAACGGCTTCGTTAATAAGCAAAATATGCATTACTAGACAAGTGAGAACCCTCATGTGCTTTATGAAAAAGCAATTCATACGTAAAAAGTCAAAAGTTTGGTGCGGTTTTCATGCCGGTGGCTTCATTAGATTGCAGGTGGCAATGGTGCGATGGTAGTGTATTCACTAAGTGATTGGCAGGTCGTACGTTCGAATCCCGAGCAGGGCCATGATTTTTATAAATTGAAGACACACAACAAAAACTGATCTCCCTAAAGCAATTTAGGCGCCACCTGTTGAGAAAAAAAAATCCCATCGCACCCAACTTCTTTCCTATCCTTCTATTCTTTCAGTAAGTAGCACCCAAAAATAGGCAATGAATTGCTGGGAGCTACTTGCGCAACAAACTAAAAATGCCTTCGCTGTGGTTTTACCATTATAAGGGTACTGTGTCACTACAAAAAAAAGAAATCCCTTTAGCGCACGCAAATTATAAAAAAAAAAAAATTAGAGCGTTTTTTGTTCGTCGATGAAAATTACCGTCACGTTACGGTTAATGGTATTCGCTACAGAGATATTGGAACGTTATTTCTTTGAGCAATTGCATGAATTGGACATCAGTGATATGTGGTTCCAACAAGGTGGTGCCACACACCACACAGCGGGTGCAACGATCGAATTATTGAAATCTCAGTTCGGTGAACGTTTTATCTCCAGAAACGGACCCGTCTATTGGCTGCCGAGATCGTGTGATTTAAAGCCTCTAGACTTTTTTTTATGGGGCTACATTAAATCAATGGTCTATGCCACGGCCGTATCGGTCGAAAAGTGCGGCCGAGTCATCGAAAATTTGGTTCAAGGCATCGACCACTGCAGAAGTTCCCGTGGTAGACATATGAACGAAGTCGAGTTCCAGTCATAAATGTTTTGAGAGTAATTCAAACCAATAAATTGTTTCTTGAGATATCTCAAGTGGTTTGCATTTTATTTAAAAAAGAAGTTGTCAAGTCCTTAATGAAAGACCTTTTAAATGCCAAAAATGAATGCCTAATTAATTTTTAAAACACTTACAAGCTCAATTTCTTTAGAGTTTGCGTTTGAATTGTGGCGTCCCTATTCCGCGATAGGTGCCGAAACATACAAATCTGATACCAATGTGAGTTGTTGGGTTCGTTTAAATTGTTCAATTAATGATTAGTGTATTATATTTCAGAAAATAAAATCGTGCTTTGAACGAGAACTTATTCAGTTTTTTTAAGTTGATAAGGCTGGACTGGATTCGAGGATTTGGAAGCGATATCAATTTTGGTATAACAGGTTTTGTTTTTGGAATTTTGATTAGTTTCGTCGCACCAAGCGGCAATATTACTTTATTTTATTGATGTTACCAGAGCTTTTATTGATAATAGTTTTAACAGTCATTTAAGAATAGTTACAAATAAATATAGCTATATAGAAATACATACGCCCAATTGAAATGCGGCAAAGTGTCGCAAGGCGGATTCTACGTCGAAGGTGAGCTGTGATACCTGTAGGCGGTGGTGATATTTTTCTTGTGCCAAGTTCGACCCAAATAATTTTGAAACGAGAGTTCGTGTCGGGCGGCGTCTGTTGAGGACGAAATTCCTGCTCTGATGGAGCCAGCAGCCGATGACGAGCACGTCGGGTCCGGTACACAAGAAAAGATGAGCTGGAGACCACTTTAGATGTTTTGATGGAGGCTGCTGCGGTAGCTCACGCAACAGCTGCACAGAAGGATGTCGATACGACAACAGTTAGAGGAGTTGAAGGTGCAAGTGGTTATGTCAAAGCAGCCAGTCTCCGCGTTCGTTTCAGGCAGTGGATAAGCCAAACACCAGTCGGCGGTCGCCCAAGTTGCCCGTTGAGATGTTGGACATGATTCGCCGAGTCCAGGCTTATGATCAAGCGCTGTTGAATAGCGCTATGCAGAAACGTCAAAGGAGAATCCTGAGCAGAATTCTCAATCAACGCCTCAAGCGAGTTGCGTTTATCCAAATCTTTTCAAACCAATTTTTTTAACTTCACAAAGCAGGTCTGCACCTGAAATATTTTTTTTCTGGTGAAATGTTGCCAGACATAAAGAAACTAATTAATGAAAATCGTTTTTGTTCCATTTTTTTCAAATTTCATTTTACGCGAATACTCATCGAATACACTTCCGTAACTGAGTAAGCACATACCGCACAATCACGCATGTACAACAAACGAGCGGTCTTCATATACAATTTACAAAAATTAAATTTTATGAGAAAAAAAGCACAAAATAAAGGCAGAAGAAAGAAATTAAGCCGTCAATATTTAGGCCAAAACCGAAGACGAGCATTTAGTCGGAAACTTGTTACATTTGTATTGTGATGATATTACAGTTACTAATTAATTTTATTCTAAGTATCAATGTCGGAATATTTATGTATAGGTAGCTGTATATGTAGATACATATATCACAAAAAAATAAAATAAAAACATTTTTCAAATATACCTATACATAAATGAGAAAACTTAATTGATATTCGCAGGTTTGCCTCTCAGTCCGTGCTGTAGAGCCTGTCCATTGATACCACGAATATTTGCCTCGAGATTATTAGCATAAATATCGTATGTCAACTCTTCTAAAGCAATTTCTTTATCAGATTTAGCCTTTTCCGTAGCTTCATCAACTTCTTTTTTGGTCTGTATATCGATTGCCTATGAAGAAAACAAAGCCAGAAAGCTTCATATAACTTAAAACAGTCATACCTTAAGATCATCTACACTGAGCAGCCCTGATTCTATGCATTTATCCTTAAATTGAACGATTGGGTCTTGCTTTTCACGAACTAATTGGACTTCTTCGCGACTACGATAACTAATACCGGGATCAGACATAGAGTGTCCAGAGTAACGGTATGTGAACATTTCCATTACTATTGGACCATTGTTTGTAACATAGTCAATGGCAAATTCAGTCGCACTTCGAACTGCCAAAACGTCCATACCATCGACCCAAACGCCAGGTATCACGTCGCCGCGTGTGTAATAATTAGTGTTGGAAGCCGCACGCTCTGCAGCGGTTCCCATACCTTATTTATAAATAATTGAAGTCTGTAAAACTTTCAGAAATCGAATTCAATACCATATCTGTTGTTTTCACAAATATAAATCACTGGCAATTTCCAAAGGTAAGCAATATTGTAAGCTTCGAAAACCTGTCCCTGATTGGCGGCACCATCACCATACAGTGCTAGGCATGCACCACCAGTTTCCTTGTATTTATTTGCCAAAGCAACGCCAGCTCCCAATGGAACCTTTAATATGAAGATACCATAATTTACAATACGTTTTCATATAAAGGACTTTACACATGAGCGCGATTTGCGCGAACGAACGATTATACAAACTGCGGAGAAGACTACTTTTATTGCATTTATAAACAGAAAATCGCAAATATTACTATTTCAATAGCGGGATATGTGACTAGATCAAAATATATTATAAAAACACTGTACAGCACGGTAAAATAAATCAAATTTCGAATTTTAAACTTTTTGCCGCAAACAACAACGCCCTTCTCACGATTTGTCAAATTTAAGTCAAAATCCACAACATTTCGTCGCGTTCCACCTACCGACGACTTAAAAACCGTTCGACCTTAACCTAGAAATTCGAATATTATTAGGATCTACTTCTAGTTTTTTAAATGAAATTAGCGGACGTCCGCGACCAATAATTGTCTCATGTGAATAGTGGCAAACTTTGAGATAAATCGTTCGAACGCGGGTAATTGGTCGCTCTCGTATGAACGGTCCTTAAAAACTTACCTGTGCACCAACAATACCATTGCCACCATAAAAATTTGGTGCATACATATGCATTGAACCGCCTTTACCTCTGGCACACCCTGTCACTCGTCCAGTCAATTCCGCTAGAACAGCATGTGCAGAAATACCCATCAAATAAGACCAGCCATGAGCGCGATATGATGTGATCATACTGTCGTGATCCCTCATTGCAGCCTTCATTCCTGCCGTAGAACTAGTATAGTTAATAAGTTAAGAATACATAATGAAATACAAACTTACCGACTGCACAACCCTCCTGACCACTGTACAAGTGACAAAAACCACGAATTACCTTCTCTTTGTACAAGTTGCTAGAAGAATTTTCAATGCGACGAATAACCTGCATTTGATGGTAATATTTTGCTGCTTGGTCCTTCGTAAGCGTTACACTTGTTGCAGGTCCACATTCGAGTTTATGCAATTTGAATGACTGAATGAAGAAAAAATTATGATGATGTATAAAGAAATATAGACCAGCTAAAAATATTTTATAGTAGCCAAAATGCAATACGTAGTAAGCAATAAAACAGATAGACACATAAAATTTAGAGTCAAGAGGTTAATCCAAAAAAAAAACGCAACGCAAGATTTTCTGCAAGATTGAGCTGTTCATGATTGTTATGAAAATCAATAGATAAATATTAAGCACTATTATTATTATTATTTTCCTAATAATAGGCAAAGCGTTACATGTTAACTGCTCCTCTAGCAATTTATATAATGTAATGTATTTCTCGGTCGCTCTGATTTAGACCCAGGAAGGGTAATAACTTGGACAATTAACCTTATAATGTGGTAACCTTCTCTTTTTTCTTGTTGTTGCTTATCTTCGAAATAAGTTCTTGCTATGCCCTTTTGATTTGTTTTGCATTCCTAAACACAGAGCATAAAACCTAGCTTCTTCAACCATTTGGGTGTGCGAAGTGGATGGGAATGAAGACTTTACGCCGACTCCGAATGGCTAAAAAACAAGCTTCCCATGAAAATTGATTCTCTGAGACCCCTCGATCAGTAGTCAAACGCACTTACCATTACCATTGAGCCACTGCAACTGTGACTGTTATGATATTAAAAAAAGAAAGTCATTCTCAATTATATCTTAACGTCAAAAAGATAATTCAAATGGGTCGATGGGAGTCACTTAATCTACCCTATCATGGTATCCGTTAGGAAAGGAATTTTCTCCGCAACGCAAATCCAGTCGAAGACTTATTTTCCGTTCACATTATCCGGCCGTATGTGAACGCATATTTCCGCGACAAATAGTATGTCCGAGTACATCAGATAGAAATAAGACTGCCGGCAAGCGTTACGTATTACGTTCAGCCAGAGAAATACTCCGATTAATCGTATCATGAACCAAAATCTCCGTTTCGTTTAAAATCGGAGAATTTTCCTTTCGGAACGGAAAACTTTATAGGGCCGAAGGCATGTAAAATGCGAAGGGATATTACATATCAAGGACCATGCAACTCCTTTGCATACCATACAACAAACTCACTTAAACCACAGTTAATAATACCGAACTCACATGAGAAACATATACCAAAACAAAGAAAGCTCGAGGATATTTGAAAGCTTAAATACCGAATTCATCATCAGTACTCACTGGTTCGGTTTGATATAAGAACAGTGCACATTGAGGAAACAGAACTTTATTCTCCACTTTAAATGGCACCCAAAATAGTACACCTTTTTACTTGGTGGCTAGCATTCTGTATTATTATGTGCTTTACTAACTTTTGATTCTTACCTGAACATCAATGGTTGAATCAGTTGCATAAGTTTTCCTTCTCCCTAACGTCTGGAAGAAATCGGATAATGTAAACGTTTTTCTACTTTCCGATTTCGGACTTTTACTAACTTTATTTATAACTCGGGAAACAACTGGTGGCGACAAATGACGATGCATCATTATTTGATTTGTTTTCTTTTTATAACTAATTTGCTTTATAGAAATGAGACGTATGACTACTTTGCTATATTAGTTAAAACCAAATCTACAAGGTAATGTAAGTATTCTGAACTTGCCGAGTTTAAGGGGCTGAGTAATGACAAAGAATCTCGAGATTTACTCCAGATGAGCCGTGAAACCAAAGGACGTTCCACTCCGCCTGGCTGTATGTATGATTAGTCGTACATGCAAGTTGCCGGTCCCTAGCCCGGAAAGGAGCAGGGAAATAGGAGTAAACCTCTTAAATAAATCCCCAATCTAAGGTGGAACAGCAAGCGCCGAGAGATGAATGGCTAAGGGGTTCTTAGTCGCTAGTTATGCAAACTACGATACCAGGCGACTTCCGATTTTAAGATGGCCTTCCTGTGGTTAAACGGGTAGACCACGGGCGACTGTTTTATCCCGTTTACTCGTGGGAATACAAAATAGATTCAACAAACAAAAAACAAATAGAGAAGATGCCTCTATAACTGCATCATCAACTAGGGATGTTTCAGAACACCCTGCATTAACAACTAGTGATGTTTTAGAACACCCTATCGTAAATGACGTGACACCTGCCAATCGGGAAGCGTCCCCAATTATGGATTCGGAGATGATGAACTTCGAAGAGAACTCGTCTCTTCTTAGTGACTCTATCTTAGAATCTAGCACAGTATGCAATGTTAGCATTATTTCGGATGAAGTTAATCACATAAATATAGGCGCGCCGGAGACCTCTGGCAAAGCAGCACAGTCTGAGTCTAAGCGCGTTAAATTTACTCCATCCGAACAATGCCGCTTTAAGCGTTTGTTGAAAAAGGGGAAAATCTAGAGCAGGCCTTGTTGTCCTACGAGCACTCGTGTTAAAGAAAAGCTATGTATGTGGAACACTGATCGCAAACAAAATTGTAGTATTGGTTTGTTCCACCTCCATTACAGTTGTGTAGATAATATTCGATATTATGAAGATATGAATTCGGTGCGGTGATGAATAGTGCTGCAAACGCAAAACCTAGTTGCAGACGTACGAGCAGGAAGTCATTGAATACATATGGTTTCAATAGATACGAGTATGTTTAATGAACCTTAGCTGCACAGATAAGTACAGAAAAAATCAGAAAACTATAGGATTTGGTGTTCCGTTAGTAAAAAACTTGCCGCAAAGTGTTCTACATTCTGTCAATTTGTGTTCCATGAAGCTGTACAGATCAGTTTAGCATAAGTTTTTCTGTACCTAGTTTTGAGGTAGGGCAAGTGAGTGAAATGTGTCAGATTTGAAAATTCAACTTGTACTGATGCCAACTGATTTATTTGTTCAACGGTTTCAAATTGAGATCAAATCGACATCAGGCCAAACAGTGACTGTGCACTGCTCACTCAAAACCCGAAATTCACTAGAAAACAAAGAGGATTATCTATTTGAAATTTTGCAGCTGAGAGGAGAACATTATGACTCGAATCTGTACTTTTCTGATCTGATCTGATCTGCCATTTTTCACTCACTGGTTTAATGCTAAACACTTTGAATAATATTCTTATTTTATTGTATTTTTTGAGTAAAAACTTTGACAAAAAAGATGAAATCGTTTTTTCTTTTCAAATTGTAACTTCCAACTCCATGATTTTTTGCCTTTCATACATTTTGTATGAGAATTGCTTTGTGCCATATCCATTTTTTTGTGTTCCACGTGTATGAAAAAGAAATCAATTTCAAAATGTAGGAGGTGGGTCACAAGTCAAAAAATTAGACTTTTACGTTAATTAACGTGGCGTCTTAACGGTTTGGCAAAACACTTTGGAAATTGGTAGGTGAACTCTTTATAAGACTAACTTCAAATTAAAAAAATAAAAAAAAAAATCGTATCCCACAGTTTCGGAGTACCAAGTACGCAAACCTTTAAATGCGTTTTTCTCGAAAAAGTGCCAATGGCGTATGGAACAAAACAATTCTCAGGCGACGAACTTTCAAAGCCGGATGGCTTGTGATCGTATGTGCGGACGCTACCACTGCATAGTGGATGAACAAATATTTCGCTAGGCTAAAAGAGAAATGTGGTTTGGAAGTGATGCTTGTGGGGGAGGAACATTTTCCGAAGCCACACATCATCAGAGCTTTCTTCCTACCAAGTAACGGAGTAGCGGAACGTGGAGAGTTCTGCAAAGATCTGACGACAACGATGTCGCCCACATGGTCTTTGCTGTCAACGAGAGCTCGGTGAGGCGACTTGTTGAGCTAAAGGGGATGGTCTCGTTCAGGTTCGGACAGATCAAATTAATCCTCAAGAGCGCGGACAAACCGCCGAATGAGGTGTCTAGAGACACTACAAATGCTATAACACCAGGGGCTAGCATTAGTGCCGCCACTGTGGACAGAACAGCAGAAGTCCAAGGGGAGACAAAGTGGTCTCTCTCAACAGAGTTACGTACGACGCAGGGGTGACAACAAACCTCACAGAGTGCGTAATCCCGAGTACATGGGGAAAAGATGACGTCGACTCCAACCGTGCTGCAGGCAAACCTGCACCGCGCTATGGAACTTACAGTGAAAATCTGGCGATCAGAAATGATCTGCTACCAGATTCGACACTAACACCGAGTGATATGGGCGCTGTACAATGTCAGCTTAATGACATAATTATCTCATCTTTTAAGAGTAGTTGCAAGGTAAAGCGCACCGTGGTAAAAAGGAGCGTATGGGATCAATATCGATCTCTTTTAACCAAATACAACGAAGAGTTGCTAAGATGTAAGATTGCCTCATGGCGTGATAACTGCGAAAAGCTGGACTTCCAGCAGTGGTAGGCCTCCAAAGAGCACTATCAAAATGTTATTCTAACTGCATGGGATTGCTTATTAGACCTGATGGAACAATCACACTCGGCCGGGAAGTAACTCTCATTACTTTGCTCCAAGTTCACTTCCCTGGTTCTCTAAGTATGTATGTATCATACAACTGATCATATTACTGAGGTTTCATTTCCCACAAATCTCAGTAGAAGCAATAGTTTATCTGGAAAACTGTCCAGATAAGGTAAAATGGGCAATAAACTCATTTAAACCATTCAAGGCACCAGGAAAGGATGGAATTTGTCCATCCCTCATTCAAAAGGGAATGGAATTTTTCTTACATAACATGATTGCCTTATTTAGGTTCAGTTTCAACTGAGGTTACATACCACGCACTTGGCGGGAGGTCAATGTATTTAGTATTTATCCCAAAACCAGGTAACAAACCTAGTGAACTACCTAAATCCTATCGTCCCATAAGCTTGACATCGTTTTTCCTGAAAACAATGGAAAGAATAATTGACGTTCATATCAGAGAATGCGTAAATATTAGCATGCCTCTACACCCCTGTCAATATGCGTATAAAATAGGCAAATCAACGGAAATGGCCCTGTTAAAACTACCAAATCACATAAACAACGCCTACCGTTGCAAAGAAATTGCACTATGCGCCTTTCTTGACATAGAGGGTGCTTTTGATAACACCGGTTATGATTCAATACCCACCATAAATTGGGTAAAAGCAATGCTTGAAAGTCGGAAAATTGCTGCCTCGTCAGGACAGACTTCAGTATCAGTATCAGCTGTAAAAGGCTGTCTACAAGGAGGAGTTCTATCACCTTTCTTGTGGTCTTTAGTCATATATGACCTACTTCAAAAGTTAAGTAATTTAGGCTACGACGATGACTTGGTCATCATTATTAGGGGTAAAGAGTCAAACGAAGTTACCTCACGTATGCAAAACGCCTATAAGATAGTCCTAGACTGGTGCACCAAGGAAAATCTATCCATCAACCCCAGTAAAGCTATCATAGTTCCTTTTACAAGAAGAAGAAATTTGAACTTAGCTCAGATTTCACTGAATGGTACGACCATTGAATATTCCGGCGAAGTCAAATATCTTGGAGTAACCCTAATGTTAACTCCGCCATAGATTTCCATGCCGGTCCCAAGCCCGGATAAAGGAGGAGGGTTTAGGGTAACGGGGGGAACTCCATCCTATCCCTAGTAAAATCCTGACCAATAGATGAAAAACTAGGCTTAAAAAGCAACAACAATAAACACGAACGACACAACAAAAAAGGAACAAATTCGAGTGGGGATATCCACTCAAATGTCGGTAGAGACCGCGGCTACCGGCACGGGCTTGGCGCCTCCAGCTATTGGGCGCGATAAGTCGCCAGCGGTTTACACAAGTAAGATGACAAACACGACAAACACGACATCACGAACGAAACGGAACAAGCAACAAGTACTGAACAAACTGACTCAACAGGCCACAAGACAGGACGAGACGACTGCTACTCCGGCGCTAAGCGCTGAAACGAGGATAAGCTCGGAGCTCAAGCTGGCAGATGCACCCAACGTACTGGCCGATCCTGGCGGCACAAGGATGCGACTGCTGGTAAGAGCGAACTCTGTGGGGAGTCTGCTAAGAGGAGCTCGGACGCTACAAATGTGTCCTTGAGTCCCTCTGAGCGGTCTTCCCTGCCCAAGGATCACGCCGCTACTGCTCCTGTGAATGACGCGAGGACGGAGAACCTGACGAAGCGAGCACGGGATTTCCTGTCTAGCACGTCCAGCGATGCTCCCCTTTGCAGCCCTTCCAGGAAGCAGGCGGCTTTTAGGAAAAAGCTGAAGAAGCTTTCTCTTGAGGAATGTGAGAAGGCTCCTTCCGGCTGCTCCTCGGAGGATTCCGCGACTGATGAGCTCTGCGAATCGGTTAGCGTTGAAACCACCAAGGAATCAGGCTGTAGGAAGCGAAAGAAACGGAAGCGTGGTAAGAGGAAGAAGCGAGTAGGAATGATGGACTCGGAGAGTAGGGTTGCAGTAAATGTCGACCCCAAACCTGATGGCCCCGTACCTACTGCATCTGATCTGACCGCTCCCAATCTCTCAGAGACGGTTACTGAAACAGAGAAGTCTGTAAAGGTGACAGACACAAGAGTGGTTACCTAAGGTAGCTGGTAAAGCAGCCAAAGGCACAAAGAGGTCTTGCATTAGCAATGATGCAGGACCCCCCCTACCAAAGAAGAGTTACACGGACTCGGCCCTGTCTGGTTTGCGATTGGCGGTGCAGGTTCAATCCCCATGGGGAACAACAACATACGCCACCCATTGTCCTGCCTCTACACCAAAAAAGAGGATTTCTGCCTGGTAGTACAATGGACCGTTATCGAGTCTGAGTGGTCTGGGATTTGGATTTCCTTTTTTTAAATTAAAAAAAAAAAAAAAAAAAAATACTGCGGAAAACATTTGCGTTCTGGACAAGGCCTTGAAGGACGCTGTGAGGAGACGAGTTAAGGATGCTGTAGTGATGAAGCCACGAATGCGTGCGTCAGAGCTGATCTTGCTCGGATTTTCCATAAGCTTGACGGAAGTGACCTCGTCTGTCTTCACCCGTCAGAGCTAGTGGGATATACCAAGATGAAGGTATTTGTCCCGGAAACTGATCTGGAGACTAAGGAAATCATCGATCTTCTCAAGGGTCAAAACCCGGGTCTATCTTTCTTCAACAAAATGAAGGATGGCCGTCTGTATACTTTTGGTGTTGATGACGTTTCGGCGAAGATGCTTGGGAAGTGCTCTTATCGGCCTTTTTTCCTCACTGGTCACCTGTTCTTCAGGTCAGAAAAGAGGGGAGAGAAGGCTGGAACTTCCAGTGGTAATTAGCTCTATGGCTAGCTCATCACTGGAGGTCCTTCAAATCAACTTGCAACATTCCAAGGTGGCTTCACCTACATTGTGTCGTCGTCTTGGAAAACTGCATACAGAGGTGTGCTTCATACAGCAACCTTATTTGTATAAGGGGGCGGTAAGTGGCATCTCGGGTGTACCAGGAGCAATTTTTGTAAAGCCTGGGATTGTTAATACTCGCACGTGCATCTTTGTAGCAAAGGGCCTTTTAGCCTCAGTGTACCTCCCATTTGACTCACTGGCCCCACCTCCAACGGTGGAACTGGAAAGGCTTGTCGAGCATGCCCGACGAGGTAACAAGCATTTGATCGTTGGTATGGACGCAAACGCGCATCATCGCGTTTGGGGTAGTTATGACTCAAATAGCAGGGGTGAATCCCTACTAAACTTCTTTGCTGCCAGCCAGCTCGATATACTGAACACTGGTAATGAGCCAACCTTTGTCACTCGGCTGAGGCGGCAAGTTATTGATGTGACAGTAGCAACCGCTGCTGCATCTGGCATCGTTTCGAGCCGGGGGGTTTCAAGGGAAGAAACTGCATCTGATCATCGGTATGTTATTTTTAAGCTAAGTGCAGATCGACCGATCAGAAGCAAAATCAGGAATGTGCGACGCACTGACGGAATAGACGTCCCATTCCACGGAGTTGCGTGGTCAGATAGGTTCCCTGCCTATCAGGATCCTTAGTAGCGATGACTTGGATAAGGCGACCGACACGCTACACAGCGGTATTATTACGGCCTTTCATACTGCTTGCCCGGAGAAGGAGGTTGGCGGTGCGAAACCAACGCGATGGTGGAACGCTAAGCTATCCCTTCTCAGGAAAAGAGTGGGGAGGCTGTTTAACAGGGCCAGGAAGTCTAACCTGGCAGCCGATTTGTATTCTCATGCGGATGTGCAGAAGGAGTACAAGAGGCAAATTAAGAGCGCTAAGAAGGTATCTTGGCAGAGGTTCTGCGGAGAACTGAAGGATGTTAGCGCGGTTTCGAGATTGCTAACTAGAGTCTACAGAGCTAGCGTGGCTCTGCGACATATTCCTTTGGCCTGGAAAAGAGCTGGGGCGGTTTTCATTCCCAAACCGGGAAAGGCTGCCTATGATCTTCCCAAAAGCTTCAGGACTATTAGCCTTTCATCATTTTTGTTACAGGGCCTTGAAAAATTGATTGACGTACGGCTTAAGAGCATTCCAACTTCGCTGGGTATTCATGATAGCCAACACGCCTATCAAAAAGGCAAGTCCACTGAGACGGCATTAACGGATCTGACGGCCAGAGTGCGTAGGGCGCTCGACCGCAAGAACTATGCTCTTGCTGTCTTCATGGATATTGAGGGTGCCTTTGACAATTCCACCTTTTGCAGAATTGAGTCTGCGAATAGGCTCTGACTGAGATGATGCTGTTCACAAATAGAAGGGCAATACCTCAAGTGAGGTGGCCTTACTTCCAGGGCACTCAACTAAAGCTATCAAGCAAGGTTAAGTATCTGGGTATTGTTCTAGACCCAAAGCTTAACTTTTCTGAACATTTGGTTGCTAGAATTTCGAAGGCAACTAACATTCTCTGGCAGTGCCGTAGGATGTTCAGCAGAACCTGGGGACTTAGTCCCAGGCTGGTTCACTGGATTTACACGTGCATCGTTAGGCCATACCTTATGTATGGTGCGATTGTATGGGGGGCTACAGCTCACATCCTCAAACTTCAACTGACGAAGCTACAGCACCTTGCGTGCTTATGCATTACAGGTGCGATGACAGGAACTCCCACTGCTGCTATGGAAGTGTTGCTCTGTTTACCTCCCTTGTAGTTCCTTGCTGAGAGTGAGACCAGAAAATCACTATACCGTATGTGTGTAGTACTTGGACGGCAGGTCAATCTCGGCGATGGGGCCAGAGGTGCTAGGTACAGAGCTCTCTATGACAGCCTACCTGGCTATCGGGGAGGAGCACTTGACACTGTGTGCATGAAGCAAGTCTTTGAGCGCCGTTTTCAGGTCATCCTTCCTTAACCGCAGGAATGGAACAGTGAGGGGTGGAATGGCTTTAGGCCGGGTGATGTCATTGTCTATACGGATGGCTCACTTATTGACGGTATCTCCGGAGCCGGGGTCTACTCTAGAGACTGTCGGATAAATCTATCTGCAGCCTTGGGTAGACAAACAACTGTTTTTCAGGCAGAAATCTTGCCACTGCCGCCAATATCCTGTTCAGGAGAAGGATTAAGGGTAAAACCTTATACATCTGCTCAGATAGCCAAGCCGCTATCAAAGCCTGTTCGGCTGGGTCTCTCGACTCAAAAATAGTTGAGCAAACCATGGTTAAGCTTAACCGTCTGGGAAGATGTAACTCGGTATCACTTGCCTGGGTTCCTGGGCACACAGGTATCCAGGGTAATGAAAGAGCGCAACATTCCGAATACTGGCATGACCTGGTCTCATGCAGGTATTCGAAGAAGCTAGTGGACGGTCCAAAAATCAGCAGAGCTAAGTTTTTACTTGCACTGAACAGGAAAGACTTGAGATCCTTGATTGGCCTCGTCACCGGTTTCAGTCCTCTTAACGAGCACCTTAAAATCATCCACATTAGGAGCTCGGGCCTATGTGAGTGCTGCCTTAAGGCGGATGAAACGGCATCTCACTTTATCTGTGAATATCCTGCTTTCGCCAGAACCAGGCTCACCACTATAGGTAAACAATTCGTCAACGAAGATGAGATGGGGGACATTGAACTTGCTAATATTCTTCGCTTTGCCAAGGCTACTGGCAGATTCTCTCTCACTGAATCTTACTAATCGCCAATAAGCAGCGAGCGGGAAGCTATGCTGAAGTACAATGGACCATAAGGTCTAAGTGCTTGTCATCTACTTATGACCACACTGCACATACAATGCAATACAATACAAATTCTAGACAAAAGACTAAACTGGAACTCCCGCATTGAGAATTAAATAACAAAAGCAACAAAAGCTTTATGGGTTTGCCGTCGCATGTATTGTACAACTTGTGGTATCTCTCCAAAGATCACTCATTGGATTTACACAGTGATGGTCAGGCCCATCATTACATACGATTCTATAATATGGTGGACCAAAACAAACCAAAAAACCGCCATATTAAAGCTCACAAGGGTACAACGTCTCGTATGTCTTGGTTTATCCGGAGCCATGCAGATCTGGCTCACTCCTGCCATAGAAGTCATAATAGGATTAACACCCTTGCACATTCATTTAAACAAAGTGGCAATACGCAGCTCAGCAAGTCTGTACAAACGAATGAGATATGTCTTAGTGACCACCCGGAACTTATGACGTTGCTGTCAGAAATTCCAGACCTTGACATGATCTGCGCGGTTACAGGCCGCCTTCAAAAATATTATATTTCAATAAGCGGTTCTCTAGAAAGACACCAAATATAGAAGCATGGGCTAGTAATAACCCACCGAACCGCCAAATCGGATTAAGATGGTATACGGATAGTTCTAAAATGGAATCGGGCACAGGAGCTGGTTTTCACGGACCAAATCTAAAGGCCTCAATACCAATGGGAAAAAGCCCTGGTGTATTCCAGGCAGAACTCCTCGCCATTCAAGAATGCGCCAGCCACTTTAATTTATCTGGTATAAAAGGTGCAATCATCCATATATTCCCGGATAGACAAGTAGCTATGCCCTTAGCTCGCATACTATTGTCTCCAAATCAGTCATCAGCAACGGCAGCAATAAAAAAGCTGGAAACATAGAAAATGTATCTATTATTGGGAAAGCATCCCAGGTCTAATACAGGCCAAACGAGCAATTCGGCCCTTCAATAATAATGCCAGCAAGAGCCTAAACCTAAGCAGGCATAATATCAAAAACTTAGTAGGTTACCTTACTGGTCACCACGGTTTAAGATATCACCTAAACAAAATGAAAATAGCAGACTCTCCTCAGTGCCGACTCTGTCTTGAAGAGGACGAGTTAGCTGAGCACATTATATGTGAATGTCCAGCCCTTAATGGAATTAGAAAGAATATCTTTTTCAGGGAACAAATGAGCCCCGAGGACATGAAGAAATCTTCTACTAGTAAAATTATCCGCTTTACACGGAAAGTAGAAATTCTACTAATTTATACTTTTTCTGGCCCATATGGCGCAGAAGATCTTTTAAGGTCGAAGTGGGATCAATATGATTTACGCGATTAGTGGGAAATTTTGAAATAAGATATGGTTAAGAATTTTTTAATATTAAAAAATGCTCTTTAATATTGTTCATGGAAATTAAATGTTGTTAATAACAGCGAAGTGAATTGAATTGAATTGAATTGAAGTATGATATATACATATTAATGCAACCATTGTTATGAACACGGAGTCCTGTAAATTTTCATGTGTACGAAATAACGGAGCACAATGAAATAATGATTTGCTCAATGACAAATGACAATAAATACTACAAATAAAGGCAAATTATTTTAGTTATTTATTTACTAACAAAAAACGGCTGGACCGATTTCGGTGAAAACTTAATCAGTTCTGAGTTACGTAATTACGCTACTCGTATATCATCTTTGGTTATCGAGATAATCGTGGCGAAAGATAATTCCGAACGCATATACGTACATACGCACATACGCACATACACACAGACAGACATCTCTATAAAAACGTTAGATTTGGATTCTAGGGACCTTGAAACGTGGAAATATGTCAAAATCCGCGATTTACAAAATCGGCCCATTACAAGAACTTCCACTGGGAAGTTAACAAAGGCAAATTATTTTTTTTAGTTATTTTTTTTTAGTTATTTGTTTACTAACAAAAAGTGGCTGCACCGATTTCGCTGTAATTTAAACAGTTCTGAGTTGCGTAATAACGCTGCAAATAAACCCAGCCCCATGTCAATATCAACTTTGGTTCTCGAGATAATCGTAGCGAAAGATAATTCCGAATGCACATACGAACATACACACATACGCACATACGCACACAGACACGGCTATGTGAAGAAGCGGACGTTGATCCATGGGGTACGGCTTATAAAGTGGTGATGACAAAACTAAAGGGCTACAGAACCCCTCCAATAACATGTCCTAAAATGATGAGGTCCATAGTGGAGCACATTTTCCCCAAAAGACCAGATACTTTATGCAGCATAATAAGAGAGGTCAATCCAGAGGATATCCCACGAATTACCCTGGAGGAGCTGCTAAGGGCGTGTAACAAGATAGGCGACAACAAGGCGCCTGGTCTGGACGGCATCCCGAACAAGGCAGTAAAAATTTCTTTAAAAAAGAGACCAGACCTCTTCATGTCGACTATGCAGAAATGCCTCGAAGAAGGAACCTTTCCTAAAAAATGGAAAACACAACACTTGGTCCTGTTACCAAAAGGAAAGAAACCTCCAGCAGAACCATCGTCCTATCGCCCAAATTGCCTGTTGGACGCTATGGGAAAAATACTCGAGAAAATAATATATAATAGATTACTCGCTGTAGCAGAAGAGAAAGGAGCCCTCTCAGATCGTCAATTTGGCTTTAGAAAAGCGCGATCTACTGTGGATGCCTTAAAAGCGGTTGTTGATATCGCAGAAAATGCCATCGAAGGAGATAGATGGCTATATGGCACAAAAGAGTACTGTGCCGAGTAACATTGAATGTAAAAAATGCATTTAATTCGGCGAACTGGTCGTTCATCAGAAGATTACTCGCCAGAATGGAAACACCGTACTATTTGCTGCGAATAGTGACGAATTATTTCAATAATAGGAATCTTAGGTACAACACTGATGAAGGAGTCAAGTACTACAAAGTCACCACGCGAGTCGCACAGGGGTCTGTCTTAGGTGGAACATTATGTACGACGAAGTCCTTCGATTGTCGCTACTTCGCGAAGTAACGATTATTGGATTGGCCGATGACATTGACGTCATGACAGTGGGTAAACATATACATGCTTTAGAATCAGCTAAAAATGAAGCCATTTCCCAGATAAAGGATTGGCTTTTATCCGCCGGCCGAGAATTGGCCGACTATGAAACAGAAGCCGTACTTATATCAAGTAGAAAAATCGTAGAGTTCGCTAATTTTCAGGTGGGTAGCCAAACCATCAGGTCAAAAGAGGCGGTTAAATATCTTGGAGTAATGCTGGACAACAAGCTGCAGTTTAAAACTCATGTCGACTACCTAGCCAATACAGGAACCTTATCTGTATAAGGGGGCGGTAAGTGGCATCTCGGGTGTACCAGGAGCAATTTTTGTAAAGCCTGGGATTGTTAATATTCGCACGTGCATCTTTGTAGCAAAGGGCTTAGATGCTAGTCTTATGCCTGAGTTCAGTTCTCGAGACTGTACAGCTATTAAAATGTGTCTTAAGCGAGGAGGGTTGGTTACTGAGATTATTTTAGCCTCAGTGTACCTCCCATTTGACTCACTGGCCCCACCTCCAACGGTGGAACTGGTAAGGCTTGTCGAGCATGCCCGACGAGGTAACAAGCATTTGATCGTTGGTATGGACGCAAACGCGCATCATCGCGTTTGGGGTAGTAATGACTCAAATAGCAGGGGTGAATCCCTACTAAACTTCTTTGCTGCCAGCCAGCTCGATATACTGAACACTGGTATTGAGCCAACCTTTGTCACTCGGCTGAGGCGGCAAGTTATTGATGTGACAGTAGCAACCGCTGCTGCATCTGGCATCGTTTCGAGCTGGAGGGTTTCAAGGGAAGAAACTGCATCTGATCATCGGTATGTTATTTTTAAGCTAAGTGCAGATCGACCGATCAGAAGCAAAATCAGGAATGTGCGACGCACTGACTGGGACGGAGTTGCGGGGTCAGATAGGTTCCCTGCCTATCAGGATCCTTAGTAGCGATGATTTGGATAAGGCGACCGACACGCTACACAGCGGTATTATTACGGCCTTTCATACTGCTTGCCCGGAGAAGGAGGTTGGCGGTGCGAAACCAACGCGATGGTGGAACGCTAAGCTATCCCTTCTCAGGAAAAGAGTGGGGAGGCTGTTTAACAGGGCCAAGAAGTCTAACCTGGCAGCCGATTTGTCTTCTCATGCGGATGCGCAGAAGGAGTACAAGAGGCAAATTAAGAGCGCTAAGAAGGTATCTTGGCAGAGGTTCTGCGGAGAACTGAAGGATGTTAGCGCGGTTTCGAGATTGCAGAGAGTCCTCTCAGCTGATCCGGGAGCCAGGCTTGACGTCCTTCGGAAGCCTGATGGCACCTCGACCAACTCCAATGAGGAGGCACTTCAACTGCTAATGGACACCCACTTTCCTGGCTGCAAAGCCGTGGATAGTTGCGTGTGGCCAAACAAAGGCAGAACTACCACTGAGCAGTGGCGGGTCGCGGCGAGCATTGTTACGAGAGAGAGGGCGAGAGCTATTATCCTGTCCTTTTCTACTTTCAAAGCTCCTGGACCTGATGGCATATACCCCATACTCTTGCAAAAGGGTATCGAGATTTTGCTCACACTGCTAACTAGAATCTACAGAGCTAGCGTTGCTCTGCGACATATTCCTTTAGCCTGGAGAAGAGCTAGGGCGGTTTTCATTCCCAAACCGGGAAAGGCCGCCTACGATCTTCCCAAAAGCTTCAGGACTATTAGCCTTTCATCATTTCTGCTAAAGGGCCTTGAAAAACTGATTGACGTACGGCTTAAGAGTATTCCAGCTTCGCTGGGTATTCATGATAGCCAACACGCCTATCAAAACGGCAAGTCCACTCAGACGGCATTAACGGATCTGACCGCCAGAGTGCGTAGGGCGCTCGACCGCAAGAACTATGCTCTTGCTGTCTTCATGGATATTGAGGGTGCCTTTGACAATCCCACCTTTTGCAGAATTGAGTCTGCCTTAACACTGAAGGGCGTCGATTCTACAACTGTGCAATGGATCCTGGAAATGCTGAGGAGCAGAAAAGTTACAGCTGCTGTTGGCGGCTGTGTCAGAACCTGTTGGTCGACTCCTTGTTGAGAAGACTTGATGGGGAAGGTCACCCTGTTATTGGGTACGCTGACGATGTGTGCATTATTGTCAGCGGCAGGAGTTTACCAACTCTTTGTGAGCGGATGGAAACAGCGCTCAATAGTGTTGGGAGTTGGTGCCGCGAGCAAGCTCTGTCAGTAAACCCCGCGAAGACTGAGATGATGCTGTTCACGAGTAGAAGGGAAATACCTCAAGTGAGGTGGCCTTACTTCCAGGGCACTCAACTAAAGCTATCAAGCAAGGTTAAGTATCTGGGTATTGTTCTAGATCCAAAGCTTAACTTTTCTGAACATTTGGTTGCTAGGATTTCGAAGGCAACTAACATTCTCTGGCAGTGCCGTAGGATGTTCAGCAGAACCTGGGGACTTAGTCCCAGACTGGTTCACTGGATTTACACGTGCATTGTTAGGCCATACCTTATGTATGGTGCGATTGTATGATGGGCTAGAGCTCACATCCTCAAACGTCAACTGTCGAAGCTACAGCACCTTGCGTGCTTATGCATTACAGGTGCGATGAGAGGAACTCCCACTGCTGCTATGGAAGTGTTGCTCTGTTTACCTCCCTTGCAGTTCCTTGCTGAAAGTGAGGCCAGAAAATCACTATACCGCATGTGAGTAGTACTTGGACGGCAGGTCAATCTCGGCGATGGGGCCAGAGGTGCTACGTACAGAGCTCTCTATGACAGCCTACCTGGCCATCGGGGAGGAGCACTTGACACTGTGTGCATGAAGCAAGTCTTTGAGCGCCGTTTTCAGGTCATCCTTCCTGAACGGCAGGAATGGAACAGTGAGGGGTGGAATGGCTTTAGGCCGGGTGATGTCATCGTCTATACTGATGGCTCACTTATTGACGGTATCTTCGGGGCCGGGGTCTACTCTAGAGACTGTCGGATAAATCTATCTGCAGCCTTGGGTAGACAAACAACTGTTTTTCAGGCAGAAATCTTTGCGATTGCCACTGCCGCCAATATCTTGTTAAGGAGAAGGATTAAGGGTAAAACTTTATACATCTGTTCAGATAGCCAAGCCGCTATCAAAGCCTGTTCGGCTGGCTCTCTCAACTCAAAAATAGTTGAGGAAACCATGGTTAGGCTTAACCGTCTGGGAAGATAAACTCGGTATCACTTGCCTGGGTTCCTGGGCACACAGGTATCGAGGGTAATGAAAGAGCGGGTGCTCTGGCCAGGAAGGGCTCTTCAACAGCCTTCATTGGCCCACAACCATCCATAGGATGCTGCTCATCCGTCCACAAACGTGAAATGGATTCGGCTCTACGCCAACAACATTCCGAATACTGGCATGACCTGGTCTCATGCAGGTATTCGAAGAAGCTAGTGGACGGTCCAAAAATCAGCAGAGCTAAGTTTTTGCTTGGACTAAACAGGAAAGACTTGAGATCCTTGATTGGTCTCGTCACCGGTTTCAGTCCTCTTAACGAGCACCTCAAAACCATTCACATTAGGAGCTCGGGCCTATGTGAGTGCTGCATGGAGGCGGATGAAACGGCATCTCACTTCATCTGTGAATGTCCGGCTTTCGCCAGAACCAGGCTCACCACTATAGGTAAACAATTCGTTAACGAAGATGAGATGGGGGAAATTGAACTTGCAAATATTCTTCGCTTTGCCAAGGCTACTGGCAGGTTCTCCCTCACTGAATCTTACTAATCGCCAATAACCAGTGAGCGGGCAGCTATGCTGAAGTACAATGGACCAATAGGTCTAAGTGCTTGTCATCTACTGATGACCCCACTGCACATACAATACAATACAATAGCTAAAAAGGCAGCGCAACTACAGGGAGCTCTTTCGCGCATGCTGTCTAACATCGGTGGACCTGGCTACGCTAAAAGGATGCTCCTCTCCAGAGTAATTACCTCCGTTTTGTTATATGCCGCCCCAGTCTGGGCGCAGGCACTAAGGACAAAGGTGACTAAAAAAAGATTGTTATCCATATATCGATACTGCGCGCTAAGGACAATTAGCGGTTTTCGTACCATCTCAGACGAGGCTGCATTTGTTATAGCTGGAATGGTCCCCATCTACATTCTCGCGGATGAGATGTCCAGGAAATATAGCAGAATATTCCTGAACCAACGCGATGCTACTACCATCCAGAAGATAAAGGTCGAAGAAAAAGCAGCGTCAGCAGCTACTTAGCAAACGCGTTGCAAAAATACCGCAAAAGGGAGATGGACGTACAGACTTATACCTTGTATAAAAGATTGGATATGTCGCAAACACGGAGACTGTAATTACCATCTTACACAGTTCCTATCCGGTCATGGAGGATATCGCAAGTACCTGCACAGATTTGGACACGATACCTCACCACTTTGCCCTGAATGCCCAGAAGAAGAAGAAACAACGGACCACGCAATATTCCACTGCGGGCGGTTTGCAGACGGGAGAATAGAATTGCATAGCCCATCGTCTATAATCGACCATATGCTGTTATCAGAAGTGACTTGGGAAGAGATTGGCGCATATGTAACGAGCTGACAAGAATTGAGAAAATTCGCAAAGCAGCAGAAGCATTGGAAACAGATCAAGCTGTAACAGGAGTAACAACAATAGCTCCACAAGACGAATAGCATGATATGCTTACCAGCCCCGCGAAGTAATACCTAACGGCTGTCCCGCGGGGAGAGTGGTAGAAGTCTGTTGGGTGTGGATTAGCACGTAGGCGCATTCCTGGCATCGATTATTCGGGTTTGCGAATCGTGCATGCCGTCTTTCGAAGATTACCACATCCATTGGTACAGCCGAAAAAAAAAACACACACACACAGACATCTCTATAAAAACGTTGAATTTGGATTCTGGTGACCTTGAAACGTGGAAATATGTCAAAATCCGCGATTCACAAAATCGGCCCCATTACAAGAACTTCCACTGGGAAGTTAAAAATAAAAGTATTCTGAGCTAGACCTCAAAACAAAGAAATGATTTGAACCTATTCACATTAGTCAATCAATTAATTATTTATGAAGCAATAGAAAAATATTATCTTTCATGGACATCAAAAATATTTTCCGTATTTTATCCTTTTTCATGATACCTATACATTTTTTTCTTTTATCCAAGCTCATAGCAGGCAGAATTGTACGATAAAAGAAGGAACTAATAGGAGACCTATATTTTCAAGTGTTTCTTTATTTTTTCCGGATAAGGAATAGAAAAGACAGATTTTCCGAAGTGTGTATCCGGAATATCCAGAATGTAATGAATAAAGAAATGGACGGAATAGAATATCAACCATTTGTCTCATAACCAGCGTTGCCACTTATTTCAAGAACAAGTACAAATTTAGTACCTAGTTACAATTAATATTTTTGTCTATTTATTGAACTTACAAGTAAGGTAATACTCCACTAAAGCATTAACATGAAAACATATATAATAATACACAATATAAACAACATCACGAAAATATAATTTTAGATATCTTAGCAATAAAAATTACTTTAAAGTTTTTCTAAGCGGAAGTCTTGCAACCTTATAATGGTTGTCAAAGGTCAATTATTGATAAACGACAAAATTTATCAATCGATCGACATTTTGGTACTATGAGTGTCAATTGACAAATTATACATCTTTTGTGAACACTGACAAGCAAAATGCGATAGAGCACTTCTTGAAGCTATCTCTTGGTGAAGTGCCGAATTTCTTTCTTCAATACATAGTATAAAACAAAGTCGCTTCCCGCTGTCTGTCTGCCCATATGTATGCATAGATCTTTAAAACTACGCAACGTATTTCGATGCGGGTTTTTGATAGATAGATTGATTCAAGAGGAAGGTTTATATGTATAATGCATGCATAATATACTAAAGGAACACTGATAATTCTAGAGGTTTCTAATGTGATGTCGTAAATAAACCCATTTTTCTACGCCTACATTGCAAACGCTGGCTGAACTCTACAAGATAGATCAAAATAACGTACTACAGTATCGTATACCTTAAAAAGGTCTACAAAAAAGTCCGCGACGGTATATGTCTATCTCTTAGGAATAACCCACAATAACCATTTTTTATTCTTTACTTTTTACGATAAATAATGGCTTATTTACGAGCGATTTTAAGCAATACAGCATTAATCCTTCCCCAATAAAGTACCTTAAATACATTGTGCATTTTATATAGATCAATATGGCCCTTTCCAGCATTAATTTAAATGAATATTTTCGAAGATATTACAGATTTAAAATGCAGGGACATAGCGGTTGCTGCGGTACCGGCCGGGTTGCCGGCGGCGTGTGTCTATAAATAGCGCGTCGAAGGCCGCGCTTCGCCCTATAATGTGAAGGGACCACACTAGCGTTCACTTCATTGAGTTCATTCAGTTACAAATACGGAACCCGGACGACACACAACATGTGTCAACTACCTTTAAACCCACCGTAGTGTATCAGGTAAACACAACACATTAACAATTATATTAAATATGTGTTCACCAAGAGGCACTACGGGTGGCCGGCAAATAGCCGGCCTTGGCAAATAGCGCTCATATTGCAGTTTCATATCCACTGCATGGTTAGCACACTACGTATACCAAATACTGTCAAGCGCTTGGAAGTAGTTGATATGCTGAGTGCGCATTTCCACAAGAGGCTATGAAACGAGCATGAGGCTATTAACAAATATGCCGATTGGGCAAATAAAATAATCATGTTCATTATGGGTTCGGTATTTGTGACTGGCAAAAAGAAGAGAAAAAAAAGAGATACGAAATAAAATAAATACAAATATTTCAATTCAATATTTGTGAACAATATATTTAGCCGACTTAGCAATTAAGACATTAATATTTAAGCTTATTTAGCAATTAAGTTAGGGTATAAAAGTAGCATAATTTGAAAATAAAGTTCACTCATTCTCTGGACGAGAGACTGAGCCCTACGTACCTCAATATTGTTCTGACTAGCTTTTCAGCTGAACAACCCCCTCTCGTCGATTATCCACCTCAAGGAAGCATACGTGCATCAGAGGTTTGAGCTGACTGGCTTTTTAGCCGAAGCGAGGGTAATCGACCTAACAAATAAATTAGATGTTCTTACCGTACGTTGCCGCCAGGCCCGGGCGACGTTACATGGCGATCCTGCCAGGAGTAGCGCAATAACTACCGCCACAGTAACCATCAAGCTAATAATTGCAAGCAGTACCAACATTTTTTAGTTTCCGCGACTGCTGTCGGAAATATGTTAATTTCGACCTGTGCCAAAATATTTCTTATTTGGTCGGAATGTTAAAAAAAACAGAAAAATCAAAAACTAAGTCATCTAAGGCATGATTATTGTACGCCGACTATCAACAGAAGATGTACGAAATCTCACCAAAGCATAAACTTTTAAGTTAGAAAATACTGTAAAGAATATCCTAATATTGGTTATCTACCAGTTCAGAATGTACTTTAAGGTAATTCATTACACAGCCCACCCACCACACCCAATTCTCAGCGTACTACCCATACATTTCAAAATGACATACAGTCGAGGCTGGAAATGTATGATTCTCGTTTGGCTCAGATTATGGAGTGAGCCAAGTTCAGCGCCTGATACCAGTGATGATCATCGAGGAGAAGCGACCAGCCCTGTTATAGCTTATTTAAATTAATATTTACAAAGATTAGTACCTACTTAAAAAAAAATAATAGTAATATAGAGAATAAATAAAATAATTATTATACCTAGAAAAAAACGTAATGAGACTAGAAAGGTTTTCCAATACATAGCAAAAACAATAGGTATTCCGCAGATAGGGTCGAGGTCTTTCTTCTATTTTCTTTAGTGAAGTTCGGTACTAGATGTTCACATTATAATAGCTAGCACGTTTACTCGGCATTTTTCCTTTTCCTACCCAGCGTTCCATCAAATTGATAGGATTTCTCTTTCCGAAAACCTTTGGTAAATCCACCCGACAACAAAATGAGTGAATTCGACTTCAGTACGGCACAAAAACTGCCAGTGCTAAACTGCGAAGTTAGTACCAGCCGAACCGAAAACATAAGGGATTTCCTGAACAGTGTCGAGTTTTACTATGACACTCTCAGTGATACGGCCAAACCCACACTCATAAAGTTCTTAATGAAATGCAAGATCCAAGGCAGAGCATTAACATAACTTGGGTCTGCCAATCCAGCAACGTTTGGTGAACTAAAAACCAATCTCATACCCAAATGTGGAGCTAGAGACACTATAGAAAGTCTCCAGCACAAACTCGACAAGCTACGCCAACGAAATCGGCCAATGCGGGAGTTTGTGTCCGAAGTTGAATGTCTCGTAACCAAAATGACCGAGTTGGAAACAAGCGGAATAGGAGAATCAGCTCGCGATATATTAACAAGAGCAAACGAACGCAGGGGGTTAGCATTTCTCAAGCAGGGGGTCAATGAAAGATACAAGATCATTCTCGACAGCGCCCGCCATACCAAATTTCAGGACGCTACCGACCACCTGCTGGAGATAGAAACAGACAACAATCCAGCCCCAGAAACGGTGCACTACGGGAACCATAACCAACGAGTGTCATCGCACACGAATCAGTTCCGTAACCAGGGAAATATAGGGCGAAATTTTCAAAATACAAACTATGCAAACTACCCTAATAACCAAGCATATTCCCAACGTACCAATTTCCCACCCAGCCCCAGATATCAAAACCAACCGACATACGTTCCAAGAGCTTACCAACAGCCGATAAATAATTACCAACGGTTTAATAACAACCAAAATAGAATTAATAATTTCGCAAACAGCCCCAGAGGTAATGGTAACAATACCAATAACCAAAACACGCCACGACCGATTGCCCACAGCAGTGGAGATACCCGTAATAACGGAGAAAACCGTCGAACTACTTTTGTACCACGCCATAATCAGGGCAACCGAAGAGAGGCAACTTATATGGTAAATCAGGGAAATGAATTACCCACCTAAAGGGAAGCCGACCATTCGGGGGGGGAACCACTAACCCCACAGCTGCCGATCGCGATTTGTGCAGGGGGGATAGCAAACGGCCTATATGTGCATATGAAAGGCAATAACAGGAAAGATATAAATTTTTTAATAGATACAGGTGCATCGATCTGCACAATTAAGCAGGTTGTACTAAATCAGGATACCCCAATAAATAGAAATAACAAAACAACAATAATGGGAATCTCGGGTGACATAACAACGCTAGGAACATGTACTAACACACTCTTGTTAGGAGAATTCCCTACAACCTGCACGTTTCACGTAGTACCCGACTCCTTCCCAGTCCCCGTAGACGGTATCATTGAAGCGAATTTCCTTAAAGATTTCGCAGCAATAATAGACTTAGAATATTTCACTTTAAAATTAACAATAAACAATAAACAAATTTCATTACCTATAGTTAACAAAGACCAAGTAGTATCTATTTCACTCTCGCCCAGGTCCGAATCCACATACTGGGTCGACAGCCAACATTCGGACGTACGGGTATTCTTTTCACAACAATTGTGTGAGCGCGTATTTATGGCGTATTTATCGCAAGCCAGGCAAGGCAAAATGCCGGTAAAAATCTTAAATACCCGTGAATCCGAGGTGAAATTGAAGTGAATAGAACCACAATCCAAACCGTTATCTGAATACTACGTTCTAAAAAGCGAAACCACTGAGAGATCACCGTCCACCCGACTACAACAAGTACTTGCTGAAATCAGTTTTGAAACATTGAACAAAGAAGAACGATCAGAACTCGAGCTCATATGTACCAAATTCCAAGATATCTTCGATCTCAAAAACGACAAATTGACATACACACATATAGGTCAGGCCCACATCTCGCTCAAAGACGGAGCTACCGCTAAGTATTCTAAACCCTATAGGCTACCGCATTCTCAAAAAAATGATATAGAAACAGAAGTACAAAATATGTTGGCAGATGATATTATCGAGCCATCCGTTTCGGCAAGGAACTCACCTATCTTGATTGTACCCAAAAAGAAAGATCCCATCACGGGACTACAAAAATTCAGACTGGTGATCGATTACCGAAAAGTAAACGAAGGAATCGAGGACAATAAGTTTCCAATGCCCAACATAACTGACATTTTTGACATGGTCGGAGGAGCAACATACTTCTCCTGCATAGACCTCAGCCAAGGGTATTCCCAAATGGAATTAGCGGACGACAGCAGACCTTACACCGCATTCTCAACCGAAAATGGGCACTACCAACTGAAACGTCTGCCCATGGGTTTGAAAACGTCACCCAGCACATTTTCGAGAATGATGTCTGTTGCTATGTCAGGCCTAACCTATTCCCGGTGTTTTGTATATCTTGACGATTTGATTGTGTTTGGCCGAACAATTGAGCAACACAATAAAAACCTAATCGAAGTTATCCAAAGACTCAGAGAAGTTAATTTAAAGATTCATCCCGGAAAATGTTCTTTTCTTAGGAAAGAGGTCTTATATTTGGGGCACATAATCTCGGAAAAGGGCATAATACCTGATCCATCAAAATCTGAGGTTATGAAAAATTTTCCAGTACCACGAGACGCGGATGCAGTCAGAAGGTTCGTGGCGTTTGCCAACTACTACCGCAAATTCATACCAAATTTTGCCACGATAGCCCTTCCGCTAAACAGATTACTACGAAAAAATGTTGAACTTGGCTTTAATGAGGACTGCATGACATCTTTCAATGCACTTAAAAACTTTCTCATAAGCCCGAAAATTCTTCAATTCCCGAATTTTGAAAAGGAATTTGTATTTCGAACAGATGGTTCAGGATTCGCTTTAGGCGCCGTCCTGTCGAACTACGACGACAGACCAGTGGCATATGGTAGCAGAACTCTTAACAGTGCAGAGAAAAATTACAGCACAATCGAAAAAGAGTTACTTGCCATAGCCTGGGCTGTAAAGCATTATAGACCATACCTTTTCGGAAGACGCTTCAAAATTCAAACCGACCACAGACCCCTCGTGTACTTGTTCTCACTAAAAGAACCCTCAAGTAGATTGACTAAATTCAGGGTACTACTAGAAGAATATAACTTCTATGTGGAATATTCCCCAGGAAAAGACAATAGTACCGCGGATGCTCTGAGCCGAATAAAAAAGACTTCCGAAGATTTCAAAGAACTGTACATCTGCACAACTACAAGAGCTCAAAGTCGTAAACAAAAAACTGATAAGAATATAAAAATTATAAGCAAAGAAGAAACTAATAAGAGTAAAATAACGGAGTTATTAAAACCACCCGAAGGTGGACTGAAAATAGTCGAGTTAAAGATAGTGAACAGTTTCGAAGAAGAAGATTTTGAAAATTTTAGGGGTACTGAAAAATTATTAGGTCCAAACCTTGTGCTAGGATACGTACCAGCAAGGAATTGTTTGATCTTAAACCGGTCCAAAATAAGCACTACCGCCCGATCGACATCATTTGACCAAATGTTGTCGAGGGATGTGCAGAAAACTTGCGAACCGATGAGCAACAGAGGATCCGAGACCAGCACTACAGCCCGATCAGCATCATTTGACCAAATGTTGTTGAGGGACGTGCAAGGGATATGCGGACCTTTAGCTATTAGAAAGGTATATATAACCAAAGAAGAGTTAGGAAAACTCTCAGGCGGCCGTCATAAAATAAAAATAAATATATTAAAGAAAAAATTGCAAGAATTATTTAAAGATAGCAATTAAGAGGTGCACCTAATTGCTAATACAATTGAAGTATCAGACCCATGCAGCAGAAAACTATTACTAACTGACTATCATATGCTCCCCACAAGCGGACATGCTGGAATCAATCGCATGCTACGCAATCTAAAAAAGAAATATTTCTGGACGGGCATGCAGAACGATGTGGCCACATTCGTTAAGCACTGTCCCAGATGCCAGAGAAACAAACACATCCAGCCTAGAAAACAACCTATGGCAATTACAACTACCGCAGAATCATCCTTCGATAAAATCTTCTTAGATTTAGTAGGCCCTCTAGACGAAGCCGATAATGGCTCGAAGTACATCCTAACCTTACAAGACGAGCTAACGAAATTCGTAGAAGCAATTCCACTTCCAAATAAAGAGGCTACAACGGTAGCTTAGGGACTAGTGGAATGTTTCATTTTAAAATACGGAGTTCCTGGTACAATAGCATCGGACCAAGGCACCGAATTCATAAATAGAGTATTTAAAGACATCCGCAAATTATTAAAGATAGAACAACTACAATCTACCGCGTACCATCACGAAAGCATAGGAGCCCTAGAAAATTCACACAAGGTTCTAGGAGCTTACCTTAGGAATTACGTAGCCGACAACCACACAGATTGGAATAGCTGGTTACCTTATATTATGTGTTCTGTTATAACACCTCAGTACATTCAGAAACCGGTTTCACTCCTTTCGAACTAGTGTTCGGTAGACAGTGCAATCTACCATCGAATGTAACAAATAAGGTAGACCCAGTATACAATTATGAAGACTACGTAATAGATTTAAAGAATAAATTGCAAGTTGCTCATAGAGATGCCCGGGATACTCTAATAGCCAAAAAGAACATTAGGAAAAACAGGTCCTTACGAGGTAATATCCCAAAACGGGGTAAATTGCGAGATAAAATATGAAAACAAAAGATTGAAAGTACATAAAAACAGGTTAAAACCATTTTATACCTATATACTAAAGATCTAGAATATTATAATTTGAAAAAAGGGGGAGCGGAAAGAAGACCTCCTGACCCTTCCAACAAATTTGCCTAGTTAAATTTAAATTTTTTTTTTTCCATAAACATTGTTATTACATATATAATTTTCTTTTTATAACCTCATTTACCTAGTACGTAAGCAATCATGTAAACAACTTCTTTAACATATAAGCACAATTATTAATCAGTATAAAAATAATTATTATGTATAATTCCATTTTTTATAAACATTATAACCTTATTTGCCTAGTACGTAAGCATTAACGCAAACATAGAAGCACTATCATTAATCATTGTAAAATGTATTACTATGTAACATTCCATTTTTTTACCCTATTTGTCTAGTAAGCAAGCATCAATGTAAACAACCTCTTTAACATAATATAAGCACCATTATTAATCATTTCTTATGTACAATTCAATTTTTAGTTATAAACGTTATAACCTCATTTGTCTAGTACGTAAGCATCAATTTGAACCACATCTCTAACATATAAGCCCTACAATTATTCATTCATTATAAATGTTATTGTTAGAACTCAGTATTACAGATCCCTGGCTTATAAAAGTGGCGCGATAAAAGAAATCAAGACACATCTTAATTTCTTTTTCCCCCGGGAAGGGTGGTGTGAAGGGACCACACTAGCGTCCACTTCATTGAGTTCATCCAGTTACAAATACGGAACCCGGACGACACACGACATGTGTCAACTACCTTTAAGCCCACCGTAGTGTATCAGGTAACACAACATCTTAGGGTGGCGACGGTGTAGAGGTTAGTGTGTTGGCTTGTGACCCGTGCGGTGCAGGTTCAATCCCCATGGGGAACAACAACAAACGCCACCCAATCACATGCCTCTACACCAAAAGGAGGATTTCTGCCTGGTAGTACAATGGACCGTTACCGAGTCTGAGTGCTCTGGGATTTGGATTTCCTTTTTATAAAAAAAAAAAAAAAAAAAAAAAAAAAACACAACACCTTAACATATTAAATATGTGTTCACCAAGAGGCACTACGGGTGGCCGGCAAATAGCCGGCCTTGGCAAATAGCGCTCATATTTCAGTTTCATATCCACAGCATGGTTAGCACACTACGTATACCAAATACTGTCAAGCGCTTGGAAGTAGTTGATATGCTGAGTGCGCATTTCCACAAGAAGCTATGAAACGAGCATGAGGCTATTAACAAATATGCCGATTGGGCAAATAAAATAATCTTGTTCATTATGGGTTCGGTATTTATGACTTGCAAAAAGAAGAGAAAAAAAAGAGATACGAAATAAAATAAATACAATTATTTCAATTCAATATTTGTGAACAATATATTTAGCCGACTTAGCAATTAAGACATTAATATTTAAGCTTATTAGCAAAATAAAGTTTACTCATTCTCTGGACGAGAGACTGAATCCCCGGGCGACGTTACAATAGCACTTTATGATTAGCAGCGATCGCACGCTTTTATCGAAGCTCTCTAGAGAGGAAAATAACAATACTTAATAAAAACGTGCTTTTCAGCGCGACAACGTAATCCGTACTTATGTACATTACGATAAATGTATGATAGTATTTAAATACTAAAGGAAATTCGTTTTTAAGACAAAACGTGCTTTTCATCTCGACAATTTTTTCGAAATTGTCCGTGTGTTTCTTTATTTTTTCCGGATAAGGAATAGAAAAGACAGAATTTTCGAATTTTGTATCCGGAATATCCAGAATGGAATGAATAAAGAAACAAAAATGGACTGAACAGAATGACAGCCATTATTCATGACCAGCGTTGCCACTTACACTTAGTTCAAGAACAAGTACAAAAATGAGTACTTACAATTAATATATGTTTTCTGTTTATTGAACGAACTCATATGTGAAATCAAAAGATAAAATCTACCAATTTATTGATAAAAACCTGAGGAGGTATGTTACAGCAAAAAAAAAATTATATAAAAACAGTGAATAGGTATGTTGACCAAAAGGGCTTGCGCAGCTCCTGATGCAGCAATTGAAAGGTATTTTCACTTTTTTTGTATTATTTGGTTATTAATTATTTGTTTTTTTTTTGTTTGTACTTAGTAGTATTAAAAATATGCATGTAGGAAATTTGTTCAACCTAATTTGTTTCAAAAAAAAAATATATTTTTCCCAAAAGTTAATTTTTATTTCTCGTACACAATTCTATATAATTTTTTACGTTTTACTATTCAAAAAAGTGTTTAGATACGCCTTCTTAATTCTGGATCGCAAAACTCGTCTCCCACCATAGAAATTCACCAATTTGTTTATACAATTAATCAAAAGATTTTTTTTCACTTGACACTGAGCATGTCACGAATTACTATTCAGAAAATGTATTTCATCTGACGTTTATGTTATTCAAATCTGTTATCTCTGGTTCGTTCGTTTTGCTTAAGTTAAAATTTAATTTTAATTTTGTTGTTGATCAGTTAATGAAACGAAAGCAATTTATGAACTTTTTGAGTTGTTTTGTGTAAGTTCATGCATTTTGTGACTGCTTTTTGTTTATAAGATTTATGGTAGTGAAGTTCCAGATATTGTATTTACTCAATACATATTTTTTTATTTTCTCAAAAAACAATTCTACTCACGATATTTCGTTTTATAAATGTTGTTTTACAAACAAAAACAGCAAATGAATGCTCGAAATTTATTTGTCAGTGACGAATTTGTGATTGATTGAGCATTTTAAAGCTATCAATATTTTCCACAACCAACACAATACATACCGGAAAACGACTTTTCCCTATTTAAGTCCACACGGCTGCGTTTCTTAACGAATTACCCAATACAGTAATATAAGACTTTTGCTCAGAAAAAGCTTAATATATTTTTTTATTACAAAGATATTGTTATTATTTTTATGAACAACATAATATTTTCGTGTTGTTATTTTGTTGAATATGTTAAATCGAAGGAAAAAAGTGAAACATTAAATATGTTGTCCTTTCGAGTAAGGACTAGTACGAAGTAAAAAAACACGCACCTATGTAGATAGTATGGTACGACATTATATAGCATAAGTGGCAACGCTGCTCATGAAATCGTCTTGTCACAAACATCTGTCATTTCATGCATACGGGAGACCATTTTAAAAATGTATTTGATTCCTTAAATCGTTAAAGGAAATTAAAAATATGTAATAAAATAAATAATTAACTTGAAAAAATACACATAAAAA
Source organism: Portevinia maculata (assembly GCA_949715645.1). Taxonomy (NCBI): domain Eukaryota; kingdom Metazoa; phylum Arthropoda; class Insecta; order Diptera; family Syrphidae; genus Portevinia; species Portevinia maculata. The sequence continues at coordinate 114,259,903 of OX454526.1, read as the reverse complement.
GACAATAAATTTTCAATAAATCGTCCATTTGATTGTTTGCTGTTGCTTTAATTTTTTTTTGACCAAGTGCATCTGTCAAGCATCTGTCAAACAAGAGAATATTCCTTTTATTCCACCTTTCTCTAGGAATAAAAAGAATGCATTCCATTTATTCCAGAATGAATAAAGAAACAACGAAATGGATTATCCGGAATTATTGAATAAAGAAACGTAAATGGCTCACTCGTATTATTCCGAATATTCCGAATGAATAAAGAAACACACTGTGTATGTTCGTACTTTGGTCGGTATTAAGGTTAATTTTTAAACCGCACTTATAGTAAGTACATTAGGTTAGATAGAATAAGATTAAAACCATAATTTATGAACTGTAATTCTTCTATTAAGATCTTGGTTTTTAGAGTTAAGGCAATTTAGTATTAGGGCAATTATTTTGTAAGTATTTTTAATTATCGAAAATCGTAGTTTAAGGTGAGGTATTTAAGTTTAAAAAAGAACTGAATAAAATAGGTATCTTTTGTTGTTGATGATTGTTGATTATCTTTTCTTTTTAGTCGAACGAATAGTAAGTAAAATATTTGTTACCGCAGCACATACTTATAATATGGAAATTTGTTCATAATCATACTTATAGTTTTAAGGTGTGAGTTCAAACAAGAACTGAGTAAATTTTGTACCGAAATTATAAAGTCGTGTCTGGAAGACGTCGTCGTTCGAACATAGGTTGTAGTACAGTAAATGCCAGAAAAGCACGTTTAACAAGAGATGAAGCATCGTCAACGGAACGTGAGGCTTGCCTCAGCCAGCTTCGGGATAGATATAGAGCTGAGAGAGAAAGAGAATCCTCAGTAGAGGGTGATGTTCACCGCAGCCAGGATCGGGATAGACATAGAGTTCAGAGAGCCAGAGAATCGGCTGTAGAGTGTGAGGCTCGCCTCAACCAGGATAGGGATAGACAAAGACATCGAATACAGAGAGCCAGAGAATCGTCTAAAAACTTTTATAATAGACTCACCGGATGTGGTACCGGGGAGATGTATTGATTCCCCAAATTCCTCTGGTACTATCGGATTTACCGTTCCAATTTAAACGCCTACAATTTCCGGTAAAGATGTCTTTTCCAATGACCATTAATAAATCTCAGGGTCAAACTTTCAACAAACTTTCAATAGAGACAAACTAAAGTGTAAAGAAAAACAAAAACAAAAGGTGCGTACGGTGTATGGCGATGGACCCCGGAAAGTCGGCGGTCCCGCGTACGGGTGTGGGTGTGCCGTTGCGACACGTGGTGCAAACACGTGAGCCGGCAAAAAATCGTTGTCAGTAACAACTGCAACAACAACCAGAGCAACAACAACAACAAAAACAGCAGCAACATTAGCAGCAGCAGGAACAACAGCTGCAGCAGCAACAATAACAGCAGCAGGGTTTATGCCTAGGGCAATAGCTGCAAGCACATTAAAAATGGCAACAATAAGAACTGACCGGTCGTTGGACAGGCGAGTTCTCCCGCAGGCAACTCCAGCAACAACATCGAAAACAACAGCAGCGTTAGCAACAGCTAAAATAGCAACTGAAAAAGCTGCCACGATAACACAAGTGAAAGCTCCCACTGAAACTGTGTCAGCAGTAGCTGTAGTCAGTGCGGAGTTCAGGAAAGTAGAGAAGAGGCGACGGAAGTTAAAACCGAAGCCGAATCTTTCTGCCAAAAGAAGGGCGAATTCGGCAGGCACTGGTGTGGTTTCATCGGCCGATGGAAGCGATGAAGACGCTGAGAACTCGAGTTCTTACGAGGCTGAAGGCGTAGTGGGCCGGTATGTCGGAGAGGGAAACTCCTTCAAGGACCTACCGGTCGATGATGAGGGCACCGTTCAAATAGACGAAGAGGAAGATGAGGAGGCGCAGCTGGACAAGCTTATAAAAGAATTGCTGGAGAAGCGCAACCAGTTGCGCCTAAAGAAAACGCAGCAGCAGCAACATCAAGCTGTGCTAAAGCAGCAGGTGCAGGAACAACTGCAATTGAAGCAGCAACAAAGACAATAACAGCAACAACAACAACAACAACAACAACAACAACAACAACAACAACGACAACAACAAAACCAACAGCAACAACATCAGCAGCAACAACAAAAACAACATGAACAACATCAGCAACAAAACCTGCAATCAGGGCAGCAACCGCTGGTACAGGCGCAGCAACAACAGCAGCAGCAACATAAAAAACAGCGGAGGCCAAGAATTCCACCCATAAATGTAAGTAATTTCGATATAATAGACAGTATTAGGCTATGTAAATTAATTACAAAAGACTTTCATGTCAAAAGGCTATCTGCCAACAACCACATAATTATATGTGATAAAATAGAGGATTACCATAGGGTGCGCACCGCCCTGGGAGAGGTTAAGACCGAGTACTTCACGTACACCCCAAGGGAGCAAAAGCTAAAAACCGTGGTATTGAAGGGAATTGATCCCTCAATTAAAACGGAGGAGCTTGAAAGAGAGCTAAAGAATTTTGAAAGCGACGACCTCAAGTTCGTGGTGGTCAAGCCGTTTTCTTCAGCTGTGGCAAGGGGTGGTAACCGTTACTTACCATTCTTTTTAGTGCAGCTCACTCCCGACAGCAAAATTGACAGGCTGCGAAATATCCGCTACCTGTACTTTCATGCTGTAAGATGGGAGAAAATAAAAAGGTCAGATCGCATACTTCAATGTATGCGCTGCCAAAGGTTCGGGCACGCCGCAGCTAACTGCAACATGCAGTTCAGATGCGTAAAGTGCGATATGGACCACAAACATGGTGAATGTCCTCTTGGCAAGGAAAGAGTCGAAGACCGGAGTGTCCTTTCTTGTGTGATCTGCAGGAACTCTGGGCATCCCGCCAACTTCAGGGGTTGTCCAAAGTACCAGGAGCTGAAAAAGTGAGTCCAGGCCCGCAAACAGCAGTCTGAAGACGATAGGCGTCAGAGGAGGCGCTCGTTCTCAAATTTTGTGGCACCCAACGTGTCCTTTGCCCAAATGGCAGCTGGACCGGGTCAAGCCCAAATAACATTAAACCCGCCAAAGGCAGCCCAAAAGGCACCAGAGGTGGATCTGGACTTAAAGTCGATCCTTCTGTCTCTGCACGGAAAGATCGATAAGTTCCAGACACAATTAAATGAACAAGCGGCCCGAATCGACTTTATCTATCCTTGCTGTGAATGTTAATTCACTAGTCAGGATCGAGAAAAGAACGTCACTTGCCAATTTGTTGAAAACCGAAAACCCGGATGTGCTTTTGGTTAGCGAAACTAAGCTAAATCAGAAGCACAAATTGGGATACAAAAATTATCATGTAATAAGAAGAGACCGGCCTCACTCCACTCAAGGAGGTGGGGTTGGAATCTTAATTCGAAAAGGCCTGCGCCATAGGGTTATATATAGCGGGGACGTGCGTAGGTTCCAGTTGTTGGAAGCATGCATTATATGCATTCCTCTCCATAGCCGGAGGAGAGTGTATGTGGTGTCACTTTACGCACCTGCAGCACCTCCACCCAACCAATTTATGACAGAGCTCGAGACACTTTTTCGTAGTCTGCAGCTGAACTTGGAGGAGAATTATTACTTCTTGGCCGGAGATATTAATGCCAAACATGCGGCATGGGGAAATGTTACTGCAAATCCCAGGGGCAACCAGTTTCACCACTGGTGGCGCCTCAATAAGATTGAGTACAAACTCGAGTTGTACGCGACGGATATCCCTTCTTTCCCAAGAAGCGGTGCTTTCCTGGACTTGGCCTTAACGGACGCAAGACTTCAACTGACAACCATAGACCAATACACGCGGAACTGTTTGCGTGCGTTTGAGTACGATAGTGACCACTACGGACTCGCCGCCGCAATACGGATCCCGAACGAGCAAACGCTGCTGGAGGAGTACGAAGCAGTGTGTTCATTCGATTATCGGAGGGCACAATGGTCGCGCTTCTCCAGATTGTTAAAGCGAGATATACGTTCGAGTGGGATCGACCCACCGACAAACAGCAACATGACAAATGATGACATTGATCGGCATTTATTGCAAATGGACGACGCCATCAAACGAACTATGGAACGAACTATTCCTCGGGTAGGACGTTCCGACGACAACCAGACAGAAAAGTACAGAAACCCTACAATCGACGCACTATACCGATAGAAAAGTAGACTGCTCTCGAGGCTTAAACGGCTGTACAGGCAATTTACTGATCGCGACGACCCGGAGGTAAGGATGCTGAAGTCAGAAATCCGAATCCTGAAACAGCTGATAAAAGAAAATTACAGAAAATCTGTAAGTCTGTATTGGGGCAATAAAATTCGGGCTATTAAAACCTGTAGTCCGAATATGTTCCCACAGATAAATAAGTTGTTCAGGAGGAAAGATCACAATGATATTCCTTGTGTTCGAATCTCCCAGACAGCAGAGAACAGACAGACAATACTGACTGCTGGAATAAGTCCAGAAAGTGTCGCTTCAAACGACGATTTTTTCGTGGTCGAGGACCCACAGGAGAAAGTGGATTTGCTGGGCGCTTGTTTCGAGGCCGTGTATACGGTGAACAATCCTGTTCGCCGTAACCACGACATTGAGAATAGGGCTCTGGTGAGCCACTTCTATCTGCGCACCGAACTTGAGAATTGGCGATCTGAGAATAACGGATTCACCGTGTTCACTGATGAAAACCATGCTAATGCAGTTGTCGCCAATGGCCGAGATGCATCGCACTTGTTCGTGTCGAAGGATGATCTTCTGTGCATCTTCGAGTCCCTAAAAAATAAAAAGTCGGCGGGGATGGATGGTGTCCCAAACGTCGTATTGACACACCTACCTTTGGAGGCTGTAGATATTTTCACCACGCTGTTTAACAATGCGCTGAATAATGCACATTATCCGGCGCATTGGAAGGTAGCCGGACGAACCCTGCCAATCTCCGGTCAATTAGCTTGCTTCCGAATATTAGCAAGGTCTTTGAAAAAGTTGTCAATAGAGCCCTGTTAAAGTGGGTCGAGGACTATAACATAATCCCGGACAACCAGTTTGGTTTCAGGGCGAAGCATGACACTATTCATGCCGCGTCGAAGCTGGTTTCCGACATTCAGTGGAATAAATGCAAGAACCAATGCACGGGTGCTTGTCTGGTTGATTTTGAAAAGGCTTTCGACACCGTATGGTTAGAGGGACTTTTCTACAAGTTGACCAGGCGGGGGATGCACAAACCTTTGCTATATGTAATTTATAATATGCTTATGGGAAAGAAGTTCGTTGTCAAATGTGGCAACGTGACTTCGAGCAGAGTCTTTGAAATTAATAACGGTTTACAGCAGGGGGCGGTCAATTCTCCGATCCTGTTTAACATTTACACGAGTAATCTGGTGGGTTCACTCAGACATGCTATAGCGTATGCCGACGATTTGGTGGCATACAGATCAGGTCCTAAAATCGAGGTCATTAATATCCTTTTGCAGCGTGACTTCGATTAAATTAAGCGATATTGCGACGACTGGAAGTTGAAAATCAACTTTCAGAAGACAGAAACAATCTTGTTCAGAACTCCATTGGCTGGGGCCTCTAGGGATACCAGAAAAAACTGGAAGAAATTTGCCATTATTGGACAAAATGGGCAGCCATTGGCGGTGAGAAGCGTAGTTAGATATCTAGGTATCTGACTTGACCAGTATCTGTATTTCGATAGACATATAGTTGCTTGTCTTGCTGGGGCCAAGAAGGCTTATGCTCTGACAAGGAGACTGTTTCATAGCAGTCAACTTGACTCTAGAGTGAAGGTCATTTGCTACGTGGCCCTTATAAGGCCGATCATCGCTTATGGTTGTCCATTGTGGTTTAATATAGCGCCTAGTTATATGGAAAAGATTCGGGTTTTGGAGAGACAATGTCTTAGGACCTGTCTCCGGTTGTTCCGAACGCCTGAATCCAACTATATAAAATACTATCCCAACAAGGTCCTATACGATGGGGCTCAGTTGAATAGGATTGACAATTTCCTCATTAAGGTCACTCGAAGGCACGTTGCAAGGGCGATGGCCAGCGACAATAGTCTGATATTTGGGGCTTACTACCCCAATGAAATGTACATAGAGAGTACGCTCCGGTCTGGCTTTATCCCGCCAGAGGCATTTATCCATATTGATGCAAAAGGGCTGGTACAGACGAGGGATGGTATTCCGGTCTTATACCATCGCTACCGCAGCGCGAGAGATAAGCGGCTCCTCCATGACGGGGACGTCGCCAATGAGCTCCTCCGTTTTAGTACCGCAATATCGGAGAGGGATAGATTCGACACGGAAAAGCAATTCGCCGAATTTTGGTGGCTTGTTGAGGGGGGAGGGGTCAACATGCCCTCCCAGGACGGTGCGTTACTCTAGGTAACATCCTCTTAGCTTATAAGTTAGATTAAGTTAGCTAGGGTGTTTTTGGGAGAGGCCGGGCTCGCCAACGTGTGGTGGTGCTTCCGGGAGTTGGCTGACGCTGTAAGGCTTCAGTCGGCTCACGGCGGCGCGTGTGCACGTTGACGACTGCCAGGCACCCGGAAAGCAATTAGAATTTTGACCATTTGTTGCGCAAGGCAACGAGTGTTCAGAATCCTAATTATAGTTAGAATATGTTAGGTAGTTTAAGTAAGTAGAATAGGTAGTTGGTAATTTGTTTTATATAAAAATATAAAATTTAAATAATGATGCCGAGTTTTATTTAATTTTCTCGAGGAACACATATGTAAGATTAGTTCTTAAAATAGTTTTTAGGCCGAAAGGCAATAATTATAAGATATAGTTAAAATTAGGGCGTCCGCATAAGGATCAATAATCTAGAATAAGTATCCTGTTAATTTTAAGTTAGATTTAATCATTTTTGTCTAGTATGTAAGTTGATATAAGCTAGAAATTAATAAAAATGAATTTAAAAGTAAAAGTAAAAAAAGCTTGTCTTAGTAGAGTAATTTAAAGACATTTTTCCTTTTTGTTGTATAATTTTGTTATTAATTAAGTTTTTGTTCGGTTGTACTTAGTAGTATTAAAGGCATGTATAGGAAATTGTTCAACTTAATTTGGTTCCAGACGAAATTTATAATTTTGCCAGAACAACGCGATTCTCACGTATTGCTTTTTGTTTCTTGTACACATCCTACTAAATTTTTAACCTTTTAGTATTCAAAAATAGTGTTTGGTTAGATACGAGAACTTATTCTTAATTCTGGAACTTGTTTTTTTCTTTATTGTAAACTTTTTACGAAAAGCCATAAAAATTCACCAATTTGTTCCTTTAACATATTCCATTGTGAAGAGGCTTCTTTTGACGTTTATCTTATTCAAATCTGTTGTCCCTGGTTCGTTCGTTGTGCTACTAAAATTTAATTTTGTTTTTGAGTTAATGAAGCGAAAGTAGTTTATGAACTTTTTGAGTTGTTTTGTTTAAGCTCATGCATTTTGTTTATAAGATTTATGGAAGTGATGTTCAGTGATTGTATTTGTTCAATACATATTATGTTATTTTCCTGGAAAGCAATTCTACTGACGACATTTCGTTTTGAAAATGTTTTTTCACAAACATAAACAGCGAATAAAATTGTGATTGATTGAAAAATTGATAGCTATATTTATTTGTCGTGACGAATTTGTGATTAACTAAAAATTGTATAGGTATCAATATTTTTCACAACCAAAACACTACATATCAGAAAATGACTTGTACGTATTTAAGTGTCCACTGCATTGTTTCTTAACGAAGTGCCCAATACAGTAATATAAGACTTTCGCTCAGAAAAAGCTTAATATATTTTTTTATAACCAAGATATTTATGAATAATATTATATTTTCGTGGTTTTATTATTTTAAATCGAAGGAAAGCAGTAGAACATTAAAAATGTTGTCCTTTAGAGTAAGGATTTAGTACGAATCTAAAAAAAATGAACCTATGTAGCATAAGTGGCAACGCTGCTCATGATAACGTCTTGTCACAAACATCTGATAGGCTTTTCAGGTCCACAGGAGACTATTTTAAAAACGTATTTGATCCTGGAAATTGTTAAAGGAAATTAAAATATAAATAATAAAAATAATTAACTTGAAATAACACACATTAATTTATATAAAAATTTGATTGCTTGCTGTTGCTTCCATTTTTTTTTGCAAATGCATCTGCAAAACCGGAGAATGAATAAAGAAACAACGAAACGGATTATGCGAAATATTCCATTGAATAAATAAACGTAAATGTCTCATTCGGAATATTCCGAATATACCGATAGAATAAAGAAGCACAATGTTTAGGTCTCGTATCTATTCTCTCCAAATGGTGGCACGTGTGTAGGTATACGTTGTTATACCTTATTCTAAGGGTATATAAATTTTGACCCATAGTTTGTAACATACCTCAATATTGCCCATATACCCCTAAAAGTTACTATATTCGTGATCAGCGTCGATAGTAACTTCGATCTAGCCATGACCGTCCGTCGGCAAAAGTTAGGCCTTTAAACTTGAGCTAGAAAGCTGAAATATTAACCATTATACTCTCTAGAGGTCCGAAATAATCAGATTTAATCTTTAATATCCGCCCACTGACACTCCCACAATCTCAAAATAAACATTTTTGTCAAAGAAAACGAATTTTAAGCTAGAAAGCTGAAGTTTTTAATATATATTGTCTTAAAGCTCCCTTAATGCTCGGGAGTTGAAATTTTTGAAATCCGCCAACAGAAATGCCCACAATTAAAAAAAAAAATAGTTTTATCACAAAGTCAAAGTCTGAGCTAGGAAACTGAAATTTATAATATATACTCCTTAGAGGCCATTAACGCTCCTGTTTAAAGATTTTTTAAATCCGCCCACAATTTAAAACAAAACCGGTTTATCGAGAAATCAAAGTTTGAACAAGAAATTTGAAATTTGTAATATATACTCTCTGGGGCCCTCAATGCTCTTTTAAATAATTTTTGAAATCCGCCTACTGACACGCCCGGGTTTACCACGATATCTAAAAAGCAATAATCCAAAAAGCAAAAATTTCGAAAGTAAAAATCTCGAAAACAAAAATCTCGAAAACATAATCTCGAAATACAAAAATGTAGAAAAAAAAATCTCGAATGCAAAAATTCGCGCGAATTGAAACCATTGTCTCAAAAATTAATATATTTATTCGAGATTATTTACTACTCTTTAACATCCACGATTGGCTAGCAAACTGCCCATGCAACAGTAAAAAAAGGTGCCTGAAATCAGTGTAGTTTGGGATCGTGTGTTATCACAACGTGCAAATAAAAACAATTAAAAACATAGGGACGGGCTACAGTCCGCTTGGGCGAACTGTTGGATACCCTATTCTTATTCCTATCCCTCATAAGTGGGTGTGACAAAAGTCTTAGTATGGTTGAATTGTTAAGAACGCTCTACATATTTTGTTATATAACAGTTAAAGGATTTTATAAAAAAAAAACGAAGCCTATGTAAAAAAACGCTCCGTAGCTCAAACTTTGGTTTTTCAATAAAAATGTTTTATTTAATTTTGGGCGTGTCAGTAGGCAGATTTAAAAAAAATTAACACATGAGCATAAAGGGCCCCTAGAGAGTATATATTATAAATTTCAGCTCCCTAGCTCAAACTTTGAATTTTCAAAAAAAAAAAAAAAAAATTGTGGGCGTGTCAGTAGGCGGATTTTGAAAATATTAACACATGAGCATAAAGGGCCGCCTAGAAAGTATATATTATAAATTTCAGCTCCCTAGCTCAAATTTTGGTTTTTCAATAAAATATTTATTGTTTAGCTGAAATTTTTTATATATGATCTTTGGCCCATAAAACTGCTTGGGACATAAAATTTTCAAAATCCGCCCACTGACACGCCCACAATTAAATAAAATATTTTTTTTGAAAAACCAAAATTTGAGCTAGGGAGCTGAAATTTTTAATATATACTCTCTAGGGGCCCTTTATGCTCATGTGTAAATATTTTCAAAATCCGCCTACTGACACGCCCACAATTTTTTTTTTTTTATTTTTGAAAGTCCAAATTTGAGCTAGGGAGCTGAAATTTATAGTATATACTCTCTAGGTGCCCTTTATGCTCATACTTAAATTTTTTTTAAATCCGCCTACTGACACGCCCACAATTAAATAAAACAATTTTATTGAAAAACCAAAGTTTGAGCTAGGGAGCGTTTTTATTTACAAAAGCTTAGTTTTTTGGATAAAATCCTTTAAATTTTTGTCACGCCCACTTATGAGATATAGGAATAAGAATAGGGTATCCAACAGTTCGCCCAAGCGGACTGTAGCCCGCCCCTATGTTTCTCTCTACAATCGTGCATTATTACGCTCTGAGACGCTGTCGGTGTAGTACAAAATTTCAGTGAGTTAACATCAGTGGTTCGTGGCTCTTAAATCGAGCGCAGAAAGCAGAACAATTCGTTAAGGAACTGAAACAAGTAAGTGACTTTGCATGATTTATTTTATACAATCATGATAAAATTTTTCATTTCTTGCAAAAGATCATGCTTTCACCTATCATCTTTTATGTTTAATATTTTTTTCTACTGCTATTTGAGTAAATAAATGGGGTGTCAACTATTGTATTAGTATTTGCTCAATTCCTTTTATTGACACATGGTGTATCCATAATTGGCTTCTATGGGAATACAAAAGTTGACACCGTGTCTATAATTATGCTGTTGGAGGATGTCAATTATAGTAGTTTTCTCTAAATAAATATTTAGCTGGAAAAATGCCTAAATGTGGCCACAAATACCGAGAAAATTACCTCCAAAAAGCTCTTGAAACTGTCAGGATGCAAGCTATGTCTAAACATAGGGACGGGCTACAGTCCGCTTGGGCGAACTGTTGGATACCCTATTCTTATTCCTATCCCTCATAAGTGGGCGTGACAAAAGTCTAAGTATGGTTGAATTGTTAAGAACGCTCTACATATTTTGTTATATAACATTTAAAGGATTTTATCAAAAAAAAAACCCTCCCTAGCTCAAACTTAGGTGTTTAGTAGGCGGATTTAAAAAAAAAAAACACACATGAGAATAAAGGGCCCCTAGAGAGAATATATTATAAATTTCAGCTCCCTAGTTCAAACTTTGAATTTTCAAAAAAAAAAAAAAAAAAAAAATTGTGGGCGTGTCAGTGGGCGGATTTTAAAAATATTTACACATGAGCATAAAGGGCCCATAGAGAGTATATATTATAAATTTCAGCTCCCTAGCTCAAACTTTGGACTTTCAAAAATTAATATACCCTTAGAATAGGTTATAAAAAAATTGTTTTATTTATTTGTGGGCGTGTCAGTGGGCGGATTTTGAAAATTTTTTATCCTGAGCAGTTTTAGGAGTCATAGATCATATATACAAAATTTCTAGCTTTCTAGCTTTCTAGCTCAAAATTCGATTTTTTCCAAAATTTAGTTTTTTTGAGTTTGTGGGCGTGTCTGTGGGCGGATTTCAAAAATTCGTAAACTTGATTATTTCGGGACCCTAGAGAGTATATGGTTAAAATTTCAGCTCTCTAGGTCCAGTTTAAAGGCCTAATTTTTGGCTACAGACGGACGGACGGACGGACGGACATGGCTAGATCGACATTACTATCGATGCTGATCATAAATATAGTAACTTTTAGGGGTCTACGGGCAATATTAAGGTATGTTACAAACTATGCGTCAAAATTAATATACCCTTAGAATAGGGTATAAAAAGGCAGCGGCCAAATTTTATGGGGTCCCTCGAACAACGCTTATATTTCGATTAAGCGAAAAATTTGTTAAAACTAGACCAGGTCCTAGGACAGTTTTAACTGCCAGCGAAGAAGAAGCCTTGGAAAAATGGATAACTACGAGTACATCCCAGCGAAAAGGTTTTCCTAAAAGAAAAGAGGATGTGCTCAAAGCCGTTAAAGAGTTTTTCGATGGAGACAAACGGGACCATCCATTTGGGCCCAAAAACATGCCGGGAAATGGTTGGTTTAAGGCGTTTTTAAGTCGACACCCTTCCATTTCCCTAAGAACCCCAGACCCGGTTACATCGGCAAGTGCAACAGTGGGATCCTCGGACATAAAATCGTGGTTTGTCAAAATTGAAGATTTTCTGAAGGAGAAGGAGTGGCGGGACATTCTAGAAGACGGTAGCAGGATTTTTAATGGTGATGAAACCAATTTCTTACTGTGACCAAAAACCAAAAACGTATTGGCAGCAAAAGGTGCTCGTAATATATACGAGATTGATAGAGGACTAGCGAAATCTAACCTCACAGTTATGTTCTCATGCTCAGCAGTGGCTCCACCCATGGTTATTATATCCATACAAGAGAATACCAGAGGATATTCGAAAATCATTACCTAAGGGATGGGGCTTGGGTATAAGCGATAATGGTTGGATGACCAAAGAAGTATTCTATGAATAGTAGTAGTAGTAGTAGTAGTAGTAGTAGTGGATTTATTAATTCATAAAAAGTGGTATTTACAAAACAGTTGAAAAAAAAAAACATAAATCTTTTGAGGCATGGCCGGAAGGGCCGTCAGCCAGATGATATCTCTTGTTAATACATTTTCGAGTTTTGTGAATTAATGGTGCTTTGGTATCAAGTTTGATTAAATTTAAAATTCAAAATTCTTCTCTTATTATTTGCTTTCTATATGTAAGTGCTATTTTTATATATTGCGATAATTTTTTCCAATCTGTTCCATTTAAAATTGCTATGAGGTCCGTTCGTTCCAAGTAATTCCGTTTCCATATTTGTCGCCGTATCTCAGCTAGAATCGGACATCTTGCGATGAAATGCAGTACATTTTCCCTTTCGTTGCTGTTGCATAAGGAGCAGTTAAGTGTTAAGTCATTGCGATGCGGTATGAAATTAAGCGGTAATAGTTCCCCTCTTGCTCGAAATACCAATGATATAGTTTCACTGTTAAACTTGTCGTTGAAGTAGCTGGCTTCTCCTAGATCGTGTTGGAGTTCAGGATAAAGTTCCCTATGTACTGTGCTTTTTGCTCGCTCAATGTTTTCTTTTCTTGTTTTAGAATGGAGCTTTTCGAGAAGGTTATGAAAGAATGGCGTCCATTCTGATAAATTATCCAAGCTGAGATTGAAAGAGAGTTCACAAAAGTCTGCTAAATTTTTCCATTCCTCAAACCATGAGCTTTTCGACCTTACTATCGAGACTGCAATCTTTCTTGCTACTTTACCTTCGTGACTGTACATTAGTTTCGTGATGTAATTAAAGTGGAGTTTTAGAGACGTGAGATACAGTGGTGATAGTCCAGTTTCGATGAGTAGCATGTAGTTAGGTGTTGTGTCAGGTAGTCGAAATTGCCGCTTTAGAAAGAACCTTAAGAGTTTTTCAGTGGTTTCTGACCGATTCCAGCCCCATGCTTCCGCAGCTTAAAGCATTATTGATCTGGACGTTGCCAGAAAAACTTTAAATTTTGCGCTAGCTAGGGCTGGGATTGCATCCTTGTTTCAATCCTGCTAACGCCAGGAACCAATCTGATAAATTTTGCCCATCCCAAACTGCATAGAGGGTTTCACTATAGATGTCCTCAATCATTCTTCCAAACTTGAGAGACATCCCATCTCTAAAGAATTTAAAAATTAAGGCTTTTCTGTCGATGGAATCAAACGCGGCTCGAAAATCAATGAAAAATGCATATAATTTTCTTCGTTTTCGTAGATAGATCTCTGCAATATTGGTCAGGCTAAATATGTGGTCTACTGTTGACTATCCTTTTCTAAATCCAATTTGGAATTCACTGAGAAGGTGGTTGCTGTCAATCCATGCTGTGAGTCGGCGTCTTAGAATTTCCATAAAGATTTTAAGCGATGTGTTGAGAAAAGCAATACCTCGGTAGTTGGATGGGTCTATCTCGTCTGCTTTTTTTAATATGGGAAAGAGTATAGATTTTCGGAACGCCTCTGGTGTTTCTCCTGTTGTGAAAATGTCATTATACACTTTTGTGAATTGTGAAAGGAAATCTGTTGATTTCCAGAATTCATTTGGGATCCGATCAACCCCCGGAGCTTTGTTGTCTTTTATTTTCGCTACAACTGACTGTACTTCAGATATCGTTATTTCTCTATCTAAAGTTAGATTTTCGATATTTGGTCGAGCGTATTGGATTGGTGGAGCAAAGAGTTCCGCGTTCAATTGTCCTTCAAAATGGTGTCGTAGTGTTGCTGCAGGTAAAAGTGTTTTTGTTGCGAAGGTTTTTCCTTTTATCTGTTGTATTCCTTTCCAGAATTCGGACGGGTTTCTGCAGTAAGTTAAACTTTCTGCTTGTTTTTTGAAGAAGTTTACTTTTTTGGTTCTACATAAAGCTTTATACGCTCGATTTGCTGCAAGATATGCTTTTTTAAGAGAGTCGGCATTAAAATGTTGGTATAGGTGCAGAAGTGTAAAGGACCTTTTCTGCGAAGCTTCACAGTCTTTATCATACCAGATCGATTAATTTTTGCAGGCCTAGGGTTTAGATGGTGTGAGTTCGCTGTCGATGTTATTACGCTCTGCAATACATCAATTGTTGGTTGGTGCTCATGCAGTCCATGTTCTGTTATACTACGATTTAAATTGTTCTGATATACTTCGACTCGGTTTTTCTGCCATTTTAGTTTTGGGAGAAGTGCATTTTCTTTTTCGAGCTGTGGTTGGTTGTCTGATTCTGTAGAGGTTAGAGTGGTAATCAATGGCATATGGTCGGAATAAATCTGACTATCCACTTCAAAATCAAATATGTTGCAGACTATATATTCTATGAATATACTCGTATCTCCAAAGTTTTTCATCCACATTTGGTCAGTATTGGAACTAAATTTCCAGTTATATTTTTTGTTTATGGTCATAGCACACATCAAACTTTACCCGTCAGCAAACTATGTGTTCAGCTAGGAATCATGTTAATTGCATCATACCCAAATGCCACAAGAATATTGCAGCCAGCGGATTTTGCGGCATTCAAGCCGTTAAAAAATGGTTGGAACATTAAAGTTGCTGAGTGATTATTTTAGTTTTGTATTAACTTATTTAGTCAACTGTATTAACATATAAGTTTTTTATGTTAAACATAAACAAATGAATGTGATTTCATTTTCTTGTGTGATTTAATGTGATTTAATAAACTTGAAATGTAACAAAAATGTTTCTATACTTTTTAATTTTGAATCGCTATAAAATGTATATTTTCCCTTAGATAAACGAATCAAGCTAATTATTTTTTTTCTTTTATTCCTGCCGTGTAAATCTTTTAAAGATATATCAATAACTATATCATTACATGGCGTCAATAGCTGTATATAAATGTCAACCATTGTACTTTTAAGTGGTGTCAACAATTGTACATGGGTGTCAATTAATATACAATTTTATAAGCCCTTTTAAATATTGTAATTAAACTTTATTTCATCGATTTTTCTTAATTTTTATAAAAACTAAATGAATTCTAATAATATAACATATTTCGAAATCCCAAGAGTTTTCAAAGTACTCCAGTCAATAATTTTTTACGCCGATTTGAAAAAAACAAATTCTTATGGGTGTCAATAACTGTATCGGTTACGCTAGGTTCGCCCAAGCGGACATATGTTTTTTTGTTATAATTTGCGACATTTTCAGTACCCTTACAATGTGGACATATTTATTGGTCACATAGTGCGGGTATTAAGGATATGGGGATAAAGATGACAGAGCAGAAACCGATGCATGTTGGTTTTAAATGTTTTCAGATTATAATGGGTATTAAAAGCAGAGCGGGTAAGAGCATTCCACATTCGTGTTGAACTGCATACCAAAGAATCTTTGCATTTCACTGTAGGTACGTCCGAAAAAAGGCTCGAGGATGAACTGATGTCCATTCATAGCATGGCGGGTATTGCAGTTGCGTTCTAACGGTGGAATGCAGCTGGCTATTTCGTTTGAGCACTTGTGATGGAAATATCGATACAATGGCAATATGCAGGAGATTTCGCTTTATCTCTATCGCCTACAAGTTCCATCGTAAAAAAACAACTTGAATTTTTCGACAGGTAGTTTCTTATTCATTGAAGACGAGAATCATCGGTTCCAAAATGCACGCATTTTCGACAAGAGAGCTTGATGTCAAACTCTGCCAAAAGGCTTTAAAGGCACAACAATCTTACTTTCACCACCCTGATGAAGTGATTGGTTCCACTGTTCGGTTAGAAAAGTCATCCAATTACCAGTGGACCTGTGGCTGCGATAACAGTACTGAGGGTCATTAACAAATTTTCGGGATTCAAGACATTTCATAAGCTGACGGTTAATCAGTGTTTCCATGATCTAAGAAAGAAGTAAGAGTAGTAAGATCTGTTACTTGATGTTGCTCGGTGCAGATGAAGCACTTTCTTATTTGGCGCTGCTGGACGGTATTATGCATGTACTCGTATGTACTCTGGTTTGCGAAATACAGAAACCTACATTTGATGCGGCTGTATAATTTCACGGCTGTTGTCTTGAGTTAAATGGAATAATTCCCTCTAACGTGGGAAGCCTGGTTTTAGAACTTACAGCATCCTCTAGTCTTCAGCTTGTGATTTGATCCAGGCCTCAAAGGATCAGATATACCATAATTTGTTCGCCATTTACCTTATTTTTCTTACATTAGATACCTGCCTTTTGGTGTAGTCCATGAAGTTGAGGATCGATTCTGGTTTCCCTGAAATCGTTGCGCGTTGGAATAGATTTATTAAGGCTTCTAATTCCACTTTTGCTAGGTGCCTTGGATTGTTAAATGTTCGGTCTAAAACTGACCAGACTATTTGATAATAGTCTGCAGTTAGGTCTAGATCACGAATTGCCTCCAATGCATTTTTAGTCAGCTTGGATTTAAACAAAGCAAAACGATCGATGTTTGACGTTTGACTTCTTAAATCCAGAGAGTCGAACTGCTCCTTGAATTTATGATACTTCGTGATATCTCCACTATACTCACGTAGATTGACCTGTGCGATTTTTATGCCTCATGAGGTTTTGGGAGTCTAGCTAGTAACTGCAAAGACTGGATTTTTTCGATCATCTGCTTCCATTATCAGTTCGGGGGAGTTCTTCGATATGAATTCAATGATTTTTAATGATATTGTCTCTGTTGCCTCATATTTCGGCAGAAGGGCGGCAGCGGTTGTTCCGCTAAGATTTTTCAATGTGGCGTAGGTAGCCTCGATGGAGGTCCACATACTCTTTGATTTGTGCGTTTCTCTAATCAAAGTTTACAGAGGATGAATTGTTAAAAAGGGCCTACATATGTATGTTGTTGAACAATATTTAAAGTATTTTAAAGAAAAAAACTAAGTTTTTGTATAAATATGCTCTTTGCAAGTGGGCATAGCAGAAAACTGTATGTAAAGGAATGGTTCAAAACGACTTTATCTACTTTCTTCAATAAAACGGGTTTTTTAAACAGTGGGTGTGTCACGGAGTGGATTTTTAAAATATTTAGACATTAGTATTAAGGTCCTCTAGAGAGTTTATATGCCGAATTTGTGTTTCTTAGCTCAAACTTTGATTTTTTGATTAAACGGTTTAGGAGAATAAATTTCAAATCCCGATTTCCTAGCTTAAACTCTGCCTTTTCGATAAACCTGCATCTTTATTTTTAAATTGTGGGCGTATCAGTGGCGGATTTTTAAAGTTTTAACACATGAACTTTCTGATGTTTTCGATAAATTTCTTTTTTAAAGTTTGTGGTCGACACGCAACATGTGGTCGGATTTAAAAATTCTTACACTTGATTATTTCGTGCCCCAAGGCAGTATTCAAATTTCAGCTTTTTAGCTCGAGTTTAAGGTCAAATTTTTTGCCGACGGACGGACGGATATGTCTAGACCGACATTGCTATCGATACTGATCATGAATATAGCATATAGTAACTTTTGGGAGCCCGCAGGCAATATTAAGGTATACTATGGGTCAAAATTAATATTCCCTTAGAATAGGGTATACAAATAGAGATAGATAGATAGATAGATAGATTCTTTATTTTTTCATCATAAAGTTTACAAATTGGTATACTTAAGAATAAGGACATGGCAATACTGCCGTCTGCCTGAGATGACATTTCATAATATGATTTAAAAATAAAAGAAATAATAAAAAGCAAAAATTTTAAAATATAAAGAAAAGGAAAAAAGAAAAAATGTTTAACAAAAGATATGAAGAAATATTATTATATAAAACAATGCTATCAATTTTAACGTGATTTGAAACACAAAATATTATACAATTTGGTTAATTTGATTAGCTGTTTATACAAAATTTTATCAATTTTAACGTGATTTGAAACACAAAATAATACACAATTTGGTTAGAAATAGCTGTTTATACAATATTATCAATTTTAACGTGATTTGAAACACAAAAGAGATATTATCAAATTTAGTATGATCAGCAACAAAACAATAAATAGTTAGGTATAAAATTTGGTCAAAACTGCAATAAGTGGGTAATCGACCAAGTTTAATATGTGAAACTGTTACGGTAAGAAAGAGCATGTTGGCAATATTTAAAGAGGCTGAGCCAGCCCATTGCTCCATTTAAAATTTCAAAAAGTTTATCCAAAGATATAAAACTTTCCCGAAAATGCAACCGGCGAATTTCTTGTAGAATAGGACAAGCAGCAACGAAATGGTATATATCTGCATTCACTCTTCCGTTACATAGATCACATAGCTGGGGCAAGTCTGATCGATGAGGTATAAAGTTCAAATTTAAAATTTCAACTCTTGCTCTAAAAATAATACTTATAACCGAGGCTGAAAATTCATTACTAAAGTAAGAGACTTCCGAGGGCAGTTCATGGTTTAAATGGCTATAAATAGCTCTTGAAGTAGATGAAGATGCTCTGGAAAGGTTATCCAGAAACATTTTGTGATCCACCTTAGCAATCACATCAGAAAACTGAGCCTGCCAATCGGTCACATTAGTTTCTGTTAAGTTTAAACTTGTTTCGTAAGATAAAGCTAGTTCGTTCCAGTTTTTAAACGGGGAAGCATTCACTCGAAGTAATTTTCTTAAGATGATTTTGTGAAGACAAGTTTCACTTCTTTTCATCACTCTAGTAATGAAGTTCGCATTTGCCTTCAAATTTTGTATATATATAGGGACTATTCCTGACTCTGCATATATGGCGTAGTTGGGTGTTGAGTTAGGCAAACGAAATATCCTCTTAAAAAAGTTCCTTTGTACAGTTTCAAAAGATTCGAAGTGTGTGTATCCGACGGGTTGGACGCCATATGCCATGCATGCATTTACTGTCGCGTTGAAAACTTTGTACTTGGACGTTAAATCAACATTTTGGTTCGAAAAAAACTTTGGCCACATTATATTAAGAGCCAATTTAGCTTCGTTGCTTTTTTCTTTGGAGTGCTATAGATAGCTTAAATTGTAGGTCAAGAGGACACCCAAATATTTAAACTCTTGTAAAACCTCAATGTGTGTATTGTTTAGAGACCATTTTTCTTCCGCTCGCCTTCTTGATTGTCTCTTTTCAAATATAACAATCTTAGTTTTTTGGGTATTAATTTGCAATCCCCAAGACTCGCAAAATGAACTTAGACGGTTTATTTGCAATTGAAGCGTGAAAGGATTATCAGCAAGCATAACTAGATCGTCCGCGTACAACAGGACTTTGATTATAATGTTAGCAAAATTAACTCCACCCGGAAGAAGCTCGCAGACATCATCTATGAACAGGGCAAATAATAATGGGCAGAGGATACAACCCTGAGGAACACATGTAATTGTATCAAATCGATTTGAAAATGTGAAACCGTCCCATACCCTTGCATTTGTTGACGAAATAAGACTTGCATACACTTCGAGAAACTTTCTTGACAAACCAATGCAAGAAAGTTTGTATATTAAAGCTTGTCTATTGACTTTATCGAATGCAGCTTTAAAATCAACAAAGCAAGTGTATAGTTTCTTTTTTCTATCTTTAAATTGTTGAGCAATGCTTGAAATGGCCAAGATATGATCCATGGTTGAAAAACCTGGGCGGAAACCGGCTTGAAAGATGCTCAAAAGACTGTTATCCTCAATCCATTTTGAGAGCCTTTCATATAGGATTGCAGTGAAAATTTTTCTTATTGAATTTAAAATTGAAATACCTCTATAATTTTCCGCAGCGTTAGCATCACCTTTTTTAAAAATGGCAAAAATTACAGATTCGTTGAAACTGTTAGGGACACATCCATCATTGTACACTTTGTTATAGAAAGACACGAGGTAGTTTTTAAAATCAATAGTGCTGTTTTTATAAAACTCGACTGGTATGCCGTCTAGGCCAGGAGCCTTGCTGTTTTTCAATCTTTGGAGCGTTACTTCCAATTCGGGCAATGAGAATTCTAAGTCCAGCTCGTTGACTCTAGTATCAGGTAGCGCGTAATCAAAGGTATGAAGGTCTTCATCAGCTGAGAGTAGAGTTTTAAAATGAGCTGCTAACGTCTCAGCTTCTAAAGAGATCTTCATAGCCTGATTGCGCCCACCAAGATTGCGCACTGTCTCCCAAAATATCTTTGAGTTTGTGCAGTTTTCCAATTTCTTAGCCACGTTTATTAAATAGGTGATTTTCTTAACTGAGCACATTTTTTTAAAATCATTATTAACGCGAAGATAGATGTTTTTGAAAAATTGAGAATTGGTCGTTCTAAACAGTTTTAAGTAAACGAACGAAAGTTTACGGAGATTTCTGCAATCCTTATCAAACCATACATTTTTAGCTACAAAAGTGTGTGTACTCTTCAACGCAAAAGGGGCTGCGGTCTTTATAACCCGTTCTATACTTTCACATACCACTTCAGACGAGACTGCGGATTGTTGGGGCAGAGATAGTAAGTGCCGAGAAAGGAGGCTTCTATAGAGGGTTGCATTGTTCTCCGACCACTTCAGCTTATTAAAACAAGAAGGTGTAGCTTGCTGGTTTAACTCCTTTAGCTGAATTTTAATTACAATTGGAAAATGAGCCGTTGACTAGTGCAACTTCAAAGTCATCGATAATGTTCAGCCAGTCCCCTGAAATCGCAGCAAAGTCAATCACGGATTGTCCCTGCCCGCTAACAAAAGTGAATTCGCCACATGCATCACTAATAGAAGACCCATTCAAAACAAATAGACCGAAAACTTCAAAAAATTCTGTTAAACTCCCCCCGTTGCGGTTATAAATTTTATCCTTAGAACATCTACTCTCGGCCAGTGCAACTCGTGCTCGTATAATATTGGCGGAAGAATTTTGATATTCACCAATCCTAGCATTTAAATCACCACGATTAACACATGGTCAAGAGAAGTGTTATTCATAAATTCCACTAGTTCATCGAAGTCGCTAAGCCAATGATTGCAATTTAAATAAATAGGAATAATATAATAGTTTAGGTTGTTGCTAACCATATGAAAAATAATTTTAGATTCAATAATTTTAAAATTAATAAGATTACCCCATAAAGATTTTTTAATCCCATATAGAATACCCCCACTGGCTCTTCCAAGCAAATTAGATCTTATCGCGGGTGTAAACATTACTTTAAAGTCTTTGAAATATTTTAGAAATTCATTTTGATTCTTTTCTTCAATAAAAGTTTCTATAAGAATTATAACATCAAATTGGTGTAAATATTTAAAAAAATCGGAATGTAAAAGCTTACTTTTGAGACCAGTTATATTATACGAGCATATATTTAATTTTTTAAAAATAGTTGTGTTATGGCAGACGACAGAATTTACCTATTGTGTTTTATCCCTAACATGGTGTGAACTCTGATTTCCAAATGGCGCTCGCTGCGGTTGGAGGCCAAAAGCGGAAGAAGAGCTTGGAACCACGGCCAACCTCGCTCCCTCGCTGCAGTTAAAGTACTCGTAACCACTGTCACCAAATAGTTCACTAATGAGTGACATGTCCGCTGCTGATTTGACAACTAAACCTCGTGAAATTTGATAAACAAAAAGTTGATTGTTGATTTGCAATTTGTTGTCTCCTTTAACGAAAATTCTGGCGTTTGGATTTATCTGCCGCAGTTTGTTTTTTATTTCTATTAGTGTTTTTCTTTTTCTTCTTGATAAAAGTGATTGCTCGCGAAATATACTTATTCCGGAGCCTTTGAGCGTGTGCGCGGAGGTAATAAGTTTATCGGTGATCGCCGCTGTTGGAAGTTCGATGATGACAGTTGCTCTTTCAGTGTTGTTGTTGCGTATTTGTCTGGAGCTCTTAAATTGGATTTCTTCGTCGTCATTTAACTTCAGAAGCCCCTTGCAAGTCTGTTTAGCTAATTGGATTGCATCGGTTTCTGTGTCTAAAGGAAGGTGTACCACAATAGACTTATCGTTTGATTTCCGTGAGAGAATTTCCAATTGGGTTTCAAGCAAATCGCATCTTTCTGTCATTAAAGTGAGTTTTCTGCTGAGTTGGGTGTTAAGTGTCTTCAAAGAAAGTATCCCGTTCGAGAGCACCAACAAGTCATTTTTTGTGACTAGATCTTTAAGCTTTTCTTCGAGACTCTCATTTAAGATAGTTTTTAGATCAGCAACTGATAAATCGCCTATTCCCATATTTGCTGCTTTTAGATGAGAAATCTTTTTGTTGGTAGTGTTTTGTTCAGGAGAAATTTCAAATAAGTATCGCTTGCGCTTCATCGGCAAATCGTTGTACCGCAATTTGATTTCGATGCAATACGGAGAAAACTTTTTTTTTTTTTTATTTTTTGTTTTCCTTTTTGAGCTTATTTACTTGAGTAAATTTAACTAGCAATTTGCGGTGTTAGTTCAAAGTGATTAAATGATTGTTTTTACGTGGTTTTTCTTAGGAAGTTACTTGGATTTATAATTTAATTTGAAAAAAAATACGGAGCTTCGAAAATTTTTGCAATTCCACTTTGACAGTTGAAACGTCACCCTGTATATATACAAATATAATATTCCTACATAAAAATTTAAAAAAAGAAACAAAATAACGAACGTAAAACTTCTTTAGAAAAAAAGTATAAAAACACAAGAATATTGTTTTTGTTGCTTTGGGCAAAACACAAATTGCCTTAAAAAATAAAAATATTTTTAAATTCAAGTAATTTAAATTTTTTTGAGTACATTTGAACTTCAGTTGCTTCCAAAAAATGATCTTCTATTTCATATAGATATTTGTTATTATGGCTGTTTCTTTCCAGGTAGGTACTTGACCAAAGTTGGTTGGGCTTTAAGTCCATATTTCATTGAAGGAATTTCAATCATATTCTCGGCTACTGCAATATCCATATAGAAATCTTCACCATCATTTACTGAATATTCTTTACCCTATCTCTTTAAGTTCTTAATGCCTTCGACAATCTGTCAATCTTACATACAGCGCTTTCGTTTTGTAAACTGTGTATTTTTCCATAATCGGCCCAATCAAGGCTGGAAGAAAATTTTCTCCGATTCGTATGAAATTGACGAATTCCTGTTCGAGGTATTCGTGCCGATTCATTTATCAGACTTATAGTCCGATCAAATGCAACGCACATTTCCGCAGTGCGATATGACGCGTTAAACAAATCAATTTTTGACAGATACACTGCAAATTTCTTCTGAAGCTCTCCGACAAGAAAATTCTGCAAATGATTAAAGTAAGGTGAAAAAGCGTTGAAAACGTAAAGTACATAATAAAATAAAAACAAATTATTATCTGTTGTTTTGGTCAATTGTTTGGGATCTTAGACCAAAAAAATAACGACAAGTGGTGTCAACACAAGCCGCAGCCATAACTTTGAAATTGTATTAAATGTATCACAAAGTTTTTCACGCTGTAATGGATTTAAAACAGTCTGCTTTATTTATCTTGTTCCCAAGCCGATACTTCGAGTTGCATTTTTTTCCCATAAATACGGAATCCATTCTTGCATATATCTCCAAACACAGTTAAAAAAAGCATGTGTGCAATTCACACGTGGTAGAAGTGAAACCTTCAAAAATGTTGGTTTCAAGAGACGAATGTAAAATTTCGGGAAGAGGATAATTGTAGGTTTTAGTTATGATCATAGTGATACAAAGTTAGATAATTATTTTACATTTTGTTTGTATATATTGCATAGATTTATTCGGACTCAGAGCTTACATTTTCGATAAATGATACAAGAGGCGACGAAATTGTGAGTAAGGAGTTGCAGGCTGTTAATTCACTTGAAGGACACCTGAAAAGACGTACAAGCAGTGCGTATTAGGACAAAATTTGTTGATTAGAAAATATTTGAGTAGTTACTATGATCACTTTCACTATTTTGAACAGTAAAATCATCAATATGGATAATAGAACTATCATTTTTCACATTCAACAACGCTTTTCGAAGTGCACGAAATTCACGAGCACGTTCCGTTGAACTTTTTGCTGTTTTTTAAATCTTGTTTTCCCTTTTTTTCGATAATCGCGACAATATTCTGCATTCGTTTTCGCCATATTTAAAGAAAATGATGAGGAATCCATACCTCCATACTAATATTATAAATGCGAGAGTAACTCTGTCTGTCTGTCTGTCTGTCTTGCTTTAACGCCAAAACTACTGAACCGATTTAAATGAAATTTGGTACACAGATAGCCTAGAGCCTGAGAATGGACATAGCGTGGAAAATGCTTCATCCGCTGTCCAGAAACGGAGATCTAAGATGATATCTAAGAAAAGTTGGAACTCTCGAATGCTTTCTAGCTCGTAGCTTTGGAATGACTCATCCAAATGAAAAAGAATTTTTTTAATATAAAGTTCAATTATGTACAAAGATTTTAAGATATAAATCATCTTTGTAGGTTATCCTGAAGTTGAACAATAAGCATTAAACTATAAATTTTATACAATTCAAAAAAGTAAAATGTTGGATTGAAGCTAGATTGTTGGATTTTCCCAGCGTTCAGTGGAGGAAAATTTGTGTGTATGCGGCACAAATCTGCGTTTCTCTACCATACCTTTTGTGCAATGTGCTTTTTATACCCTATTCTAGGGGTATATTAATTTTGACGCATAGTTTGTAACATACCTTAATATTGCCCGTAGACCCCTAAAAGTTACTATATTTATGATCAGCATCGATAGTAATGTCGATCTAGCCATGTCCGTCCGTCCGTCCGTCGGCAAAAATTAGGCCTTTAAACTCGACCTAGAGAGCTGAAATTTTAACCATATACTCTCTAGGGTCCCGAAATAATCAAGTTTACGAATTTTTGAAATCCGCCCACAGACACGCCCACAAACTCAAAAAAACAAAATTTTGGAAAAAATCGAATTTTGAGCTAGGAAGCTGAAATTTTTTATATATGATCTATGACTCCTAAAACTGCTCGGGATATAAAATCCGCCCACTGCCACGCCCACAAAAAAATAAAACAGTTTTATTGAAAAACCAAAATTTGAGCTAGGGAGCTGAAATTTTTAATATATACTCTCTAGGGGCCCTTTAAGCTCATGTATAAATATTTTCAAAATCCGCCCACTGACACGCCCACAAATAAATAAAACAATTTTTTTGAAAATCCAAAGTTTGAGCTAGGGCGCTGAAATTTATAATATATACTCTCTAGGGGCCCTTTAAGCTCATGTATAAATATTTTCGAAATCCGCGCACAAATAAATAAAACAATTTTTTTGAAAATCCAAAGTTTGAGCTAGGGAGCTGAAATTTATAATATATACTCTCTAGGGGCCCTTTATGCTCATATGTTAATTTTTTTTTAAATCCGCCTACTGACACAATTAAATAAAACAATTTTATTGAAACACCCAAGTTTGAGCTAGGGAGCGTTTTTTTTGATAAAATCCTTTAAATGTTATATAACAAAATATGTAGAGCGTTCTTAACAATTTAACCATACTTAGACTTTTGTCACGCCCACTTATGAGGGATAGGAATAAGAATAGGGTATCCAACAGTTCGCCCAAGCGGACTGTAATCCCGTCCCTATGTTTCTTTCTTTTTTTTATGCATCTTTTGCAGTTTGTGTTGTTTTTTTTATGGCGCATGGCAAGATAGGGTATGAAATGTAAATGAGATTGAGAGGGAGTTACACTCAGAGTATATCCATATAATGAGTAGGGACACTCTCGACGTTTTCTTTATCAGTCCTTATCAGCAAGTATTTTGTTTAAAATTTGAGAAGTGGCAGACTGGCGAAGCAATGCGAGCACGGGACAGCTAGTTTTATTATAGAAATGATGAAAAAACTATTCAAACATATAATACGTACACGTATACAAGGCCCCACGGTTGTTGTGATGCCTTTTCTCAAGCTTTGTACTACACGTATTGGTCGTGCATGCGCAGATACCATTTTCCGCTGCGCGAGATTAGTCCCGATTTATACGCTGCGTGCTTTGTCGTACGATACTTCTCAATTCTCTTTTGGGCACGCACCGCGCATTTATACGCTGCGTGCTTTCACTTTCCGTGCCCTGATTTTCAAATTATTTTTGTTTCCTTTATTTCTTATTCGTCGTTCGCGGTGGTAGGTTTACTTTATTTTTATCGGAGCAAGCAAAGATTTTTTTTTGACGAAATGAGTAAACAGAATTACGAACTAGTTGCGGATTTACTAAATTTAACTACTACAGTGATTGCGGGTATGAATCCAGACAATGATGAGGAGAAACAGGTTGTAGTTAATATGCTTGAGTGTTGCGAATCAGCTTTAACATTGAAAAAAAAAAACGAGGGTATGGACCAAGCCGTGGAGAAAAGAAAGGGATACTAAAGGCTCATTTTCATTTCTAGTGAGAGAATTGCGAAGTGGTGACGAAGCATCTTTCTCCAATTATTTAAGGATGGATAACGCCAAGTTCAATTTGCTACTCTCCTTTGTGAAAGACGATTTAGAGCGGAAAAATACTTTAATGAGGGAAGCAATAAGTCCGGCAAAAAATTAGCGATAACACTAAGGTTTCTCGCAACAGGAGAGTCGTACAAAAGTACAAACTACCAGACAAGGTTGTCTTCATCTTTCCTTTGCTATGCAGAGCCATACATAGGAATTTAAACTCAAAATTTCTAAAGGTAAGCAAAGGAACTTTTTATTAACTCATAAAATCAGTGTGGTCAAAAATGCCTTCCATTGACAATTGCAAAATATCTGTGCCATTTTGCGCTGTATCCGAGGATGCCGCAGGTGGTCGTAGTGTTTGCACTTTCAAAATGTCCACCCTATTTGATGTGCTTGCCGTTGAAGGTGTTGACGTAGACGGATACGTTGAAGTGGACAGATAAGTAGACGGACAATGGATAGAGGAGCTTTGTGTAGTTGTTTCTCCATTGGCCGCACGCAACAATCTGTCTTTCTTCACGGATTCTTTTAGGACCGACTGTATTGTCCAAACAGTTTGCTCTTGCAGTTCTTCATCCGTGATTTTATTGATCTCGAAGACTACCTGCTTTCCTAGCCAGTCATATTTTTACTCCAGTTTAGTTTGGAAAAGTTCCTTAGCACTTCTAATTTGTTGTGTAATTTTTAATAGGATTGCTTGTCTGAAATTAAAGAAATATGTATATATACATTATTATGTATATCGGCTGTTAAAGTAAATACCTTATGATTAAACTTATTTGTATTTGCATCTTTTTATAGTTTCCGGATACTACTACTGAATGGGAGCAAATTTTTGATGACTTTGCCATCAAATGGCAATTCCCTATCTGCTTGGGGCGCTCGATGGGAAGCATATCAACTTTAGAGCTCTTCGCAAAGATGGGGCATACTACCACAATTACAAAGGAGGAAATAGCATTATTCTTCTTGCATTAGTTGACGCAAATTGTCGATTCATTTTCGTGGATGTAGGATGCAATGGGCGAACTAATGATGCAGGCGTTCTTTCACATAGTGACTTAGCCGATGTTATTGATAACGCAAGCACAACATTGGCTCGAGATAAAGTCCAAAACTTGGGCTTATAAACGTCGTTCGCGCCCGCTCCGCTTTTCTTCGACTTTTCCACCTTTCTAACCTCCTTTACATATTGTGTGCGTAGAGTATTAACTTTCGTTTTAATCTGCTGCAAAGTTATTGAACTGTTAACAATTTTCAGTTCCTTGAAAATTTCATTAAAAGAACTTGCGCGCCGTACTCTATCAATATAGTCTGGATGTCTCACGTTGTACAAATTGTCAAGCATTTGGTAATGCAGAACCAATAGTTCTATCAATTCGTGCGTCCAAGTAAAATCATCCATACCAGTTATCGCGTTTGGATACAAAAAAAAAGAAAATAAAACACTCGGTTGGACTGGTGCGTAGCAACTCAACTCTTTATTAATTTTCCTTTTCCTTTTATTACATTATTACAGGTACTTAAAACTAATTACATTACAATAGGTACAATGCAATAAATTGGAAACTGTTGGTTTTCTTAGAAATACAAAAAATCGGCAACAATTGGTTTTCTTGGAAATACAAAAGGATACAAATAAATTACAAATTCAATAATCGTTAAAATATTGATAGCTTGCATTTATCAAACGTAAATACTATTGCTTTGTTCCGATATATTAATTCTAGGAATTGAAAGAATGCCTACCTAAGCAATTCTCAATGAAGGAATGGAGAAATCCTTATTACCCGTAGGTACGTATAAAATCTGAGCAGATAGAGAATGCACACAATTTCATTCAAATGTCTAGCGCAAACGTAACACGACAGAACTATATATATATATATATATACTATATAGAGACCGCCAAAACTCAGTATACCTCAATTCATCGATGAATTCGACAGAAATGTACAAAATAAGAAGGAGTTGATTGTTTTGGGTGACTTTAATATCGACTTAATAGATACAAGTAATCTACAAGTACAAAATTATATGGAAACTATTGCATCTAAGGGACTAACTAATGTAATCTTACAGCCTACGAGAATTGATGTAAACGGAGGATCTTCTACACTTATAGACCATATTTTAGTAACAATATCTAAGCAAGATATTAAATCTGCTGTAATAGAAACTGATATATCAGATCATTTTGCTACGTTGTATGTTATAACGGGCCATACAGATATTATAGTCAAAGACGAAATGCCCACAAAAATCAATCAAAAAAAAGTTAATCAACTGATTCAGGGAACAAATTGGCAAGAAATTTGCGAAGAGAGAAATGTTGAGAACATTTACAACTCATTCGTTAAAAAAATGAATGATTTATACGCTCAGTCACGAACAATATACGAGTATACACATAGCCACAGTCGTCAACAGAAACCATGGGTAACACCGGAAATCATTAGAATGTGTAAAAGGAGAGATGAGCTGTATAGGAAATGGAAGAACAACGCTAGAAATATCACAAACAAACAAGAATACCATCATTTTCGAAACATGAAAAAAATGATCAAAAATATCCAAACAACAAAAACCAACTTTTACAAAACACAATTTTAAGTGCTAAAAATGATTCTAGGAAGACATGGAATCTTTTAAAATATTGGGAAGAAAGAAAAGTTCTATAGATGACGTTATTATTAACAATTTTCCTTCAAATATGAACACTAAAACGATTGCGGACGAATTTGCTAAACAGTATGCAAACCAAGCTGCAAAAATTGTGCATCCACATAACATTAAATAATGAAAAAAAGTACATCGCACCAACGATTTTTGTAGAAGAAGCCAGTGAAGTTGAAGTTTTGAACATGCTATTCAATCTAAACATAAATAAAAGTCCAGGAGCTGATAATATAAGAGCAGTAGATATAAAGTTTAACGCAACATCACTAGCTCCAGTTATACAAACCATAATCAACCAAATCATAAATCAATGTCACGTACCTAAATTGCTTAAAAAAGCGATAATACGACCAATTTATAAAAGCGGAAATAAAAAGAATTACGAAAACTACAGACCGATTGCAATTTTGTCAGTAATTGATAAGTGCATTGAAGAAATAGTTGTACGCCGGCTTAACAGTTTTTTTGGAAAACATTCAATTATACAGGATAACCAGTATGGCTTTCAAAAAGGGAAAAGTACGGGAAGACTACTTGGGGAACTTGCAAATATGGTGAACATGAGCCTAAACGAAAATCATCATGTCCTGATAACGTTCGTCGATTTTAGCAAGGCATTCGACACACTATGTCACAAAAAACTTTTAGAGGCTCTTACAAAAATTGGAGTGAGAGGAAACTTAGCGAAGTGGATGAAAAGCTACCTATCTGGAAGAACAACAAAGGTGAAAATACTTAATGCCTTCAGCGAAGAAGAAGATAATCTCTATGGTGTTCCACAGGGCTCAAAATTACGGCCTATGTTATTTATACTCTATACAAATGAACTCCTTCGCGTATTTAAAAGGAGTACAGTTTTTGCCTATGCAGACGATATAGCAATCGTTGTCAAGCATGAGTGCCTTAAAACTGCAACGACTATCATGCAACAGGAGCTCGACAAACTTTCGAGATGGTGCCATGATAACGGACTTGTAGTTAACGCAGACAAAACCAAACTTATGCATATTCGCACACCTTTCCAGCGTGATCCTAGCAATATAAATTTAATACTACGAAACGATGAATGTCCAGCAGCAGGAAGAAGACAAGTGATTGAGGTGGTCAAATCCATAAAATACCTGGGAATTATTATTGATAACCGTTTCATATGGCAAGATCACATCAATAAACTTAGGTCAAACCTCAAAAGTGCTATGTTTGCAATGGTGTATCTTAAAAGATACACTTCCAAGGAAGTTCAAAAGCAAGTTTACTACTCACTAGTGGAATCCCGATTAAGATATGGGGTTTTAGCATGGGGTAATACGTCTGAATCCCATTTAAATAAGATCATCAATATTCAAAGGCGACTGGTAAAAACAATTAATACTAATAATGTTTATTTTAAAGTTTTAGATGTCAAAGGTATCCTCAAAATGACGGCAATCCTTGAATACTACAATGATCTTCGCTTTCAACAACCAGTACAACATAACTTGAACACACGAAGACGAGCACAAGGACTCTAGGTAATACCAGACACATTTAATGTATACGGCATAAGACAACTCAGCTTTAGAATACCAACAATAATGAATGACATACCAGCAAATCTTAAGATCATCCCAAATTACAAAAAACGTAAAAAAGAGCTTAAAACTTATTTTGTGAATCTAAATTTTATTCAAACGTAATGTTTATCTTTTCCTATATTTATTAATCAAAGTTGAATTTTAAATGAATTATAACTTCCAAACTCAATGAAAAACAAATTATGTACTAACCACCTGCAGACAAGCAAAAAGCTTCGTGCTTTTATTGAAGAATATAAAAAAAAAAAAAAAAAACACACGTGCAACGTTGAGGCCCAAGCAAACTCCCACTACGACTTGGTATACACGAGTGGAGGGGGTACGAAGCAGAGCACATTCCAATCCCAAAATCATGTTCGTTTGTAAAATTTCACGACAAAACCTAAAAAATGCCGATGTGCTTATAAACGGGATTGTTTATATCCGGGGAGTAATATATTAATTTCAAAATACAGTCTCTAATAATATTCAAAGTAAAATCGCACGATCGTAATTCCCACACGAATCTCAAATTGAACAGAACTAATATGAGCAACTCTTAGAAACGTCAAAACTGGACATGTTTATATGTAAATAGTTATCTAAAAAACATTATCGCATCGAAATAAGTAGTCTTCTGTGGCGGCACGACCGACGCTACCGACCACTCCACCACACCGACGAACTCCGAGACACAACACCAAACGAACACACCCTACAGAAGAAAAATGCTTAGTGACAAGGACAATAGCTGAATGGGGCAGTGAGAGCGAGACAACGAACACTCGCTGTCATTTTAAAAAAGCGACGTTTCCTTTTTTCTTTCGATTTCGGATTGAATCATTCTTCGACCAACTCGTAATCAGATGATGGTGACCTGCAACGTCGACGTAAAAATAGTAACCATTTTGTTAAATTAACATAGTATAATAAAGTAGTAAAAATCAATAACTTGTGCATTATTATTTGTGGTACAGTACCCCACACTGGTGACCCCGACGTGATCTCAAAATATATCTTTTGTCTCCACACGCTCCAGCAGAAGCAACCATTTTTTTGCCCCGTCACCACCATCTCGGCAACAGCACGAGTGTGCAAATTTAAGAGAACGCATAGTTCAAAGACTCCGGCAGCCAATCGTACCTAATTGCGCACAATATCCGCTTACAAACGGTGCGGAAGATTCCCATGAGAATCTCGCCGAGGAGCACGCTGCACCAGAATCTTGGACGCTGAATTTCACCGCCGTCACCACCATACCGAAACGTACGACAGCATCGTTACATCAAGAGTTCCGTAAAGGAAATGACCGTATACGTTTAACCTTGGGCGAAGGGCAAGCAACAGCACCCGCATACATACCCAGTACTAAGTACTACAGCTATTTCAACGAGGGACTCACACCAACTTAATGTATTTTTGTATCTGCGTATCAATTGAATATTTTGTATTTTCGTGTAAACTATTGTATGCTAAATATCCGTTTTATTTTGTAATTGTCAACAGATAAACCCATCTTTGTAAACGTTCAGGCATAGCATCTCACCACCATCAACACATCAAGTAGTATGCCAAGGAACAGCAACGACACAGCAACGCAGCTCCCCAATCAGCTCGAGGAACAACAGAACAGCAACTCCTCCGCCAGCGAAATGGAAAGTGGCATCGGAACCGCGTCAACAAGTAACAATGTAAGTGCTTTAACCTTTAAGAATTTGCCCTTCTGGCCTGAAAATCCGGATGTGTGGTTCGCGGTGTTAGAGGGTCAATTCGCGGTAGCGACTAACGGAGTCGGATGACGTGCGTTTACACAAGCTTTTACACGACGCGGCATTAGGCGATAAAAAACCGAGCGAATTATTGCGGGAAATGCGCGCACTTGCGGGAAATCAGTTTTCTGATTCGGTTTTGCGAAATTTATGGGTTCAGCGTCTGCCTTCTACGGCACAAGCTATTTTAACGTGTGCTGATGGAAATCTAGACGCACTCGCTCAGACAGCCGATAGAGTCGTAGCTGCCTTGCCTTTCTCATCAGCAATCGCTACTTTAACTAACATAAATCCACCTTCACAACCAGAACACAACAGCAACAACACATCCGATCCTGACTTACGAGTTCTAGCGCAGGAGATAGCTGAATTACGACGACACGTATACCAGCGTCCGAGGGAAAGAGCAAAGACTCCCACATTCAGACCTTCGGGTAATTCCAGGTCACAACCCGACGTCCTTCTGTGCTGGTATCACCGTCGTTTTGGTGCTCAGGCCAGGCAGTGCGTAGCACCTTGCGGTTTCAGAAACCGTCGCAACAACAATGTTTCGGAAAACTAAAGGCCCAATTGATGGCGACTTGCGATTCGGGCATGCTTATTTCAAACTGTCGTTTGTTTACATATGATCGGGTAAATGGCATAGGTTACGTTTTTGGTAGATTCTGGCGCTGATATTTCAGTAATGCCCGTCCAGTCATGTACGAAGGGAATCGCACCCAGCACTAATTCATTGTTTGCAGCCAATGGTTCACCTGTTCCTACATACGGTCGAACCAAGGTAATTCTCGACTTGGGTCTTAAACGGAAGTTTGCTTGGGTACTTACATTCGCGAAAGTCAGTAAACCGATATTAGGCGCTGATTTTTTACGCGCTTTTGGATTACTCGTGGACATCAGAAACAAATGTCTGATCGGCCCTCATACCAACTCACAGGCCGTTGGGGATATCGCACGAGGTTCCACTCCTAAGCTATCAATGCTAGCCATAGGCGCGATTGATGATGACATACATCGCCTTATTAAAGGTTTTTACATAATGTCAAGCCAAAACCTCCTAATGTGACCAATTCAGCATCACGCATCAAATTATCACAGGAAAGTCCCGCCCTGGCGCAAATAGACCTCGCCGTCTGTCGCCCGAGAAACTCAAAGCGGCCAAAGAGGAATTCGATTTTTTAATAACTCAAGGTATTTGTCGACCGAGCAACAGTCCTTGGGCTACACCCTTGCACCTGGTTCGGAAAAAGAACGGCGAATGGAGACCGTGTGGGGATTATCGTCCACTAAATGCAATCTCGCTAGCAGATAGCTATCCGATACCCCACATACAAGACTTCGCGCATCCATTGCATGGCACTACCATTTTTTCCACCATCGATCTCGTACGTGCGTACCACCAAATACCCATAGATGCAGCTGATATTCCAAAAACTGCCATTGCGACACCTTTCGGCCTGTTTGAATTCGTCAGGATGACTTTCGGGTTGCGTAATGCAGCTCAGACTTTTCAGCGCTTCATGCATATGATCTTAAGGGATCTGCCTTTCGTGTTTGTCTATATAGACGACATCCTGGTAGCATCGAAAGAGCGGTCGGAGCACTTATTCCATCTCAAAACATTATTCCAGCGCCTAGAGCAAAACGGCTTGGTCATAAATGTCGACAAATGTAAATTCAAGCAAACCAATGTCTCGTTTCTTGGACATCTCATATCAAGAGAAGGGTTAAGACCCTCACCAGAAAGAGTTCAGACGATCGCCGAATTCAAGCGTCCGCAGAACGTTTGTGAGCTCAGACGATTTCTGGGAATGCTCAATTTTTACAGGCGTTTCATTCCAACAGCGGCGGAAGCTCAACTTCCCCTCACAGATTTGCTTAAAGGGAGGAAAAAGAAAAGCGATAAGACACCTGTCATCTGGTCAACGGATACCATACTCGCGTTTCAAAAGTGTAAGGAAGAACTTTGTCAAGCCACACTGCTGGCTTTTCCATCCCCAAGCTCAAAACTGTCTCTCTGCGTTGACGCTTCTGATTTTGCAATCGGAGCGGCCCTGCAACAGTGGCACCAAGGGGGTTGGCAACCGTTGTCTTTCTACTCTATCAAACTCAAGTACAGTGCATACGACAGAGAATTGTTGGCCATTTATCTGGCCCTCAAACACTTTCGTTATTTTGTAGAAGGACAGACGTTCAACATTTTCACAGATCACAAACCTTTAACGTTCGCATTCCGACAGAAACCGTCGAAAGCATCTAAGACATTTAAACTATATCGAGCAGTTTTCTATCGATATTCAGTACATACCGGGCAAAGAGAATATCGTGGCAGATACTCTTTCCCGGCTAGAAGAAATTTCACTCCCATCAGGGATTGATTTCACTGCGATAGCTAAGGCTCAGGTCAATGACCCGGAGTTGCAAAATCTTCACTCAAAGGAAACATCACTACAACTCGAAAGCCGAGTAATATCCGATACACGGCAAGCTATCGTTTGTGACGTCTCCACGAATATCATTCGTCCATACATTCCTAAAAATTTCCGGCGTACAGTTTTTGATTCCATTCATGGTTTAGCACATCCAGGGAACCACGCAACCGTCAAATTAATAACCAAAAAGGTAATTTGGCCGGGTATTGGAAAAGACTGTCGCGATTGGGCACGGGCCTGTACGGCGTGCCAAAGGTCAAAGGTATCACGACGCGTGAGGAGTCCACTAGGGAACTTTCTACCAATTTCTAAGCGTTTTGACGAAATACACATAGACCTAGTGGGACCTCTCGCACCATCGGAGGGATATAGATACTTGCTCACCGTAATAGACAGATATACTAGATGGCCTGAAGCCATTCCAATTAGCGATATCACGGCCGAGACAGTGGCAAACGATTTGTTCTCACAATGGTTCTCCCGCTTTGGTGTACCATCGATCGTGATATCTGACCATGGATCCCAGTTCGAATCCGCATTATGTAACGAGCTCTGTAAGCGTTTAGGAATCCAACACCATCGCACCACGGCGTACAACCCAGAAGCGAACGGATTCCTGGAACGATGACATCGTACACTCAAATCCGCATTGAAATGCCACGACAACGTTCAATGGACCAGGAAACTTCCCTTAGTCTTAATGGGTCTCAGGGCTGTTTACCGCGAAGAGTTTGAGGCTAGCGCAGCAGAGCTAGTCTTCGGACAGAACATTCGTCTACCTTCAGACTTCCTAACGCGCAGCCACAGCAAAGTTCCCCAAACAGAGTTCGTCAAAGAAATCAAACGACATTTTGAAAGCGTACGCCCGGTCGCTCCATCGCGTCACTCCAGCTTAGAACCTTTCGTATTTAAGGAGCTCGATAAATGCTCACACGTTTTTACCCGGGTCGATTCCGTGCGCAGACCCTTACAGCGACCGTATGACGGATCGTACAAAGTAATAAATCGCGACGCGAATAAGTTCGAAATAATAGTAAATGGCCGAAAAACTGTCGTAGGCATCGATCGATTAAAACCGTGTTTCATAGAGGCAGAAGACAAACCAGTTAACAAACCAACTGTCGAAAACAAGCCTAAATTAACCGCAACTCTCACCGCGACCCACACACCAGTTAGCCACGTCAACCGTTCCGGGCGAACTGTCCTTTGCCCAAGCAGATATCGTTGAATCAAAACCCTTTACATTCAACTGGTGGGGGAGTATTGTGGCGGCACGACCGACGCTACCGACCACGCCACCACACCGATGAACTCCAAGACACAACAGCAAACGAACACACCCGACAGAAGAAAAATGCTTAGTGACAAGGACAACAGCTGAAGGGGGCTGCGAGAGCGAGACAACGAATACTCGCTGTCATTATAAAAAAGCGACGTTTCCTTTTTTCTTTCGGTTTCGGATTAAATCATTCTTCGTCCAACTCGTAATCAGATGGTGGTGACCTCCAACGTCGACGTAAAAATAGTAACCATTTTGTTAAATTAAAATAGTATAATAAAGTAGTAAAAATCAATTACTTGTGCATTATTATTTGTGGTACAGTACCCCACACTTCTTCTTCCTAAATGTCGGTGAGGTTATGATCAGGATTAAAGGGATATTAACCCTCCCAGTTAATTACATCCCTACTGGTCAGCCTGTGGGGTTCGCCGGTTTGACCTCAGATAATAACGGCAGGCCTCCCGCTTTTGAATCACTCCGTCACTAAGGCCAATCAAATGCTGGTGTTGCTGTATTTGTGTGATTCAGGGGTTTCACATGCTTCACTGTGGCTTAGAATCTTCCTTTCAGTTTAGAGGCATTTTTCGGTCACAAAGAATGACTGAGTTTTCCAGCCACTTCATTCACTTTACGCTTTTGCAATGCTTAATGTCGTCCAAATTAGCAGAAATGTGGTGATAAACGATTTTTCTTCTACTTTACAAGAAGACGACATTTTTCCTTTCATCTGTATGCGAATGGCGAACAGTATAGGTACGTGTTCAGAGAGATGCCATGCATTATAATTTAAGGACACGCGTAGTTGTATTAAGTTTTGCACTTTTAAGGATTTACTACTAAAATATAATTCTTATTTTCAGAGTTAAAATTGAACGTTAGAGCTTTACATAGTGGGCACCATCCGCTAGCAAATAATAAAATATCAGAGACCAATACCTTATAGGATTGTTAAAATATTTAAATTATTGTTTTCGTTTTTTAGATTTTTACTTTCGTTTCAGTTTGTATCTGTATTTGTATCTCTTTCTGTAGCTCTAGTACCTTATCTATAGCTAAGGGGCAGCAAGTCGGAACTCGTTTTTATTAGCAAAACTGGGTACACGTTCGATGTTGATTAAAAATGTATTACACTTTTTGGGGTCTAAGACCAATTTGAAGGCATGTTTCAAACAATATACCTAGGTACCTACCCTGAGGATGGGTATCTATATGAAAACAGATGAGCGGCCAAAATATGTTAATAAAATAAAATACACGAGGCCAACACTAAGGTGACCATATTTTTTTTTATGTCAAAGCGGGACGCTTGTGGAATTAAATAAAAATGTTTGTATCCATTGCAGTAAAATAGACTCATTTAGTCTGTTGCGCACAATTTAAGTTTAAGTTTAAGTTTCTTAAATTTTCTCTCTTACTGTGTAAACGTCTTAAACCGTTTTGCAACACACTTATCGGCACGTACCAGTGTGGCTTCTGGCCAGGCAGATCGACTATAGACCAAATTTTCACACTGAGGCAAATCCTGGAAAAGACCAACGAATTTCAAGTCGAGACACATCACCTATTCATCGACTTCAAAGCCGCGTATGATAGTATACATCGTCAGGAGCTCTATATGGCGATGGCCGAATTCGGAATCCCGCAAAACTGATTCAGATGTGTCGCGTGACTCTGGAAAACACGCAGTGCAACGTGCAGTTTGAAAATAGTTCCGCCGAACTATTTCAAACATGCACCGGATTTCGGCAAGGGGACGCGCTGTCATGCGATTTCTTCAATCTCGTACTGGAGCGGATAGTGCGCAGGGCAGATGTCAACACGGAAGGCACTATCTTCAACAGGTCCGTTCAGCTGCTGGGTTATGCGGACGATATTGACATCATCGGCCGATCACAGCACTCCGTGATATAAGCTTTCACGGCGATTGAAGAACAGGCGAAATCTGTTGGCCTTGTAGTAAATGAGGACAAGACTAAATACATGCTATCAACAAACAAACAAACATCTGTCCGCCGCCTAGGACAAAACGTCCCTATTGAAAGCGAAAACTCCTAACTCGGAGGACGAAATGTATGCTTTACAAAACACTTATCCTGCTAGTTCTGCTTTATGGCGCCGAGTGCTGGACGATAAGCAGGAAGTGAGAGCGGATACTTGGATCCTTCGAAAGAAAAATTCTTCGGCGGATTTGTGGTCCTGTGTGCGAGGAGGGCGAATGGAGGAGAAGATGCAACCGCGAACTCTGAGCTGTACCAAGATGTGGATGTAGTCCAAAAAGCCAAAATACCCCGACTACATTGGCTTGGCCACATCGAGCGAATGGCCAATAATGCTCCAGCTAAGAGGATCTTCGAATCCCAGCCACTAGGTTCGAGAAGGCAAGGAAGACCGAACCTCAGTTTCAAAGACCAAGCCATCGCGGATACCAGAGCTCTTGGTCTGGACAACTGGAAGCAGCGTGCCCCGGATCGTAGAGGATGGAAGGCTGCTGTGTCTCAGGCAGAGACTCTTCACGGGTCGGGAGCCCGTTAAGTAAAGTAAGTAAGTAAATCCTCTCTCTGAGCAGACGACCGTTATTTTGAAATCGGCTATACACATGCACAATAGGTTTTCTACCAAATCCACGTACAACTTCAATCGTAAGATACAATTTTTTTTTTCATAATGATTTTATAAAAGAGTCCGGACTCTTACAGTATAATTTTGTTGTAATGCTGATTAACTTTTTGTGACCAGCTTTTTCTTTTTCGTGATAATGACTTACTTTGATATGTTAGATTCCATTTTAAATCGTATCGTATGTCATTGTATTCCGACTTGATGAAATATATAGGTAAATCGAGGTTCGTCTCTTATAACATATTTTGGTCTATTTGCTAAAGCGGGACATTTGGCACGCGCTGGGGACAGCGGGACAGACTGCTTAAAAGCGGGACTGTCCCGCCGAAAGCGGGACGTATGGTCACCTTAGCCAACACCAAAAGCTTTTAGGCAAGGGAGAATGTCGCATTTAGCTAAGCGCCAAGATTTCATAAAAATGTACACTCCTATATGGTGTCCTCGCATAATTGCCTTACAAAGTTGGCATCTTATCCT
Organism: Portevinia maculata; assembly: GCA_949715645.1. Lineage (NCBI taxonomy): Eukaryota > Metazoa > Arthropoda > Insecta > Diptera > Syrphidae > Portevinia > Portevinia maculata. The sequence continues at coordinate 114,220,293 of OX454526.1, read as the reverse complement.
GCGATTTCTTATCAATTGTTCCTGTCTGGCTTAAGTCAAGCCAAGCGTTAGGCTCCTCAGCAGCTCTGTACTTGGAATCTTCTTCTAATATTAGTTGTGTAAGTTATAAAGTGGAACTTAGTGTATGTACAGCACATACATAAATTCACAAACATAAGATCGAACTAAATACATTCCAAATAAACGTAAAAGACTTTCAGCATTATGTATATAACGTCAATTAGTTTAATACAGGAAGTGTAAAACAGCTAAATTAGTGGAACTCGTATCAAACAGTAGAACTGTCGAAATTGTCAAATGTCTGACATTTTGTCTAGCATACTAGTAATTCGGCCTCTGTTCATATCGAAGCAACGTGTTGACGCACGCTTTGGAAACAACCAACGATATATGTAAGCGTCGATAATCGAGTTCTTCGCTTTTATTGGTGAGCATGGCATTGACCCAAAAATTTAAATTACCATTATAGTTATGTTTGTTCTGAAAATGCCGCTATGCTTTTACCGCTACCGCCATCGTCATCTTAATCGTGTATCTAAGAATAAGGATGTATTTATATTGTAATACATGCTTATTCTAAATTCAACATTGAGTACGTGCATATTATGCTAGCATGACAACTAGAACATAATTTCACTTAGTTAATTTGAACTAAATATCACAAAGCTTGCGCCCAACAACAACCCCACATATACGAAAGAACATCAGCGATCTTTCAAAACAAAAGAGCTTTTTCCAACATCTCTCGCTAAAAACAATAGCTTCTTCGCAACTTTTCTTCATCTCTGCTTTATGATACCTTCTCATCTGTTGGATAAGATCTTCTCAAAAACATTCAATTAAAATCCTCAGAGATATTTTTTGGTTTCGCTAACTAGTCGCAATCCGAGTGCCTTCAGGGTGAAATTTGCTCTCCAAATAAAATACACGCGTATCTATCATAGATTAGCCGGTATTACGATTATTTTTTGCATATTTTTTAATTGTAATTTTTAGTGCGTGCAAGATTTTTTAAATGTATAAAAAATAGTGGTAGAGTGCTGCATAATTTGTATAAATTAATTTTTTTTATTCGTTTTATATACGATTATAGTTAACAGAAGCTGATGTGAGGGCATTTCTCTTTAGTGAGAATAAAATTAATATTAAATAACAAATTGTGAATTCCGAGTGACAGAATACTTGTCTTCGACAAATTTTAAAAATAAATCCATGAGAAAGAGGGAGTGACTATTTAATATTACTGTGTGTAGCACAAAGAGGAAAGTGTAAAACAAATTCATGTTACTTTAAACTGAACCGGAAAGAGGATTATAAGGGTACTTTATTTCGTAAGTGTGTTTTTATTTTTAACAACCAAAAATAGCATACAAAGACTGGTCTCCTTGAAGCCCCACCAGCTAAATAGATCTAAAGGTTATTGCAGACAGTCTATTACACCAAGTAGAGATCAGTAACAAGCCGCTCATCGCAAAAGTTATGCACATTATGTATGTACATACTTAAGCCTCATCGGGTATTTTATTTGAACTTCCCTATCAATTTTGCTGGTAAACTGATTATAAAGATCTTTATTGCGTCGTTCCTACCCTGTCAATACAAGTACAAGCAGTAGACCACATTCCCGTTTAAATTTGCTGGCAAAGTGCACCCGGTTTCAATTGCCATGTAAATTTGTTTCCAAATGGAGAATAGTTTAAAATTTATGAAAGGGCTTAATGTATCAAAATAATGCGTTTAAACAAAATTTGCTGCTTATTCAGACGGATTCTAATTCACTAGCAAACCTAAATAAAACAGATGATCGATTCCATTGAACAGTGCACTGAATATTAATTACCGCAAGCTCAACACCGAATCTGAAAAAGGCTTTCTATATTTATGCGCATATAGGTACCTACACGTAGATATAACCTCATTCCTATACATACATTTTCAATAGACAATAGATAATTTATAGCCCTATACAATAATAGTTAAATTAAACCTTTGAAAAAGACGGTTAGTTGCAGCAATTCAAATTCAAAGAAATGTAGTTTATATACTAATTCCCAAGGCCATAACCAGAAAAATATTAAGGGGAGGGAGGATATAATGAATTAAAATCATCGTCTGTATTTAATCAGGTACTCGTAGCTTTTGTTTCTTTGTCGAATAATTTAATAAGAAATCTATGTTCTTATAATACCCTATTCAAAGGGTATTATAATTTTGACTCATAGTTTGTAAAATACCCTATTCAAAGGGTATTATAATTTTGACTCATAGTTTGTAAAATACCCTAGTAGTGCTCATAGATCTCTAAACTAAATTTGGGGTCCGCATCGATAGGAATAACGATTTAGTCATGCTCTACCGTAGGCCCTAAAACTCGAGCTAGAAAGCTGAAATTTGAAACATATACTCCTTAGGGGCCCGAAATAATCAAATGTAAGAGTTTTGAAAATCCGCCCACTGACACGCCCACAATCTCATAAGAACTGACCTATCAAAAAAATCGAAATTCAATTTAGAAAGCTAAAATTTGAATGAAATATATAACCTCTAGGGGCCCGAAATGCTGATGTGTAAATGGTTTTCAAATCCACATACTGACACTCCCTTAGTTTACTTAAGCTGTGCTAGCTTCCATATTCTCACCAGAATAGTTGACGTGGACATCCAGGCGTTCAAATAATTCACTTCACTTTAATTTAACCTCGAATACATTTTATCTCACTTCTGACACATATGTTACATCCAGGCTTGGATTCGATACAATATAACTGTATTCTGATGTTGATGAACAGCGATCAAATAGTGCTATTTCAAGCGATAGATAACAGTAGTGAAAAGTATAGAGAAAAAAGGAAAACTGAATTAGCGATTCGATTGTTGATTAATTATGATGAAGGATAAAGTAAATTGTTATACGAAATTATTAAATTACCAGAATAATAGAGAACAAAGATATTGAAAGAGAACTTATAAAGATTAATTGCATAGAATGCAGTTTTATCTTTTCGAATCCTAAATAATCCGAAGGCTTTTGACAGGGTCCAACACAATGTTCTGTTAAAGAAAAGATTCCATTCTAATGTTTTAAATTGGATCGGCAGTTATCTGCAAAATCGAAAACAGTATGTGAAGATAGGATCCGCTCCGTCTAATGAAATTTTAAACCTCTCCGGTGTCCCCCAGGGAAGCCATATTGGTCCGCTCCTCTTTCTTCTTTTATAAGCGACTTACCATCTTTTATATTTGAATCTAATTCCCTTTTATATGCTGATCATTTAAAAATATTTAAATCTTTAAAATCTCTTTCTGATGCGATTCAATTGCAAACAGATCTTAACCAAGTTAATTACTGGTGTACTTTGAATGGGTTATATTTTAATATTAAAAAATGCTCTGTTATAACTTTTAATAGAATAAAATCTTCGGTAATCTTTGATTATAGTATACAAGGAAAATTAATTAAAGGAGAAACTGATCAAAAAGATCTAGGTGTTATCTTTAATCCGGAATTACATTTTGCGTTACATATTAATTACATCATAAGCAAGGCTAATTGTATTCTGGGTTTTCTGTGTCGGAATTCTAAAGACTTTAATGATCCCTACACACTTAAATCCCTTTATAATTCATTATTTCGTTCTATATTGGAATATGGTTGCTGCTATTATGAATGCTCTGTAATCTGTCATTAAATATATAAATTATGAATTTCTGTATTAGTATTAGTCTAAAATAAGATTAAACTTGTAAGACGAAATATGTAATAAATAAATAAATACAAAGGCGTATATGTACCTGCGTTTCAGTACCTACTAAAATTCGTTTTCTTTTATACCGTCAATTCGTAGAACAGGCAACAATTGGTTTAACATTTATTTTTTGAGAGTATAGTTGCCGTGCATTAAGTTTGGAAGGAGTCTTCCGAATTATCCTTGCACTGGATTTCGGCAAGGAGATGCGCTTTCATGTGACTGCTTCAATCTTGTTCCGGAGAAAAAAGTGCACAGGGCAGGTGTCAACACGGAAAGCAATGTTTTCAATGATCCGTCTAATTACTGGGAAGATATCCACATTATCGGCCATTTCCAGCGTGCCGTGTTAGAGGCTTTTGCGACGATTAAATAATAGGCGAAATAAGTTGGTTTTAAAGATAATGGTGACAACACCAAATACATGTTATCATCAAACAAACGACATCTGTCCACCGCCTAGGAGAAAACGTCACTGTTGATGGCAATAGCTTCGAGGTAGTCAAGGAGTTCATCTACCTTGGAGTAAACATCAACTCCATGAATGACACCTTAGTTTAGATTCGACGGAGAATTACATTAGGAAACCGCTGCTTCTTCGGTTTGGCTAAACAAATGGGTTCAAAACTCTTCACTCGAATCGAAATTGCATGCTATAACGAACCTTAATCCTGCCAGTCCTGCTTTATCGTGCCGAGTGTTGCACGATAAGTAGGAAAGGGGAGTTAAGTCACGTCGATTACATTGGCTCGACTACATTGGCTCGGCCACATTGAACGAATAGGTAATAATTCTCCAGCCATGAGAATGCCAGAGGTCGGTTGAGGAAAATACGGATTGTTGCTCTAAGAATGTTTTGATACAGTGTAGTTTTGTTGTTTGTTTTTATAAAAAAAAGAAGTTCTCAAATAATGCTCCTGGTTTGCTTCTAATTCTTCTGCAAGAGCTAATGCGCTTGGCTTATCGCAAATAAAAAATCTCCAATGGGTTTCTGTAAACCTAAGATGCAAATTCGACGGGGGTCTTGCCTAAATTGTTTGCTTAAAGAATCAATAAGATTTTTATTCCCCTTATGGAGCATTATCGTTTTATTGATATAAGAGTTCCCTTTTTTTTACCCCATCATAAAATTGAACAATGGACATTCGGCCTTGACGCAATGTTGACATTTCCCGCTATATCAAGTTTGGTTTCTTGTCAACGTTTGTAATGCCAAAGCGTGCGATTATTGCTTTTAAATGTAGAGCTGTACTGAGAGAGGAGAAAACTTGGTCCGCAGAGTCAACGGCTTTGTTCGAAGGATGGCAAGAGCTCGAAAGTGGCTCGAAATGCCATCGTATGCTCCAAATAATTGGTTTGCTGCGAATTGGCTTTCCTGGAAACTCAAGTAATGACTTCACTTAATATAGAGATTTCTCACATTCCTAAGCAGGGTCAATAGTAACACCTTCATACTCTTCTACAGAGGCAGCGGTTAACAGAGCTTTCTACTGCCATTTCGAAAACTTGTTGTTGCCTACTCGTTTTTACTTCATTTGCAACAGCTTCTGCCGCTCTTATTTGTTATGTATCCATATTTACTCAGAAACTTTCACAAATACAACTTAAAAAGGCACAATAAAAAATTAACATAAATAATACAATAACTCAACTTAACCAAATTCAAAATTCATCTGTCACTAATCTTAAGGTACGATTACACGGTAATTTTTTCGAGTCATTTAAATGAAGTTGTGACGTCAGGAAAAAATGTCGCATTAGAGAGACATTTAAGCTACGATTCGTCATTATTCATTTGCGAAAAAATGGCGATCACACGGTAATGACAAGTATCGTCATTTTTGTCCCAAAATCAAATGACACACACTGCGAGTCATTTAAAATTTTCCGTTGGGATGTCATTAAATGAAGAGCGAAAAAATGACGATCACACGGTAATGACTTGCTCTTTAAAAAAATGACACCTTTCCTATTATTTCGATTTCGTAATGAGCAATGAGAAAATTATAACTTCTGTCATTTAGTGTTTTTTCTCATCTAAATAAAAGATGTCAAAAAGAACTTTTGCGATGATGGTGGAAATGAGGAGACGGCGTATTTGGCAGCGTGTGCGCTGGAAAGCAGTGAAGATGCTCTTGATTACGAGCCAACGCGACGAAACCGGAGTATTTGGCAAAAGAAGTGGTTGAGCCGTCGCGAGAAGAGTGGATTTTGTGCTGGATTATTACTCGAATTGCGCGAAGAAGACCCTGAACTATATCGCAATGTACTTCGTATGTCAGTCAATCAAATCGATTATTTGTTGAGGTTGGTGAAGCCTCACATTGAAAAACAGAACACAAATATGCGAGAGAGCGTTTCAGCGGAAACACGACTGGTAATAACGTTGAACACAATTATACCGTGCGGTTTCAAATAACATTTTGGAAAAATATCCTTTACCCGGTTTGAAGGACCTTTTTGTTGTTGCAAGGACTTCTCAGTAAAATAACATATATACATATACATACATATATATAAAATAGAGACTTGCAAGAATCCAATATTATAGAAAACATAAAGCAGTCGAACAGCTTAAAATCAGTCAAAAGACTTAAAGCATTCAAGACTTAAAAGCAGTCAGCGCGTTTTCGTGTCCTTCGACAGCCAATCAACCTGGATGCCGAAAAAACAAAGAAAGTGGTGCTGGCGTGCACGTCGGTCCATAATTTTTTAATCACCACTAATAAAGTAATGTAAATGTGAATATTTTACATCGCCTGCATCGATTGCACCTTGACCGGACTTTGTCTTGCGCAGTTTCGTCACAAACGCCTTGAAGTTGCTGCGCCTTTCCCATTTACATCCGTGTCTTCTCGGACAATCAAGCCGCGATAAAGTCCCTGAACTCATTCTCATCAAACTCCATCGGTCTGCTATATGTGTTATTACAGGACAGTCTAATATGCAAGCACGCATCAAGGCTTGGCGTCTATTCAAATGACTTCTGTAGAAGCTGCAGGGACGAGGAGGACGAGGAGACTACACTTCATCTCCTCTGTACATGTCCTGCAGTCTCCCATAAAATAAATCTCTATCTAGTGTGTTGGCTATCAGCTAACAGCCACCTTGACCTAACCTCACCAAACCTATCCATATTCACTCCTGTTTTCTGCGTTTTGCCTAATTTGCTCGACTTTGTTGTACTTTCGGTATTCAAACTCACAGAAGTTAACGGTTCGTATTCCATTTCACTCATAGTAATTTGTACCGAAATAGCAGCCAGACACATGCACCAAACACCAAATGAAAGCACAGATATCATATTAAATGCTGTGTCATTTATCATTTGCGTAGAAAAATGATACGGCATGAATTTCGTGCCGTGTCATTTTTTTGAGGGTGTCATTTAAATGACGCAACAGATAAAAAGTGTAGTCATTTGTCCTAGTCATTAAAGAGCGATCACACGGTAATTTTTTCGAGTCATTTTAATGACACAAAATTCATGTCATTTTCTTAGTCATTTTCCTAGTCATTTAAATGACGCCTAAAATGTCGTCCCAATAATGGCGATCACACGGAACGACATTAAAATGACGGCTTTGTGACGTGATTTTTACGTCAGAGCGTCATTTAAATGAGTCGAAAAAATGACCGTGTAATCGGGCCTTTAACTTAAATATGTTTTTCAAAAATCTAACCTGAACGTTGAAGGCTGAATGTTTTTGTTTCATAAAAACCAGGCACCCCTCGTTCTTCGTTTTTATACCCTATTCTATGGGTATATTAATTTTGACGCATAGTTTGTAACATACCTTAATATTGCCCGTAGACCCCTAAAAGTTACTATATTTATGATCAGCATCGATAGTAATGTCGATCTAGCCATGTCCGTCCGTCCGTCCGTCCGTCCGTCGGCAAAAATTAGGCCTTTAAACTGGACCTAGAGAGCTGAAATTTTAACCATATACTCTCTAGGGTCCCGAAATAACCAAGTTTACGAATTTTTGAAATCCGCCCACAGACACGCCCACAAACTCAAAAAAACAAAATTTTGGAAAAAATCGAATTTTGAGCTAGGAAGCTGAATTTTTTTATATATGATCTATGACTCCTAAAACTGCTCGGGATATAAAATTTTCAAAATCCGCCCACTGCCACGCCCACAAAAAATAAAACAATTTTATTGAAAAACCAAAATTTGAGCTAGGGAGCTGAAATTTTTAATATATACTCTCTAGGGGCCCTTTAAGCTCATGTATAAATATTTTCAAAATCCGCCCACTGACACGCCCACAAATAAATAAAACAATTTTTTTGAAAATCCAAAGTTTGAGCTAGGGAGCTGAAATTTATAATATATACTCTCTAGGGGCCCTTTATGCTCATGTGTTAATTTTTTTTAAATCCGCCTACTGACACGCCCACAATTAAATAAAACAATTTTATTGAAACACCCAAGTTTGAGCTAGGGAGCGTTTTTTTTTGATAAAATCCTTTAAATGTTATATAACAAAATATGTAGAGAGTTCTTAACAATTTAACCATACTTAGACTTTTGTCACGCCCACTTATGAGGGATAGGAATAAGAATAGGGTATCCAACAGTTCGCCCAAGCGGACTGTAGCCCGTCCCTATGTTTATTCTGAGATACGGTTTTTTATGTCGCTCCCTTTTACATAAGGGTGTTTTAATTGAGTTCTTTTAAATTGACTTCTACGTCTCAGAAACTGTTATTTTTTTTTAATTATTCCCTTTCTTATGAGGGTGTTTCACTTAATTTTTACTTAATTTTCACTGCGACTGAGACACAGTTTTTTTTTGATAATTCCCGTTCTTATAAGGGTGCACTCAACTTTTATTAGTTTTTCCGTTTGTGGGACACAGTTTTTTTTTTATATTGTTCTCTTGCTGAGGTGGCTTAATAAAAATCACTACCTACATAGTTGAGCGCCAATTATTAAAATACAAATTTAGAACACAGGTTTTATTTCATTTAATCTTTATTTTATTTAATCACTAGCTGCTCCGTGCTCGCCTTGCTTCGCCAGTCTGCCACTTCTCAAATTTTAAACAAAATACTTGCTAATAAGAACTGATAAAGAAAACGTCGAGAGTGTCCCTACTCATTATATGGATATACTCTGAGTGTAACTCCCTCTCAATCTCATTTACATTTCATACCCTATTTTTCTCAATCCCATGGCCATGCGCCATAAAATAACAACACAAACTGCAAAAGGTGCATAAAAAAAGAAAGAAAAAGCACATTGCACAAAGGGTACAGGTAGAGAAACAGATTTGTGCCGCACACACACACAAATTTTCCTCCACTGAACGCTGGAAAAATCCAACGATCTAGCTTCAATCGAACATTTTACTTTCTTGAATTGTATAAAATTTATAGTTTAATGCTTATTGTTCAACTTCAGGATAACCTACCTTTATATCTTAAAATCTTTGTACATAATTGAACTTTATATTAAAAAAAATCATATTTCATTTGGATGAGTCCTTCCAAAGCTAGGAGCTAGAAAACATTCGAGAGTTACAACTTTTCTTAGATATCAGCTTAGATCTCCGCTTCTGGACAGCGGATGAAGCATTTTCCCGCTGTAAAAAGTAGCCTATGTCCATTCTCAGGCTCTAGACTATCTGTGTACCAAATTTCATTTAAATCGGTTCAGTAGTTTTGGCGTTAAAGCGAGACAGACAGACAGACAGAGTTACTTTTGCATTTATAATATTAGTATGGATTATTTTACTGCATGAATCTATAATTTACTTGATATTTTCATTAATCTTAGTTGTCTTCTATGAGGAAATGTTCTTATTCCAGCAGATGTATGGACGGAAAATTAATTTGATATTCATTTATTTCAATAGTTTTTTATTCGAATGTTTTGGTGGGAAACTTAACATTTCCATAACCTACACTATGATGTAGAAAATCAGGCCCAGCTAGCTCTATCGATGTTTTTTTTTTTGCAAAAAATGTGAAGCGAAATGTCCGTGGATATCTCATTTTAAAATTCCATTTGCTGAGGATGTCTGAAGATTTTGGTTTCGAATTGTAGAAAACGTCCTGCTTTTACATTTAGCTTTTAGATCATTGCTATGTCTATGATATAAGGCTTTATTAAAAAATATAAAAAAAAATTCTCTCAGCAGTAGAATCAGACATTTTCATCCTCTTAGGTTAGGTTTAGAAAAATTTTAATATTTTTTAGTGGAAAGATTTGAAAACCGAAAAAACATGAATCTCCAACGAAATTTCGCATGAAGCCTTCGCACATCTGTTCCCTATTTGAGACCAGATACAAATAGAAGTATCATTGTACCTGAGAACAACCGCGTGTCGTTGGCCAGTCCCATCTACAGAGTTGAGGTAGATAATATACGTGGTATCACAATGGACCTAAATTGGTCTAAGTGTGTCGGCTTTTGCCGACAGCCACATAAACCTAACCTATCATTGTACCTTCTTATAATACAGCCTGGTAATTTTGGAGGACAAATTGGTTTCACTTGAATTGCATCTGTAGACCGACGCTCAACTTGTGTTTTACTGTTTTAATCAGTATAGAAATATACTCGTATAATCGAGGAAGAAGATAAGTCCAAGATTATGTAGGTACTGTTTTATTCAGGCTCTCAATAATTATTTTTACTTTATTATTTCGCTATGTTTCGAATCCGATTATTATTTTTTAAGTAATTGATTCATTTATTTCACAACACTATTCACTTTCAATATCCTTGGTAATCAAAACAATTTATAAACACTGAAATCTCCTTCATTCCATTCGTCAGTGCTGTTTTTTTCATTTCAGGGCCGACGTCGTCAAAAACGCGCCACAACGCAACAAAATTCAATACAATTTCAAAGGCCCTATGTGCCTGACATGTTGCTTCGGTTTGATGCTGTGACTTTTTCCCATAGGTATCGTTATGCATGTATTTGGTCCCTATATTCCGGCTCCTAGCCCCGATTTCATTTTAGAACCTTCCGTATACCACGTTATCCGTTATGCATACGTGAACCTATGCTTCTCTCTTGGGAATCTCTGTGCAGAATCGTATATTGAAGCATACAGTTTTGTGAGGAAGGTCTGTGACCGCGCAGTTCATATCAAGTTCAGGAAGTTCATCGAGAAGGGTCATAGCTTTATCTCATTTAACTGTATTAAACTTGTTTCACTGCGGATCGCCACTTTTTGAATGTGTATGTGGAGAAGTGATTGGTTAGGTTAGGTTTCCAGCTTGAAGGAACAGAGCGAATCTGTTACATCACACTTGGGTCCATGTGGAGTGGACCCATTATAATACCCTTCGTTGGGAGTGTTGACCTCGTTGTTCTGGCCTTGGCCCTCCTTATAAAGATTCGAAAGTGAGGCATCAGACAGTTCTTGAATGTCTGGATGAGGTATCTTCCAAGTGTTCTGTTCCTCAGGTGACATAGGCTTGGACAGTGACAGAGAAAGTGAGGTGTAACCTCATGGGTTGACTCATCACAGCAGCCTCAGATGTCGTCATCCTTGAGATTTAGCTGCATTGCGCGGTTCCTTAGTAAGTTGTTGCTGGTAAGAGTTCCAATCAACTTTGACAGTGATGTTCTGTCGTAACGTATAAGTTTGTTGGTCCGGTTCTTTTCATGTTTTGGCCACAGTTTGTGTGAAGTGTTACAAGTAGTTAGTGATTTCCACCTGTTGTTGGCTTTCATTCGGATTTTGTATTTCACACTTGCTCTGAGATTGCAGAGTGGTGGTTTGCCCGACTGAAGTGCCTGTTATTGATATCCATCGAAGACCCTATTCTTGAAGGTTCATAGCTCGCTAATTGCCCAGGGACCCAGAAGGAGACTCGTCCTATGCTGCGAGCCAAGAGCTTAAAGCTCTTCGCAGCAGCGGCGAACAAGTAGAGACTTAATTTCGGTAGCAGACACCGCTTTAATGGCCGCCTGGCTATGACTAAATACCGTAATATCACTACGGAGTATCGCCATCATTGATACCATGCATGCAACTTCAGTGATTGCTAGAAACTCTGCTTCGAATCTAATAAGCAGACTAAACAAACATCTCCACATTTGTTGTGCAAAACTGATTTTTTAAAATTAAACAGCTTATTGCGTTTTGTCTCCTGGGATGAAGTTTATGCTGAAAATAATGCCTCCAGGGCGTATGATTTATTCTTAAACGTATTAAAGCTTAACATTAACTCATGTTCCTTGTCTGTTGTCCAGAAAAGGTCTATGATAAGACTAAAGCCGTGGATAAGTCGCACTCTACTGAATAAAATAAGAACTAAACATAAACTGAGCAAAAAATGCAATAAACATCCGCAAAATTCATACCTAAAAAATCGCTTTCGCAGGATATGTAAATATATTAACAACGAGATAAGAACAAGCCGTGACAACTATTACCATAACCAAATGAGAAATGCACAAGGCTCAATAAAAAAGGAATGGAAAGTAATAAACAGCCTTATAAATAAAAACGGCACAAATAAGAGCAACCCTATTGTATTAAGAAAAGTAGGCATTAATATTAATGATCCTACCGAAGTTGCGAACGAATTGAATAATCATTTCGTATCGGTTGGACAAAATTCATTTCCTTCAGTTCATCCTTCTACGTGCGTTTGTGACACAGATTTAGCACTGGTGGGCAATAACGTTTGTAGAAATAGTTTTTTCTTTGAACCGATATCAGGGTTAGAAATAATAAGAACTATAAACTCGCTCAACAACTCGCATTCATTTGGTAATGATGGTATTTCGAATTATGCGTTGAAAAAAATTTCTTATAATATTGCTGATATTCTGGCTCACATCTTCAATTTAAGCTTGTTTTCTGGAATTTTCCCTGAAGAATTAAAACGCGCTGTAGTAATCCCCCTTTTCAAAAAGGGAGATAAAACAGATAAAAATAATTATAGGCCAATTTCCTTATTGCCTTCAATTTCCAAAGTTCTTGAAAAGCTAGTAAAGAACAGGATCTTGCCATATCTGACGAAAATAAACTTTCTTAGTCCAATGCAATTTGGGTTTAGGGCGGGCTCCTCTACTGAAGATGCCCTTCTGGATTTTTGCTCCCTTATCCATAAAGGCTTAGACTCCAAAAAATATTGTGCTGGTCTTTTCGTCGATATTACGAAAGCGTTCGATATGGTTAACCACAGGATTCTTTTGGATAAAATGTACAGAATTGGTTTTCGGAGCTTTATCTTTACATGGTTTAAATCTTACTTAGAAAATAGAACGCAGAGAGTTAAAGTAAGTAATGTTTTAAGCAGGTCTAAGTCCATTCATATAGGTGTGCCCCAAGGATCTGTCCTCGGCCCTGTTTTATTTTTAATATATATTAATAGTCTTTTGGATCAACCATTTGTGGGAAAGGTAAAAGCGTTTGCAGATGATCTTGGGATTGCTTATGATTCAGATAGCCCCTTGAATCTAATTGCAGAAATTAATCATGATGTTTATGTACTAAGGTCGTGGTTCGCAGAACATAAGCTCCTTGTTAGCAATAAGACCAAGCTAATGTTCTTTAATTTGAAACCGCAGGAAATACCAGAACTTGACATAATATTTCATGCACCAAATTGTGTTAAGCATATTTTGCTTAATGACACTTGCCCAAGACCTGATTCCCTGCCTGCCTTTAATTCGGATGTTGATTGCAAATCAAATTGTTTTGCAATAGAAAAGGTTAAATCTTTTAAATACCTAGGTGTTACAATAGACCAACACTTAAACTGGACCGAACATATATTAATTCTAAAACAGTACTTACTTTCATCAATCCGTAGTCTCTATCGTCTCAGGAAATTCCTTTCTAATAACACCTTAAAAACAATCTATCATGGGATATTTCACTCAAAATTGGGGTATGGAATAAACTGTTGGGGGGGTACTTATCGCAATAACATACAGCAACTTACTATACTGCAGAAATGTGCAATAAGAAAGGTTTTTAATTGTATGCGTCTGGCACACTCCATGGAGTTGTTTAGATATGCACAAATCCTACCGGTTCGACACTTGTTTTACTACAAAACGCTGAAGATATTTTTTATTAGATGTGGATATACGCAAAGTCCTATACTCGATGCTTATAGCCTACGAAGGAACTTAAGAAATGTTGTTGCTTTACCCCCTTTTCGCACTACAAGCTTTAGAAATTCATATACAGTTATATCTTGCAAGCTTTTTAACAGACTTCCTGAACAAATACGAATCATTAGAACCTTATACGCGTTCCTTAACAGGATAAAGTTTTGGCTCCTTGACTTTGATATCGATCAAGTTGAAAATTTGCCGAGCTACATTATTTAAATTTTTGTAAAGGCTTACCTGTTTTTGCCTCCTTCGATCTGTTTTACATGTATTTCTTTTCTTGCTTAATTTTCTTGTAATACAAATTTTTTTGTTTTTCTTGATTATATACTTTTGTTCACCCCACAATAAATAAATAATTTGTAATGATGTGACATTTGCTACTATTTTTTGTAAATACAAAATGTCACTAACTATTCTCCTTAAATTTACCATTTAATAGTTTACCATTATTTTATGTTTAAGAAATGAGAATAATGAATAAGAATAATAATAAAAAAAAAAATATCCTAAATGACTCTGGTTCGAGATATTTGTTTGGCTAATCCTCAAGGCACTTTTTGCAGCCGATTCCTGCATGTATAGATCTAGGGTTGTCATATTGAAAATGGTTTCCAAGCCAACGGCTGGGGTGGTTCTAATTGCACTAGTTGTTGGCAGTCTTTGTATTTTTGTCATCACCTTGAGATTGATTATCTTATCCTTGGCTTGCCACCAGATTAAGTTGCCGTATGTGAGTATTGGTCGCACGATTGCCATATACGTCCACAGAATTATTTTGAGGTTTGGTCCCCATTTTTTTCCAAAGATACGGTTGCATGTGTAGAAAGCGTTAGCTGCTTTCCTAACTCTATCATCGACAATTGCCTTCCAACTCAGCTTTCATTCAGGCGAACATATCGCCGAAGCTAATAAACGCTCATCCACCATCTCGCATTCGCAAGGGATCATGGCAACATATTAATGGTATAAGTTTAGCCGACCCCAATTTCGACGTACACGCAGCAGTTGATAGTTTACTACGCTGTGACCAGATAGGGAGTTTTGTTCTTGATGGGTTAGTCCGTGGACCTAAAGACTCTTCCATTGTGCAGCAGTCAACTCTAGGGTGGGAATTAATCGGAAAAGTGGTGGCAGAGACGCCGCCTATGCATTGTCATCCATTGCTACCAGTCGCTCGGACGCCGCTTTTACGACAGAAGTAACCAAGTTTTGGCATTTAGAAGAACAGCCGATTCCAATGTTATCGATTCGCATTAATCGGTGATGTCGAGAAGGTATACAGCCAAGTGCGGGTCCATCAAGACCATATCGACTTCCAGTGCGGCGCCCACTTAAGTGAGACATAAGTCCCAGAAGAAAATTTGGGACTTATGTCCCTGCGCCTTCCAGCGCATCGTTTGACACCGTTCGCCAACAGACCCAGTTAAGGATTATCGCCTATTGATGGTGACATTTGGCATTGCATCGGCGTCCTATCTGACATTCAAATCATTGCAGCAAACAGCCGTCGTTGAAAGCCAATGCCAGAATTTGGGACTGCAGTGGCATCCATCTTCAGATGCCTTTGCGTATAGCGTCCAGGATGATGAGTTAATTACTAATATTCTCACTAAATGTCTTTTACTTGCAGATGCTGCAAAGCTAGTCCATCTGCTAGGGCTACTAGCTACAACTACACTCATTCCAAAAATGATGTTGAAACGCTTATTCTCTGTCCATCGCACATGTTTTCACATTCTTAAATGCCCCTTCGATGTCTAAAAACGCTGCAAGTGTGTATTTCATGTCCTTAAGAGACTTTTCAATAGTGCTGACCTTTAATGTAACCGTGTTATGCGGCGGAGATCGCGCTATAGTCGAGTCTGCTGCTCGATTGGTCATTCCAGCGAAGTTTGTCATTAACATACGAGTACATACCGAGAATGGAAAGTCTTTCAGTTTCTTCGATGGGAGTGCCGTTCATAGATAACGGAGTGTTATTTGTGATTACGATGATAGAAAACAGCATTGCGTTTTGGAAGCATTAAATTCTTCCCTGGTGGGAATTATATAAATTAAAACATTTGTTATTATAAAATGTTTAAAAAAAATTTTATTCACTGGCAGAGTAACTGCCTTCACCAAATTTACAATACAATAGACAAAAAGAATACATAATATTTTTTTTTTTTTATTTAACTTTAAAATTTTATACAATTGGCTTAAAACTAGTTACTAAAGGTTGACAAATTATTAATAATATATAGCTTGTTGGCTCAACAATAGGGGCCCAACGGTTTACAATGTATTTTTTTTTTATGTAGATTATAAATGTATTACATTAATAGTGGCTTGATTTATATTAATATTACAAAATTGGCTTTGCGGGTCTTCTTGCTGTTTGGACACGGTTGTCAATGATTTCGGATGGTTGTGGGTTGTAGGGTGTCACCGGTGATTTATCCTCGGTGGTGGTTGGTGTCGACTGTGTCGTAAAAGGGATAGCTGATCCAGTTGTTGTCTATCGGGAACATGCCTTCGTTTCGCAGCGCCATGACGCCAAGATATCGATGTTCTGGTATGAGTTGGCTCTCGCTTAATCTTCTTACCAATGGATTTGGATGGGTTGATATACTTTCTAGCAGCTTTTGGAATAATTCCACCATGTATCTTTCCAAGGGCTTCATATTGGCTTCTTCGTAAAGACGGCTGCTACGCACATGTCTTCTTCGGATTGGGTCAAATTGGAGTCCAGTGCAAATCCTCAGCATTTTTCTCTCGAAGATGGCAAGTTTCTGCATAAATGTCTTTGAAATAGTGTACCAAATTGGGAAGGCGTATGTTATAACTGGCCTTATCAGTTGCTTGTATAACAGTAGTTTTGTACTTTTGCTGATACCATTTTGTTTCCTCATCAATGGATAGATTCGATGGAATGCGAATGTGGCCTTCTTCAGCACTGCCTTTGAGTGAGGGTTAAATCGGAACCTCTCGTTCAGATGGACTCCAAGGTACTTCTTTGGTTACTTTTTGATGGATAGCGTCGTGCCATCTGGTAATCTGATGACAACGTTGCGACAGTTAGAGACTGACCGGCCTCGGGTTCTTCCAGTGATTGGTCTTCGTATGCATAACAGTTCGGATTTGTTGGTGTTTATCCGAATTCCCCATTTTCGGTAGTAGGAAAAGATGCTTCTGACGTGGTCTTCGACTCTTGATGCGGCTATTGCTGGGGACAAGGAACTGCTGTATGTGACGGAGTCATCTGCGAATAAGCAGCTTTGTGTGGTTCCCTGGAGACGGGGTTGGTCGGACGTATAAATGTTGAAGAGCAGTGGTCCTAGCTTAGAGCCTTGAGCTACACCGGCTCTGATAGGTCTCGTCCTTGACCGGCTATTACCGACTTGGACAAAGAATGACCTAGAGTGGAGAAAGCTGTAAATAATTTTAATAATGTTAGTAGGGAAATTAAGCTGGGTAAGTTTATGAATAAGCCCTTGTATCCAGACGGAGTCAAATGCCTTCTCCACATCCAGGAAGCATGCGACAGTAACTTGGTGGTTGTTGAGGGCCCTTGTAACATCATGGTGGAGTTTCATCAAAGGGTGCAAGGTTGAGTGCTTCTCGCGAAATCCGAACTGTATATCTGGTAGGATGTTCAGTGCATTAGTGACTGACTTCAATCTCCGCAGTATGAGTTCCTCCAAGATTTTACTCACACTACTGAGAAGTGAAATTGGTCTATATCCCATGACGCTGTTGTGATCGCCCTTCTTAGGAATGGCTATTATCCTTGCAGTTTTCCATTTTGCGGGGAAGTAGCAGCTACTGATGCAATTATTTAGCAGTATGGATAGTAGAATCATGACGGCGTGGGGCATCTTCTTCAGCACAAAATTTGAAATTTGATCAGGGCCTGATGATTTCTTGGAATGCCTGCCATGGATGATTTCCGCGATTTCTTCAGGTGTGGACAAGGTCTCATTCTCCGTTGGGTCATCGGCTGGATTTGTTTCGCTAAACCTTGGTGTTTGACTGGACCATCGCTCAATATTTTCTATTGTTGAATCGATTTCTGCTTTAAACTCTGCGTCATTTGGGGGAGAAGGAGTGAAGTTCCCTTCAAAGTAATCTGCTAGTGCATTGGCTTTATCCACTGAGGTTGTTGCTGAGCCCTGGTTGGTGATCAGTGTCTCCGGCATCTTGGCGCCTTTTCCGATGATTCGATTTATTTGTTTAAATGTGTCCGGACCGGGTTTGATATTTTGCAGCCGAGTTTGCATTTGGATGTTATTGAAGTGTTGTACTGCATTTCTGAACATGATGTCAGTGCATTTTAGTTCGCTCAGGACCATCTGGTAGCTGCTGTTAACGGTGTTCCATTCACGATCTCTTATTCTTTGTAGTCGTTTTCGGAGACGCTGCCTATGGTGGTACAAGTTTTGGATGTGGGGTGGGAGATGGCTGTACCTATCTTTAAATGTCGTGGGTTTCTTTTGTTGGTTGAGTGCACTGCTAACTGTTGCTTCAAAGTTTTCGATCGCTGCTTCTACTTCTTCATTAGAGAGGTTTCTGTTGGACGGTGGCATTATTAGCCTTTCTTCCACGTCTCTTTGCAGTCGCTCGATATCAAGTTGATTGTAATCAATGTATTCGCCTTCTGGCCGTGTGTTGGTGAAGATGGGCCGGTTCAGCTTGATGGTGAGTTGCACCGCATCATGGTCAGAGTCGCTGATGAGGGTTTTGCACTGGTAATTCCGGATTTCTGGAACGATGTTCACCAGGTTGGAGAATACCAGGAAAAAGTCTAGCCAGGAAGGTGTCCTTGGGTACGTTGGTTTGCCTTGTGAGATTACTACAAGGTTATGCTGGCCGAAGTTATCTTCTATCCATTCCATTATTGTTGTGCCTTCCTCATTTATTATTGTATCCCCCCATACTTGGTGTCTAGCGTTGAAATCGCCGCCAATAATTCCATATGTGTGCTGATTTACAAGACCGTTTAGTATTCCTAGGTCGTGTTTGGTGTCGACTGATCTTGCTTTACATTTGTTGTAGCTGCTGATCACCATTAGTGTTTCCGTTGGGGTTGTTTGGATTACTACTCCTGTTGCTTCAAACGTCGTTAGTCCAGCGATTCTTGATTTTCTGGCGGTGATATTTTTTCGTACGAGAATTGCTGTGCCTCGTTTTCCTTCTATCTTATCTGTTCTAAAGATGTTGTAGTTCTTGAGGTCTATTCTATTTCGGCTGGTGAGCATTGTTTCGCTAATGAGCGCGATGTCTGGCTGGTTGGTCTTCATAAAGAGGTGGAAGGCTGTTCGTCTATGGATGCTGTATAACGAATTAACGTTATACGCTATCACACGCAGTTTTCTTATGTACTGCATAACTGGAACAAAAAGGTCGCTAGCGCCACTGATTTTTTTTCTTCGCTCAATCCAGAGTAATTCGTGGGAACAGCATTACGGGCCTTCTTCATTATGCTGACTAGATCTGTTCCGAAGACTCGGTGGACTTCGTTATTGAGGTCGACTCTTCTAGTTGGATTAGCACGAGCTGCTTGTTGTTGTCTTTGTTTTGCCGCAATGGTAGGGGATTGTTGCTGTGGGCTCGGTCTTGTTTGCGGCTTGTCGTTTAGTCTACGTGCACTCATTTTAGCTATTGAAGCAAAGCTGATTCCGGGCTGTGTGAGGACGCAGGCGGATTTTTCTGCAAACTCCTGCTGCTTCTTTTTCTGTGTGGCGGCTTTCTCAGTTTCAGCAACTTTTCTTTTGTAGAATGGGCAGCCCTTGTAGTTTGCTGGGTGTCCATTAATTTTGCAGTTGGCGCAGTATACATCCAGGTCTGTGGTGTCCTTCCTTTTGCATTCTCCTGGTTGGTGGTTGTGGCTGCACTTCACGCACACATAAGCCATGCCGCAGTTTGAAGCGACATGACCGAAGCGCTGGCAGTTCTTGCACTGGACGATATCTTTATTTTGGAGACGTTCCCAGTGCACTCGTTGCTTAAGAAGGAGAGTCTTCTTATAGATATCGTTGACTACACAAGATTTGTCGATCTCTATGACAAAGCTGTTGAATGCCTTTCCGTTAGCTCTTGGTGATTTAAAGGATGAAACCTTCAGCGCTGGGATTCCTTCATTTTTGAGCTCCTCTTCAATTTCAGATATGCTGTAGGAGTAGTGGATACCTTTTAGAAGCATGATGATCTTCCTGTCTTCTCGAGGTGTGAAGGTGTGGTGCTGAATTTTTCTTTGTTTGAGGAAATCACTAATAGACTCAAATCCATCTCGTGTAGATGCGTTGATGACCGTCTTGATTGTATTGATGTTTCTTAGGGTAAACACGATGTTTGCTCCCTTGGCGAAACGGCTTATTTCAGCAATGTTCCCCGAAAAACAAATGATTGGCGGCATTCCTACTTTCTTCGTTGGGGATGACGTTCCTGGTTGGGAGTTTGGTGTAATCGGTAATGGTGGCTTGGCATTGGTTGTTTGGGCTGCTACTTTTGGTGCAGTTGCTGCTGTCTTCGTTGTTGTATTTAATAAGGCTGTCTCTGGTGGGCTGCTGGTCTTTTCCGTTTTGGTTTTTTTTGTACATGTAGTCTTGGTTTTTTTTGCCCTTTTCCTTCCTGGTAATGGCAATGAGCAGGAGCTTTCGTCTTCGTCTGTAGCGGTTGCGTCCGTGGCAATTTCGATATTTGACGACGTTGACGAAGATTCGCTAACATCACTTGTAATTGAGACGTTGTTGTCCTCATCCTCAGAAGATTCTTCAGGTTCCGCTTTGGTTACCCTTGTCATGATTTTATTGACCTCTTTACTAAATGTAGCTCCGAGGTCGTTTTTAATTCTGCGAAGTAACTGCTCGAGTGCCGCAAGGGCGGATTCTGGGGAGAATCGCTCGTGCATTTTACCTCACTTTTATTGCTTTTTGGTTTAATCCCTTTTGATTTTGTGTGTTTGTGTCGGTTTTATTGCTATAGGTTTTTAGCGCAGGTAGATCCTTCGCAGGTATCGCTGGCTGCTTGTTTTTATTATTATACCCTATTCTAGGGGTATATTAATTTTGACGCATAGTTTGTAACATACCTTAATATTGCCCGTAGACCCCTAAAAGTTACTATATTTATGATCAGCATCGATAGTAATGTCGATCTAGCCATGTCCGTCCGTCGGCAAAAATTAGGCCTTTAAACTGGACCTAGAGAGCTGAAATTTTAACCATATACTCTCTAGGGTCCCGAAATAATCAAGTTTAAGAATTTTTGAAATCCGCCCACAGACACGCCCACAAACTCAAAAAAACAAAATTTTGGAAAAAATCGAATTTTGAGCTAGAGAGCTGAAATTTTTTATATATGATCTATGGCCCATAAAACTGATTGGGACATACAATTTTCAAAATCCGCCCACTGACACGCCCACAATTAAATAAAACAAATTTTGGGAAAAATTGAATTTTGAGCTAGAAAGCTGAAATTTTTTATATAAGATCTTTGGCCCATAAAACTGCTTGGGACATAAAATTTTCAAAATCCGCCAACTGACACGCCCACAATTAAATAAAATATTTTTTTTGAAAAACCAAAATTTGAGCTAGGGAGCTGAAATTTTTAATATATACTCTCTAGGGGCCCTTTATGCTCATGTGTAAATATTTTCAAAATCCGCCTACTGACACGCCCACAATTATTTTTTTTTTATTTTTGAAAGTCCAAAGTTTGAGCTAGGGAGCTGAAATTTATAGTATATACTCTCTAGGTGGTCTTTATGCTCATACTTAAATTTTTTTTTAAATCCGCCTACTGACACGCCCACAATTAAATAAAACAATTTTATTGAAAAACCAAAGTTTGAGCTAGGGAGAGTTTTTATTTACAAAAGCTTAGTTTTTTCGATAAAATCCTTTAAATTTTTGTCACGCCCACTTATGAGATATAGGAATAAGAATAGGGTATCCAACAGTTCGCCCAAGCGGACTGTAGCCCGCCCCTATGTTTTTATACCCTATTCTAGGGGTATATTAATTTTGACGCATAGTTTGTAACATACCTTAATATTGCCCGTAGACCCCTAAAAGTTACTATATTTATGATCAGCATCGATAGTAATGTCGATCTAGCCATGTCCGTCCGTCCGTCCGTCCGTCCGTCCGTCCGTCCGTCCGTCCGTCCGTCCGTCGGCAAAAATTAGGCCTTTAAACTGGACCTAGAGAGCTGAAATTTTAACCATATACTCTCTAGGGTCCCGAAATAATCAAGTTTACGAATTTTTGAAATCCGCCCACAGACACGCCCACAAACTCAAAAAAACAAAATTTTGGAAAAAATCGAATTTTGAGCTAGGAAGCTGAAATTTTTTATATATGATCTATGACTCCTAAAACTGCTCGGGATATAAAATTTTCAAAATCCGCCCATTGCCACGCCCACAAAAAAATAAAACAATTTTATTGAAAAACCAAAATTTGAGCTAGGGAGCTGAAATTTTTAATATATACTCTCTAGAGGCCCTTTAAGCTCATGTTTAAATATTTTCAAAATCCGCCCACTGACACGCCCACAAATAAATAAAACAATTTTTTTGAAAATCCAAAGTTTGAGCTAGGGAGCTGAAATTTATAATATATACTCTCTAGGGGCCCTTTATGCTCATGTGTTAATTTTTTTTTAAATCCGCCTACTGACACGCCCACAATTAAATAAAACAATTTTATTGAAACACCCAAGTTTGAGCTAGGGAGCGTTTTTTTTGATAAAATCCTTTAAATGTTATATAACAAAATATGTAGAGCGTTCTTAACAATTTAACCATACTTAGACTTTTGTCACGCCCACTTATGAGGGATAGGAATAAGAATAGGGTATCCAATAGTTCGCCCAAGCGGACTGTAGCCCGTCCCTATGTTTTAACTTCACTTGCACTTGATTTACTAGCACGAAATTATGTCCGCACAGGTTGACTGAATGACAGAGAGTGATGAGACAGACAAAAAGAATTTTATTTTACTATCTTAAATACTAAAATACTGCTGACGACTGGACGATGCATGTGCTGGATGTGGGAGTGTTGCTGCCGTTGGTTTTCCAGGAAAAGCGGCGGCGATGGATATTGTGCTGCCTCTGCTGGGTCAGGTGGCGGCTCGTGTGCACTGTATGCGAAACGTGGGAAGATATTATTTGCGTCGTCAGCGGATTCCATCGCCATACTCGTTGGGAAGAGATGTTTGGTGTCGCTTAACTTTATCGGTGTTAACTCTCCCGACTTCAAATTCGAGTGTCCTCACTCGTAACCTTATAGAATGGTGGGTATTGGCTTATGTCGATTCTTTTGATAGGAACTGGTTGCTCCGAAATTTCTGCAGATAATTCTGTTGGTGTTTCTACTGCTGCTTGCGTTTCTCCTGCCTCTACTGTTGTGGAGATTGTCAGATGGTTTTTCCTTTGCACGAGAAACAGTATCAAAGATATTACCACGATGGCCGTGATGATGATGGTCGACAAGCTGTAAGTGGCTATCAGGTGGGCTTTATTTCCCTCTTTAAGTTGGCTTATGTAGTAGGTGTTGTTTAAGTGGAGTTCTTTCATTACTTCGAGGGTTAGAAGTTCCTCGAAGGCTTTCGACGGTGAGTCTAATTGTACGATGGCCGGAAGAGGTCTTGAAGTAGGGACTTCATTGGAGGCAAAAGTTCGTCTATTTACAACAATGGTTGCATTATGATATTGTACTATAAATGTTCCTGTTATACTTTGTGTATCGTTGTTGACTAATATTGTCCCGTTGAATTGGTTAAGGAGTAGCGACCCAGGCAGAATTTCTTCTACCGTTGGCACGTGTTGTTTGTTGACATCTGTGCAATTTGCTGGTCTGATTCGCAATAGATTTGGTATGCATTCCGCATCACTTAAATTTACAATTTCATTAATTTTACAAATAGTTAGGTCATTAAAGGCTTGACAATTATTCTTAATTCCATAATAATCATTTTCGCATTGAAGTACGTTACTAAAGTCAATTTTGACTATAACAGATTTTCATTTTATTGGCTTAACTAATAATTTCTTACAATCTTCTTTTTTTGTGGTTGGCACACTCACAATATAGATCATGGTTTTTTTATTAGAGGCTATTCTTACATTTGCGAATTCAAATGCCTCTTCTATGTTTACATAAGGTAAGTTGTTTTTTTCAAAATGTGTCTTAACTAAATTAATTTCGGTATTCGAAAGTATAAAAGAATTTACTATACCAGCTTTTGCCCACTGTAAGGCATGTTCTATATTTGTAATCTCTTCTTTAATTACATCTAATCTATATTTAATGCCGGTAGAATATTCATTCTTAATTTCAGCATTAGTCTTTAAATTCTTAATTATGCTGTAGGTGACATCTGTAATATTATTTATCCTTTCTAGAGATAGTCTATTTATAAATAATTGCTTATTTTAAATATCTTAATTTCTATAATAACTATAATTAATAATGTGGTTTCGTATTGTTTTTCTTTTTATCAATATAGTTTTTGGACTTATTTTTGAAAAGCTTAAAATCTAACTTACATTAAGATTACTGCTGGCATCTGGGCGGCTGACAGTCTCATGGTGTCTGTGTGTCCCACGTCGGAAGTTACTAGGGGCCTTGTTTCGAATGTGATGTTGTTCAAAATTCGGCGACACTTCAGGGCACTGAATTTTGAGTAGGTTCAATGTCACTGGGTAGGTATTTCTTGTGCATGATAGCACTGGCACTACTTAAGGGCACTGGCTATATAGTTATTACGCGGTCACTTCTTGAGTGCACTGGCAATTTTTTCCGCGGTAGCACTGTCACTTCTTTAGGGCACTGGCTTGTTAACTATCCCGCAACTATTTTCGCGGTAGCACTGACACTTCTTTAGGGCACTGGCTTGTTAACTATCCCGCAACTATTTTCGCGCACTTTAGATACCCAACCTGCTCGGGCGCCAATTAAAACATTTGTTATTTAAAAAAGTTTAAAAAAAATTTAATTCACTGGCAGAGTAACTGCCTTCACCAAATTTACAATACAATAGACAAAAAGAATTTTATTTTACTATCTTAAATACTAAAATACTGCTGACGACTGGACGATGCATGTGCTGGATGTGGGAGTGTTGCTGCCGTTGGTTTTCCAGGAAAAGCGGCGGCGATGAATATTGTGCTGCCTCTGCTGGGTCAGGTGGCGGCTCGTGTGCACTGCATGCGAAACGTGGGAAGATATTATTTGCGTCGTCAGCGGATTCCATGGCCATACTCGTTGGGAAGAGGATGTTTGGTGTCGCTTAACTTTATCGGTGTTAACTTATACATACGTTGACGAATATGAAAAACTGAGACTACTAACATCAGCCAAGGAATGTATTGGACTAGAAGCGGCGGAAAGGAGATCATTAACAAAAATAAGAAAGAGTGTCGGAGACAGAACTGAGCCTTAGGGAACACTAGTATTGAAGAAGAGACACATAGATCCCAAAAGCACTCATTTGCGACAAAAGAGCCTGATCGCAATCTCTGTCAAATATTTACTTTAGAAATGTCAAGAGCAACTATCTTACTTTCACCGAAGTTATGAATAGATTGGTTCTACTTTTCAGTGATACATATATGCCATCAGATGCCCAGTCTTTGAAAAAACCTTGAAAAGAAGGGACGTTAGTGCTATGGGTCGGTTGTAAGAGGGCAAAGAAGACGATCCTTTTTTACGGACAGGCTGGACAAATGCATTTTTCCACTTAGTCGGAAAGATTCCAGAAAAATAGGAGATGTGGAGAAGCTAACGCAATGGTTTTGCCAGCGAAAACGAACACCTCTTCAGAATTATTGGTGAAATACTATTCGGGCCAGCGCATTTGTGGATGTGGAGATCCTTGAGAACCTTAGCAACTATGCAAAAACGAAAATATACTTTCCCCGTAGAAAACTCGACGCTCACAAGCATAGGCGGACACAAGTTACAATCTGGAAGGGTCGATTTTGCGGCAAAATTGGCGGCAATTACATTAGCATTCTTTAGACGACTGACTGCAGGGATGTCGTTGTAGTTTTTGACGAACGACCAAAATTGTCTACTACCACTGGGACAACGTAGAATAGAATAGAAACTTTGCACGTGGCAGTTGAGCATTACAGACATTTTGGACTCTACGAAACATATTCCGGTTTTCTTCAGTTGGATTGGCTTTATACCACCAGAAGCTCAACTCTCTCGCCCTGATAATCTCTTTACAGCTCAATTCTCACCATGCGTTCTCTTTGGGTTTGATACCCTTAGTTTGGCTGGAAATAAAGAGTCTCATACCGAGGTAAATGATGTTTGAGATCATTTCAGCGGCGTCATCTATATCACTATCCACGAAGCACAGTGACCAGTTAAAATTCCCAAATAAGTTATTTAGGCCGCCCCAAATTGCTTTCTCATAATGCCATTAGATTCGTTTGGGAGCTTGTTCCTTAATTGTGTGGTGAAAATATGAGAATTTCGCGGAGATGATGCATGATCCGACGAACCCAGTGGCGACATTATGTCGATCGAATTTTTGTCTGGTTGAGATGTGAGAAACAAGTCCAAGGTGTTTGCGGAATGACTAGCAACGTCCGGTAACCGTGAAGGTTCGTTAACTAACTGAGTCAAGTTGTCCATCTCAGTAAAGATCTCAACATACCTTCCTTCGGGTGTTGTCTTGCCCGAATGTTGAAGCCAATTAGAATTTTGTACATTAAAATCAGCCGCAACGACAATTTCGGTATGAGGAAATATGGATACAATTCTAAGGATGGAATTTGACAGTTTATCAAACTCGTTAAAGGTAGATGTACTGTCAAGGTTTGGGCTTCGATAAATAAAACAGTAATGAATCATTTGCTTAAGGACGTTGAATTTGAACCAAATGAAACTAAACTCCGGATTGGACCATTTTCCGTATTGGGGTAGGAGGTGGTAAGCGATATCATTACGGATATAGGTCGCGAGACCACGGCGAGGGAAAAATAGTGGCACTAGGCTATATCCAGGTAAGTTTAGATCAGTGAACTCTGAACTTGTACCAACCTGTGTTTCGCTTAGCTGGTTTAAATATACAAAACCTGAACATATGCAGCAAAGTGTTTTTTCCTTAAGCCTCGGACGTTGCAAAAATCAACTCTGAATTCACTACGCATTGCAAATCACAAGAGAATAGAACATAACTCAAACGTTAATTTGGCGCATTTGAACTGTGAAAACTTCTAACACAAAATCAATCTGCCACAGGTGTTATGCTCTTGTGGTAGAATGAACCAATATAGACGTTCATTAGCTTTTCAAACGTTGCGTGTGTGCGTTCTTGCTGTTCATCTGTTTCAGGCATAAGAGTTTTGCACTATGTGTGTGTTGAATACTTACACTTATACTAAGA
Organism: Portevinia maculata; assembly: GCA_949715645.1. Classification (NCBI taxonomy): domain Eukaryota; kingdom Metazoa; phylum Arthropoda; class Insecta; order Diptera; family Syrphidae; genus Portevinia; species Portevinia maculata. Next base: position 114,193,041 of record OX454526.1, on the reverse strand, counting down.
TGCTATATTGTTGATTACTTACACTTATACTAAGATGCTATATAAACCTGTATATAACCTAGTTAAGTATGTATGCCTATGATTACTAGAGTCAGTAAGAATTGGACAGAATTGGACCCTTTTTCTAAGTAAATTAAACTTGTCTTTTATTTATAATATATACCATGGTGTCAGATGTGGGGTACAAATAAAAATATGAAATTATATTATATTTGGTCTGTCGGTCTCTTACATCAAATTACAAGTCAATAAGTGTCAATAGGAAAAAAAATAGTGAACAATATTTCGGCATCCATTTCCCCGCTCAACATAAAATCCACGAACCTACCATCCACGTGGAAGATCTAGATCTAGACGTCGTCAAGTATGACAAATTGATAGAGCAATTGGAAGCCTATTTTCTTCCCAAAGTCAACATCGTCATGGAGCGCCATAAATACTTCACGAGGTCACAAAAAGATGGTGAGTCAATCGACGAATATATCACAGTCTTGAAAAATCTGAGCCTGTCGTGTGATTTTAAAGACCTAAGAGAGGATTTAGTCCGTGATATTTTCGTATGTGGTTTAAGTACTAATTTTTCCAATATCAAAGAACGATTATTATATGAAGGTGGCATAAAACTCGATAAAGCCATCGACATTGCAAAAACGATGGAAGCAACAAAAGGACAAGTACAACAGCTGCAGCTAGCAAATAGCAACTACAGCAACAACGTCATTGCCGCTATTCACCGTTCATCGTCAAAGCCACAAAATGACCAGCACAAAAATACAAATAATTCGTCTTCGTCTCTCTTCAACAAAAATAATAATATACGAACTTCACACAACAGCCGATCGTCATCTTATGTACCAAGCCATCAAATACATAACAAAACACAAAATAGGCCATCATCATCATATCAAAAGCGCTGCTACAAGTGTGGAGAAATACACAGAAGTAAATGCCCAGCTCTGGGAGTGAGGTGCAACAACTGCAAAAGAATGAACCATTTCGCGAAAATGTGCAAAAACAAGAATGCATACATTAGAAATGTTGACGTCTCTTCTGAATATGATGAGCTTTCGGAAGACAGCACAGTTATTTATTGGGATGATGTTCCTACAAAAAGCTTTTGCAGTTTCCTCGTCAACAGAGCAAGCAGATCGATGGATAGTGCCTATTCACATCAACGGTGCATCAGTGCAATGTCAAATAGACACAGGTGCACAAGCGAATATTATATCAAAACAGCAGTTCGAGAAAATTAGCAGAGGAGTTAAAGTCATGAAGTCGTCAACAAAAATCATGACATTCAGCGGAGAGGTTCTCCCAATCAGGGGATATTGCATTTTAAATTGTCAACACAGACGTCAATACTACAAAATTCTTTTTTACGTCCTGGATATAAAATGTCAAGCTATTATTCGTCTTCAGTCGTCTATTCATCTCAATTTAATCGAAAAGGTAGATGAAATTAAAAATATAAATTCTTGTAATAATAGTTCTAATATTGGTAATTCAAAAAATTCTATTTCTAAATTAAGGAATGTGTCAAATTATTCAGAAATATTTTCTAAGTTCAGTGATGTATTCCAAGGGTTAGGTTTATTAAAAAATGAGTGCCATTTACAAATTAATCCCGCCGTAATTCCAGTGATTGACTGTCCGCGAAAAGTACCATTTAGTTTAATAGATTCCCTTAAACAAGAGCTTTTAAGAATGGAAAAATTGAATGTCATACTCAAGGTTGAGGAGCCAACAGAGTGGGTTAATTCAATCGTTCTGGTTAAGAAACCTAATGAAAAATTAAGGTTATGTCTCGATCCCAGAAATCTTAACAAGGCGATTCTTCGGTCGCATTTCCAGTTCCCCAGTTTAGATGATTTTAAAGCTAAACTAAGTGGTGCAAAATATTTTACGTCGCTCGACGCCAACTCTGATTTTTGGATGGTGCCACTTGATGAGGAATCATCGAAGGCATGCACTTTCATAACTCCGTTTGGAAGGTATAGATTTTTAAGAATGCCATACGGACTAAAATCCGCACCTGGAATTTTTCATGCTCAAATGGTCAACTGTTTTTCCTACATAGAGGGTGTGATGATTTTTATTGACGATTTCTTAATTTTTGCCGATTTTTTGGAAAAACATAATGAAATTTTAAATAAAGTACTAGAGCGAGCTCGATCAATAGGTCTAAAATTTAATCAGTCAAAATCTAAAATCTGTGTCAACGAATTAAAATTTATAGGTCATATTTTTAACAAAGATGAAATCAAACCGGACGATTCCAAAATTAAAGCGATATGCAATATGCCTCGACCAAAATCTGTCGCAGACTTGCAACGATTTCTTGGAGTGGTCAATTATCTTGGTTCATTTGTTAAACATTTACCTTTTGAAAATTCCAATCTTCGTCAGCTTTTAAAAAAAGAAATTCTATGGCATTTGACCGATGCACACGAAAAAGAATGAAAGAAATCATATCGAATGCACCTATGCTTACTTTTTACGACCCTAGTAAACCTCTTAATCTTTCAGTCGACGCATCTAAAGATGCAGTAGGTGCTGTCATATGCCATAACAACAGTCCAATTGCTTTCGCTTCCGCCACTTTAATCGCCAGTCAGCAAAATTACGCTCAAATTGAGAAGGAGCTCTTTGCTATTTTGTTTGGTTGTGTTAAGTTTCACCAATATGTCTTTGGAAGGACTGTGACCGTTGAAACAGATCACAAACCGCTAGTGCCACTTTTTGATAAACCTTTACACAAGGTCCCTGCAAGGCTGCAAAGATTTATGCTGAGATTACAAACATATGAGCTGTCTGTCGTTTTCAAGCCGGGCAAAGAGATGTTCACGGCGGACACTCTTTCCAGAGCAGCTTTACCTGAAAGTATACTGACTGAATTTGATAAAGATTTAACTCTTCATTGTCATCTGTAGATCACAAACCTTTCTGTGTCTCCTTCAAGATTGAAACAAATGCGGGATGAATCATTAAAGGATTCAATCCTTTGCAAAATCAAAAGCTACAGTCAGTCAGGTTGGCCTTCTAACAAAAAGTCTATTGAAAAAATAGCAATGCCATATTTCAATATCAAAGATGATTTACATGTCATAGACGATATTATATTTAAAAACAATCGAATAGTAATACCCACTTCGCTTCGTCCAAAGATTTTAAAACTCATACATGAGGGTCATATGGGTATTCAGCGCTGCAAAAGTCTTGCCAAAGATATTGTGTTTTGGCCTAATATAAACAATGACATTTCCAATGTCGTGACAAATTGCGAAAGTTGTATGCGCTATAGAAACTCAAATCAGAAAGAAACATTATGTCCACATGAAATTATTAATATACGAGTACCATGTGTTCAAGAATTAGTCAATTTAAGTTGTCCAAGCACCTGAATCAAAAGACCGAAACACAAAAAAATCGAGACAGCGAAAAAAAACAGAATAATATAATTTATTTGCCTATCAGTGGCGTGGCGTGGAAAATGTTAAATGGTAAATCGGAAAAAATATGCACTGCAAACGCTTTCTGCAATTATATTGTGTACTGCAAATCGCATAGAAGTAAAACAATTCAAGCCAATTTTTTATACTTCAAGTCATATAAGCTTAAATTTACAATGAACATAAAGTATAATAAAAGTGGCTTCGAAAGAAACCTTTTTGGCAGATGCAAATGCTGAATGAAAATTGATAGTAAGTAATAAAAAAAAGGAACTTCATAAATCACGGTTTGTTAAATAAATAAATACATAAATAAAAATTTAAATTAAAAAGCTTCACGCATAATATTTACAAAAATGTATAGATTTTATATCTATAATATATAAAAATATTTTAATATATAAAAATATTTTAAAAATAGTTTTTGTACAAAGTTAAAAAGAGAAAATATTAATGATTAATATTTTTTAAAATCAAAAACAGTAGAAATTGGAAAAAAATGTGAAAAGTTTTGTTAAATATTTTTTTTTATTTGTACTCTAAGTCTATTCTTCCACCTTTTATCACGTATTCTGCAAGAACTCTTTCATAAAAGTTAGGCCTACTTTATATTTTTAAAAGGAGTCGCTTTTCTATGGATAAAAGTGCTAAATCAGAAAGCCTGTCTTCTCCTTGAGAATTTCTCAAATATGTATGAACTCTTTTCAGAGTGGAAAAAGATCTCTCCACGGAAGCAACAGTCATTGGTAGTGTTAAAAAGAGTCCACTTAATTTTAAGTTTTGGGGAAATGTTTCACACAATATTTCACTTCTTAAATGTTTATAGAGGGATAAAACGTCAAGTGGTTGAAGTGAAGATGCAGTATAGAGAACTTTCAACTCATTTTTTAAACCTGCAAAATGGAAAATTCCAGGGAAAAAGTTAATCACCGAAGATATTTTATCATCTGGGCTTGACTGAGCAAAACGACTGTATTTTGATTTATTGAGAAAATCCAAAAAAATTAAATCCGTGAAAGATTTAAATCGTGTCTTAATTTGAGATATAATATTGTCCTTTATTTCTACAAAAAGGCGCTTATAGTGAGTCTTTAAATCAAAATCAAGTAATCGGCGTTTCCGTGGAGGTTCACAGCACAATCATTTATACTTTCAAAAATTAAATGAAATTTGTTTAGAAACTCAGTAGAAAGCCAGGACTCAAAACACTCGATTTCTCGCTTAGCAACTTCAACATCTGTTTGTTTATTTTGTATTAAATTAAACAATACATCGATTTTAGCAAATATTTCGGAAACCGCGTGCAGTAAAAAGCAAAAATCTTTCCCTTCTAACTTAAGCAATAAACTTTCGGCCATTGAAAGTGCGTCAGTGTCCCATTCTTTTGGATGGTCTAATATTTGCTTAAAAGTTTCAATAATATCTAATCTACAGTTAAAAATAACGTTAACTATTCGGAAATGGTAATGCTAGCGAGTTTCTGATACTCCCGGCATCCGTCTGTTAGCTATTTCTTTTAAAATATTTGAACGTTTAGTTGATTTATTAAAGAAGCGTACTATTGTGTTTATATTGTCAAAAAAAACTTTCAATTCAGGTATATTTTCCAGTGATTGAGATAACACCAAATTTAAAACATGTGCGTAGCAAGGAATAAAATAAGCCATTGGACAAGCATCCAGGACTTTTTTTTAACACCACCTACTTCCCCTGACATAACCGCGGCCCCATCGTAAGATTGCCCAACTAATTTCTCCTTGCAACCGTATACATCAAGTATATTGAAAATGTGTTTTGAGAGCTCATCGGTATTTCGACTCTCACTCACGTCAAAAAACCCAAGAAACCTTTCCTCTACTCCTTCCTCCGATAAGTAACGCAAACGGCACTAAGTTGCTCCCTATGGCTCATGTCTGGTGTTTCATCAATCATGATGGACACAAATCGCGTTTCACTTATTTCTACTTTAATTTCGCATTTGATCACTGCGGCTATACTTTGTATTAAATCGTTTTGGATGTCATTTGATAGACCCGAAAAAACCGGATCACGTGCACTTGAACACTGTTCCAAATGAGAGTCCATTAACTGGTCATACTTAGATAAGTATAAAAGTGTTTCGACATAATTGCCACGATTATTAGAATCTGGCTTTTCATTATGACCCCGAAATGCTTGTTCCTGTTTGCCTAAAAGAACTACTGTATCTGTAAAACGTTCCATTAGTTTACGGTTTCTATCAACTTTTTTGTTGTGAGCTACAAAGGAATTACCTAACGAGGTTTCAATACGATCAGTACCGAATTCGTGCAAAGATAAACAGCTACGAATGTGTTTTTCCGTCTTGACATGATTATTTGCCGAATTAATTAAATTGTTTATGTCAGCGTAGCCCGTGCGACTCCAAACACTAGGAGAATTAGAAAAAAGGAGGCAAGGAAAACAAAACATTTTATTGAGCTTACAACTACCAGTCAACCAAGTATATTTTTGATATATGCATGCGTTGAAATGCGAAACACAACCATCCTTGCGCTTATAATCTATTTTCATAGAAGTAGTAGATCGTCCTATCTCTATAACTTTTTTTTTTAAGAAAACTCAACTTACAAAAATAATTTTCTTCTTCCAAAAGCAAATCTACTAAACAACAATTTACTGTTAATAATACCATTTTCTCCTTTGCTGAATCAAACTGAAAACAAAACAATTTAAACTTTTCACACTTCTCACACTTTTCACTGTTTTCGATCACTTTAAATAATTATACTCGTATATTGCACAACAATAATTCCACTCAATATTACTTTAAGTTACACATCGCAGTCTGCTTCACAACTGAATTTTTCAAACAGAACTCACCTCAGCTACATACAAAACTCGCCAAATAAGTCGCTGAAAAGCGGGTTATATTTTTGCATAAGGAGGCGTGTATCAAACAGAGTGGAGTCAAACGCGGTGAACGATAAGGGGAAAACAAGGAGACAAAGCCAATTTGTTCTAACCAGCCACATATTTGATAACGCGAAAATTTCCGGGTTACTATGCTTTGTTTTGCTATCGCTTTGCGTATGTGTTTCTTATGGGGTATGGAGAGGAGTATGTGATGTTGGAGAATAGGCATGCAATGGTGTGAGTGTTTGTGTGCGTAGAGCAAGAGCAGTAGAACGATATGAGAGCAGGTGAATAGCAGGTGGTGGGTTGGTAGAATTTGTTGCTTGCAAGTGCAGGTGTAGGAAACATACAAATCGTATGTTTATATACACACATTAAGATGCATCTTGCTTGTTGGATTGAAACATTGTTGAAAGGTAGAATTTTAAAAGGTAACCCGGCGTGAATCGAGTTATATGGACGCCTCGCCACTGTTGCCTATCAAGCGTAGGTACTACTCTCTGACATATCCTCGATCCAAGTGACCGAGCTAGTTTTTACTTGTCACAGAAAAGCATTGCAAATCAAATAAGAAAGAAGGATAAAGAATATAATTAGAAATATGAGAGTAATAGAGTAGAATAAATATAAGAGTTTTGTAACTGGTAATCTAACAAGTTAATATCTGCAAATGAAGAAGATGACAACATAGAGAAACAATACTGTTAGAGAGCAAAACATAACTGAGAATCTATAGCATTTTTAGCAAGAAAAATTATAAGGCAAATCATTTAAATTGTTTACAAAAAGCACTAAGAACAAGCGTGAATTTATCACCAATAGTCAGTAACCAAACTGAGATATGCTGTCGTTCTCAAACATTCCGCCTCCCCTGGAACAACGTTTCAGGATACGGGTAGCACTGCTAGTTTGTGGATTGGGCGCATAATCTGGCCGTTAGATGTCTTTAAAGTCACAACTCGAACATGGCCGTCCTTTCCAGGGTGAACTTCGACGACTCGTCCCATGGCCCATTTTCCTGGTGGAAGGTTGGAGTCTTTTATAACGACCAGATCGTTGTGTTTAATGTCAGACTGGATCTGTTGCCAACGAGGCGATGTTGCAGTGATGTTACATATTCTAGCTACCAACGTTTCCACTATCCCTGGATTTTTGACTGTAATATTTGCCAGCAGGACATTCGATTGGTTGATACGTCTAGTGTTGGCTCTGGTATGGCAGCGTAGGATTCACCTAGAAAGAAATGAGCTGGTGTTAATGGGTCTAGGTCCGTATCCGATATCTGGCACAGCGGTCGCGAATTTAGAACAGCCTCTATTTGAGTTAGAAGTGTACAAAATTGTTCGAATGTTAGGATATCATTACTAATAACTCGACGGAGATGCTGTTTGACCGACTTTACCCCAGCTTCCCACAAACCGCCGAAATGTGGTGCTGAAGGGCGATTGAAATGCCACGAAATACTATCACGAGCTACAGATTCTGCTATAAGTGAATTATGATGTTCAGATAAAACGAGTTCATGCATTTCGGATAATAATCGAGCACATCCACGGAAATTTGTCCCGTTATCAGAATAAACGTGTGAAGGTTTTCCTCGACGCGCAACAAAACGACGGAAAGCACTAAGGAATGCGTCGGTGGTTAAATCACTCACTAGTTCGAGATGAATTACTTTACTCACTAGGCACACGAAGAGCGATATGTAACCTTTAGAGAATGTCGATTTTGACCTGATTTCACTTTCAGAGTTATGGGACCGGCGTAATCACAGCCGCAATGTGCGAACGGTCTACTTGTTTGAATCCGCTGTGGTGGAAGGTCACCCATTATCTGGGTTATTGTAACATTTCGTTGACGGAAGCATCTGATGCAATCATGCGTAATTTTGCGCAGTAGGTTACGACAGCCGACTATCTAATACTCCTGTCGCACAAGAGAATAGGGTCGAAATTCCGGGATGTAGAAACCGAATGTGTGCGTCACGAACGATGAGCTTTGTTATGAAATGTCCCTTGGGTATAATGATCGGGTGCTTTGCGTTGAACGATATATTGGCATGTTGAATTCTTCCCCCAACTCGTAGAATGTTGTCGCTATCTAGGAAAGGGAAAAGGCTTAGAATTTTACATTTTTTAGGAAAAAAAACATTTTTTCGATAAGATTTGATATAGTCACCGAAGTACCGATCCTGTTACAACTTTATGATCATAATTTTTGCACCGTAGATCTCCTGATTTCCTAGATGATGTGTCGTCGACTGCGCCCTTTTTCTGCACCTCTCGATAAAATGATATTAAGTCTGGCGACTGTTCTGATTAAAGTATTCCAGGATGAGATTGATGTCGAGAGCTTCTCGTACGGATGTTCGTCGTTGACAGCAAAATGTGACTGATGGACAATACTTTTTTTCCAAAGAACAATTGGGGTCTTCTTCAAAGGTGTGTATTGTTGGCCAATCATCAGTGACCTGTCGGAGCCAAGGAGGACCAGTCCACCAAATAGGGTGCTCGAGAAGTTGTGATGGTGGAATACCGCGAGAGGCACAGTCAGCAGTGTTGTTCTGAGACCTAATATGAAACCATCAGTTTCTCGGGATGGCGCTAAGAACTTCAGCAGTACGATTTCCGATAAAACCATTCCAGCGACGTGGGGGAGACGATAGCCATGATAGGACGACCGTTGAGTCAGACCAGGCATAGATATTAGAAAAGGTAATGTTTAGGGAATTTTGAACTGCGATCAGTAATCGAGCCAGCAAAACTGCGGCACACAGCTCAAGTCGAGGAATGCTTAATTGTTTGATCGGAGCTACGCGAGACTTGGCAGCTACAATATTTGTTTTAAAGTTTCCATTGGGAAGTTGGTAACGCGAATAAATAACTGCGGCATATGCGGAAGGTGATGCATCGGAAAATCCGTGCAATTACAAGGACGTACTTGACAGGCCTATGGTTCGAGGGATTTCGACTTTTGTGAGGAGCGAGAGTTCACTACGATATCTGCTCCATTGCGCAGCAATAGCATGTTGAACCTTTTCATCCCATGCCAATTGCAAGTGCCACATCTCTTGAAAAAGTATTTTAAGTTGCACGACCGACGGGGATAGGAAACTGAGGGGATCAAATAAGCGAGCCACATCTATAAGAATTTGACGTTTGGTAATCGGTTCATCAGGGGTGTTATTTAAGCGGAAACTGAATATGTCACTTTTCGAATTCCAATTTAGCCCGAGCACTTTAACCCATGAGTCCGCATCAGTGTTTAGCGAGATGTTTACGTCAACAAAGGAATCTGTAGTCTGGCGTAATTCCGCACAATTACTTTGCCATTTGCTCAACTCTATACCGCACTTGGAAAGAAGTTCGATTAATGAATTTCGTTTTAAAATGGCTTCAGGTAACGTATCTGCTCCAGAGGCCTCATCATCAACATAAAAGTCATTGGGTACCATTTCCGACGCGAGTGGAAACTGTTGCGGATGTTGCCTACATATACGCAGATGTTCATCCTTAACAACCAGTTTTTTTTAAATCATTTCGAACGATGTGTTCGCGTACCCGGAAATCACAATTACGACAAAAATGAGCAAGTCTGAATGTGACTGCAGTAAAAACATCGCCAAACCATCCCTGCTCACTATTTTTACACTGAACTTATATTCCCTAAGCACAGGAAGTGAAGTGAACACGCTCCCTGATAGGCGTTGTAGGGGAGAGCGTAGAATGTTTGCTGAGGCATGCTCTCTTTTCGGATGGCAATTGTGGAGTACAGACGTGTGGTCTCCAAAGTAAATCGATCAATTAAAATTTTAATTGCATTTAAACAAATCTCTTTGTTTTAAAAATAGTAAAAGTATAAATCTTAATTCAATATACGATTCATCGTAAATCAAACGTAAAAATTAAAATAATTGTCCGCCAAATATACAAACTAGCTCAAAAGCGTATTCCGGTAACGTTACCAGCCATCCCACAACACAATCATACCAATCGCAATCTTATTAATCCGCTCCCCAATCCCAACACACATAATAAATATTGTGGAAAAAAAGGTATTGATTTGTGAGCGAGCATCGCTAGCAACAGTGCAGAGATCGGTTCAAGTTCTGATGAATGCTGCTTATCACCTCCATTGTGAGAATTCGAACGCCGCCTTACCACCCTCCATTTATTCCCATCGTCATCACGCTCCAGGCGAGAGAGAGCCCCCATTCAAACCATCATCGGGTTCATCAGCGATCTCCCAACACAACACCAGCGTCAACGTGTAGCAGAGCAGGTAGCCGAAAAGATCCCATTACCCATGTCCCATAACAAGTGCAGCAAGTAATTGCTCTCAGTGACTCAGCAGCTAGCAGTAGTGTTACTATGGTTTGCTTTTATTCTTAAATCTATTATTTTTTTTATTCTTTCGATATATTTTGTTTGTGTATAAGACTAGAAAGAAGGAAAATATTGCACGAAACATGAATTAAACTAAACATATTTAAAGAACTAAGGTATGGAAAATAATAATAACAGAATATAAAAGGTATTTATATTGCAATCGTTTAAACATCTAAATACGTGTATAAAAGGTACTAAAGTTACACAAAAATTCTTTCCTAAAGTGAAAATGAAAGAAACATCGTAGGGGACTTGTGATCACAACTTCCAGCAACGACGTATATGAAAGCAGAATCGGAATATTGGTTTCAACAAAAAAAAGACAAAAAAGGATTGAACCAAGTAAGTCATTATTTTTTCCATAACTTTCTATTCATAAACGAATTTTGATCTTGTTGCTCGTGTTATCGAGCAGAAAAAGTGCTATAAGTTCCTATTACATTAATTGTCATGCCATAGAGCAAAATTAAATTGATTAAAACTAGTTAACTAGACGAACACCTAGATATTGCTTAAGAAGAGTTGAATGGTTAATACATATTTTTGAACTGAATTGAATTGAATTGGTAGACGATACAAACGTATTAAATAAAAACGAAAACTTATTCCATTCATACATAAAACTAATCAAACTTTAAGAATTAAAAGATACATTAAATGAAATTGCAAACCTAATGCTGACACTGTCTTGTTACGTATATATATATTTATGTCAGTTAAGCTAACGTTAGTATATATATTTTTTTCTAATAAAGTGAATATTATAACGTAATGACCATTCAGTGAGTTATTTTTATGGGGTTGGATATGGTCGAGATCTTTCTTACAGGATGTGTTGATTAGTGTATCTTTCAAGATATATCCGATTAGGGACAGCGCTTTAAAATATAGGTGTAAGTGTTGTCATGGCGTTGTCTTTGACGAATAGGGAGGGAACAAGTACACCTAAGCAACATTTCATCCGAGTTGCTAGCCACATAAGCGAACTACATTTCTACTACTTCAAAAGGGAATTGTATACCTAGTATGAATTTATTTTCCAAAGTAAACCCTTGACATGAGTGAGTGATCTTCTATTGTTGTGTTTGGTTTGAAGGGCCAAGAACCACCCCATTATCCGACGAGCTTAGTTGAGCCATGCCGCCAGCATGTCAAGGTATGCCCTATGACAGCCAAACGAAATACAAGCAGCATGTTTGGATATAATTTGCTTGCAGTTATTGAATCTAAGTACTCGTATATCATTGAATGGTTTTGTATATGTGTGATCACTATTAAGAAGATTAATGTTGAAGTCACCCAAAATGGTGACATTAAAGCTTGTTTGCAAAACCACTTCTATCCAGTGCGAAAATAACGTACAAAATTTGCGTTCTGAACTGCTCGGAGATCTATAACACACTGCAATTATTTCATTTAAATCTTCCGTGAAAAACTCGACACATAAAAACCATGCTCGCATTTCTATCTGGTATTTACAGATTATTCTGTACTTGAACATATTTTTTATATACAGGACTACACCACTCGTGTGACTGCTACTGCTATCACACCGAATCTCACAGTAATTTTCGAGCCTTATTTCAGAGTCTTTAATGTCGTTTGTCAGATGGGTTTCCAAAAAAGCAAGAACATCAAATTCACTATTGTTGACCAAACACTCGATTTCATTAAAGTTATTAAGCAGACCTTGTACATTTAAACACAGATATGAAACTTGATTTAATTGCTAATATTGAATTTTTTCTGTTTGTATTTTAAGTTTGCGCAGTATACCGGGCAGCGCTTATCGTTGGTTTCGTGACAACAGTCAACGTTTAATCCAAGTGACACATTCATTTTTTCACAATTGGTACAAATAGTTTCATCACTTTTACAGTCTTTTATGGAGTGTTCACCACCGCACTTTCTACATGCAATTTTATTTTTACACACATTTGATTTATGATTATAGCCCTGACAATTGAAACATCTCTTAACGTAAATATATTCTTTTGCAAAATACTTTACCCAACCAATTTTTATATTTTCAGGGCTCATTATTTTCTCAAAACTATTACTGTTCATTTCCAAAATAACACTTAAGTTTCTCCATTTGCTGTTGGTTCTAAATGAATTCACTAGCTTTAAATCACATGTTGCAAGTTCAGGATTTTGTTTTATAATTTTATTGACCACCTCATCAATCGGTTCATCATTTTCTAATTTCATTATACATACTTTAGGTTTTATCGTAGAAGGAATTATTACTTCGTAATCATCTTTTAACTTTTTCTCAATTTCACTTTTTAATTTTTCTGAGGACGCCTTATCGCCGCATTTAAAGGCCACTCCGCCCCTGTTCTTATTAACAACATTGTTTATATTCATGTTGGTAGGATCTATATTCATTATACCCTATTCTAGGGGTATATTAATTTTGACGCATAGTTTGTAACATACCTTAATATTGCCCGTAGACCCCTAAAAGTTACTATATTTATGATCAGCATCGATAGTAATGTCGATCTAGCCATGTCCGTCCGTCCGTCCGTCCGTCCGTCCGTCCGTCCGTCGGCAAAAATTAGGCCTTTAAACTGGACCTAGAGAGCTGAAATTTTAACCATATACTCTCTAGGGTCCCGAAATAATCAAGTTTAAGAATTTTTGAAATCCGCCCACAGACACGCCCACAAACTCAAAAAAACAAAATTTTGGAAAAAATCGAATTTTGAGCTAGAGAGCTGAAATTTTTTATATATGATCTATGGCCCATAAAACTGATTGGGACATAAAATTTTCAAAATCCGCCCACTGACACGCCCACAATTAAATAAAACAAATTTTGGGAAAAATTGAATTTTGAGCTAGAAAGCTGAAATTTTTTATATATGATCTTTGGCCCATAAAACTGCTTGGGACATAAAATTTTCAAAATCCGCCCACTGACACGCCCACAATTAAATAAAATATTTTTTTTGAAAAACCAAAATTTGAGCTAGGGAGCTGAAATTTTTAATATATACTCTCTAGGGGCCCTTTATGCTCATGTGTAAATATTTTCAAAATCCGCCTACTGACACGCACACAATTTTTTTTTTTTTATTTTTGAAAGTCCAAAGTTTGAGCTAGGGAGCTGAAATTTATAGTATATACTCTCTAGGTGCCCTTTATGCTCATACTTAAATTTTTTTTAAACCCGCCTACTGACACGCCCACAATTAAATAAAACAATTTTATTGAAAAACCAAAGTTTGAGCTAGGGAGCGTTTTTATTTACAAAAGCTTAGTTTTTTCGATAAAATCCTTTAAATTTTTGTCACGCCCACTTATGAGATATAGGAATAAGAATAGGGTATCCAACAGTTCGCCCAAGCGGACTGTAGCCCGCCCCTATGTTTTTAATTTGCTTACGTGTTTCATCTACTTCTTGCTTCTTTTTTGGGTAGACAATTACTGATGTCTCGTTCCTTTTGAGCACATCAGAGTAGAGTCTATCTCCTTTGCTCTTTCCCGCATGTTCAAATCCGCTATTATTGTTATTGTTTTTTTTTACTTCATGTGCTAGTTCATTTAACGATTTTGATATATGTTTCACACTTTCTTTTAAATGAGTGTCTTTCTCTTTCTCCCCCACGTTTTTGGCTATTTGATTTTTGAGTTCGTTTACGGTGGCAAAAACAGATTTAACTCCCTCTTTCACTTCATCGCCATCATTTTTTTCACATATTTTTGTTATTTTACTGTTTTTATTTATTTGCATTTCTTCAAACATTTTTTGATTCTTGTTTAACATTTCTATTATAAGTTCATATTTCGATTGACTTGATCTGAATATTGACTCATATTGATTCAGGATTCGCTTTGATATTTCAACGCATTCTCTACATTGATAACTGAGGTTACGGTTCTTCCTAAGAAGAGACACATCGTATTCCGTCAATTGACCCTCACAACAAGTTCTGTGAACAAATTTTCTACAAAAACCACTGCAAAGGACCAGTTGCGCATCGCCACGACTGAAACCTCGATCACATTTCCCGCAAAAATCATCCATCATACACTAATTATCTCTTTACAGGGAAAAACCCGACAGATTTGGCTGTTTTACTTTTCTTATTCGCTTTGAAAATGTTCACGTCCGTTACGATTGAATATCACACTCAACTGTTCCTTACGGACAGTGCGTAGTATCTGGGGCTAATCCTAGATAGAACATTAAATTGGAATCACAACATAAGAGAAAGAATTAAGAAAGCGTATATAACGCAGACTTGGATATACCGTATGACGTATCATATCCGGGAAGAACGGCAAATAGATCACAACATTAAATGAGGTTGCTTTCTCCACTGATGGTTCTAAGACAAGGGAGGGAACGGGTCCTGGCATCTTTTCTGTTGATCCAGAGAAAGAGTCTATACGACTTCCGGACACAAGCCGTGTAGAGATAGTGTAGATCGGATTAATGTCCGGTAGGGATATCGCCATCTACATTGACATTCAGGCGACACTTAAGGCACTAGAATCTGTTAACATCAATTCTGAGACAGTCAGAAACTGTCGCACAATGCTAAAAGAAGGATGTAGGCGGAACCCAGTAAGACTGTGCTGAGTACCGGGATACAGCGGTTTAGAGGGGAATGAGCAAGCCGATGAGGTGGCGAGGAAGAGAGGGCACTGGAGAGTAGTGGAGATGTGACATCAAACCACCCCTTGGCGTTATCAAGGGAATAATAAACAATGAGAAAATCTTTAAGATTGCTGATCTTAGATGGCAAAATTTAGATGTTCGTGGGGTGTCTAAAGCACTTTGGTCGCGTTTGGACAAGGAAAGACCAAGGGAATTTCTCAAATTGAGTAGGGAACAGCTTAGAACAGTAGTTGAGATTATGTCGGGACTGCTAGATGTAGAATAGATACATGCAGGTTATGTCAGGATCTGCAAGCCGAGGAAGATATAACGCACATACATGAAAAGTTTGAGTGCGAAAGTATAGCACGGAATCGTAGGAGGTTTCTAGAAGAGTACTTCTTTGAGGAATTAGGCGAGTTAAAAGTATTTAGGTTTTTCTGTTTATGAAATTTTGGATTCAATCGGTTCCCTAGGCCCTTTTGGTGCCTAGTGCTGTATGCGAACTGCATACGCCTGTTTAAAATAAACTTAACCTATATATCCATGGTTTACCACTGAGGTACATAATAAAGGGTCCGCCAAATAACTTTTTATACCCTATTCTAGGGGTATATTAATTTTGACGCATAGTTTGTAACATACCTTAATATTGCCCGTAGACCCCTAAAAGTTACTATATTTATGATCAGCATCGATAGTAATGTCGATCTAGCCATGTCCGTCCGTCCGTCCGTCCGTCCGTCGGCAAAAATTAGGCCTTTAAACTGGACCTAGAGAGCTGAAATTTTAACCATATACTCTCTAGGGTCCCGAAATAATCAAGTTTAAGAATTTTTGAAATCCGCCCACAGACACGCCCACAAACTCAAAAAAACAAAATTTTGGAAAAAATCGAATTTTGAGCTAGAGAGCTGAAATTTTTTATATATGATCTATGGCCCATAAAACTGATTGGGACATAAAATTTTCAAAATCCGCCCACTGACACGCCCACAATTAAATAAAACAAATTTTGGGAAAAATTGAATTTTGAGCTAGAAAGCTGAAATTTTTTATATATGATCTTTGGCCCATAAAACTACTTGGGACATAAAATTTTCAAAATCCGCCCACTGACACGCCCACAATTAAATAAAATATTTTTTTTTGAAAAACCAAAATTTGAGCTAGGGAGCTGAAATTTTTAATATATACTCTCTAGGGGCCCTTTATGCTCATGTGTACATATTTTCAAAATCCGCCTACTGACACGCCCACAATTTTTTTTTTTTTATTTTTGAAAGTCCAAAGTTTGAGCTAGGGAGCTGAAATTTATAGTATATACTCTCTAGGTGCCCTTTATGCTCATACTTAATTTTTTTTTAAATCCGCCTACAGACACGCCCACAATTAAATAAAACAATTTTATTGAAAAACCAAAGTTTGAGCTAGGGAGCGTTTTTATTTACAAAAGCTTAGTTTTTTCGATAAAATCCTTTAAATTTTTGTCACGCCCACTTATGAGATATAGGAATAAGAATAGGGTATCCAACAGTTCGCCCAAGCGGACTGTAGCCCGCCCCTATGTTTTTAATTTGCTTACGTGTTTCATCTACTTCTTGCTTCTTTTTTGGGTAGACAATTACTGATGTCTCGTTCCTTTTGAGCACATCAGAGTAGAGTCTATCTCCTTTGCTCTTTCCCGCATGTTCAAATCCGCTATTATTGTTATTGTTTTTTTTTACTTCATGTGCTAGTTCATTTAACGATTTTGATATATGTTTCACACTTTCTTTTAAATGAGTGTCTTTCTCTTTCTCCCCCACGTTTTTGGCTATTTGATTTTTGAGTTCGTTTACGGTGGCAAAAACAGATTTAACTCCCTCTTTCACTTCATCGCCATCATTTTTTTCACATATTTTTGTTATTTTACTGTTTTTATTTATTTGCATTTCTTCAAACATTTTTTGATTCTTGTTTAACATTTCTATTATAAGTTCATATTTCGATTGACTTGATCTGAATATTGACTCATATTGATTCAGGATTCGCTTTGATATTTCAACGCATTCTCTACATTGATAACTGAGGTTACGGTTCTTCCTAAGAAGAGACACATCGTATTCCGTCAATTGACCCTCACAACAAGCTCTGTGAACAAATTTTCTACAAAAACCACTGCAAAGGACCAGTTGCGCATCGCCACGACTGAAACCTCGATCACATTTCCCGCAAAAATCATCCATCATACACTAATTATCTCTTTACAGGGAAAAACCCGACAGATTTGGCTGTTTTACTTTTCTTATTCGCTTTGAAAATGTTCACGTCCGTTACGATTGAATATCACACTCAACTGTTCCTTACGGACAGTGCGTAGTATCTGGGGCTAATCCTAGATAGAACATTAAATTGGAATCACAACATAAGAGAAAGAATTAAGAAAGCGTATATAACGCAGACTTGGATATACCGTATGACGTATCATATCCGGGAAGAACGGCAAATAGATCACAACATTAAATGAGGTTGCTTTCTCCACTGATGGTTCTAAGACAAGGGAGGGAACGGGTCCTGGCATCTTTTCTGTTGATCCAGAGAAAGAGTCTATACGACTTCCGGACACAAGCCGTGTAGAGATAGTGTAGATCGGATTAATGTCCGGTAGGGATATCGCCATCTACATTGACATTCAGGCGACACTTAAGGCACTAGAATCTGTTAACATCAATTCTGAGACAGTCAGAAACTGTCGCACAATGCTAAAAGAAGGATGTAGGCGGAACCCAGTAAGACTGTGCTGAGTACCGGGATACAGCGGTTTAGAGGGGAATGAGCAAGCCGATGAGGTGGCGAGGAAGAGAGGGCACTGGAGAGTAGTGGAGATGTGACATCAAACCACCCCTTGGCGTTATCAAGGGAATAATAAACAATGAGAAAATCTTTAAGATTGCTGATCTTAGATGGCAAAATTTAGATGTTCGTGGGGTGTCTAAAGCACTTTGGTCGCGTTTGGACAAGGAAAGACCAAGGGAATTTCTCAAATTGAGTAGGGAACAGCTTAGAACAGTAGTTGAGATTATGTCGGGACTGCTAGATGTAGAATAGATACATGCAGGTTATGTCAGGATCTGCAAGCCGAGGAAGATATAACGCACATACATGAAAAGTTTGAGTGCGAAAGTATAGCACGGAATCGTAGGAGGTTTCTAGAAGAGTACTTCTTTGAGGAATTAGGCGAGTTAAAAGTATTTAGGTTTTTCTGTTTATGAAATTTTGGATTCAATCGGTTCCCTAGGCCCTTTTGGTGCCTAGTGCTGTATGCGAACTGCATACGCCTGTTTAAAATAAACTTAACCTATATATCCATGGTTTACCACTGAGGTACATAATAAAGGGTACGCCAAATAACTTTTTATACCCTATTCTAGGGGTATATTAATTTTGACGCATAGTTTGTAACATACCTTAATATTGCCCGTAGACACCTAAAAGTTACTATATTTATGATCAGCATCGATAGTAATGTCGATCTAGCCATGTCCGTCCGTCCGTCCGTCCGTCCGTCCGTCGGCAAAAATTAGGCCTTTAAACTGGACCTAGAGAGCTGAAATTTTAACCATATACTCTCTAGGGTCCCGAAATAATCAAGTTTAAGAATTTTTGAAATCCGCCCACAGACACGCCCACAAACTCAAAAAAACAAAATTTTGGAAAAAATCGAATTTTGAGCTAGAGAGCTGAAATTTTTTATATATGATCTATGGCGCATAAAACTGATTGGGACATAAAATTTTCAAAATCCGCCCACTGACACGCCCACAATTAAATAAAACAAATTTTGGGAAAAATTGAATTTTGAGCTAGAAAGCTGAAATTTTTTATATATGATCTTTGGCCCATAAAACTGCTTGGGACATAAAATTTTCAAAATCCGCCCACTGACACGCCCACAATTAAATAAAATATTTTTTTTGAAAAACCAAAATTTGAGCTAGGGAGCTGAAATTTTTAATATATACTCTCTAGGGGCCCTTTATGCTCATGTGTAAATATTTTCAAAATCCGCCTACTGACACGCCCACAATTATTTTTTTTTTATTTTTGAAAGTCCAAAGTTTGAGCTAGGGAGCTGAAATTTATAGTATATACTCTCTAGGTGATCTTTATGCTCATACTTAAATTTTTTTATATCCGCCTACTGACACGCCCACAATTAAATAAAACAATTTTATTGAAAAACCAAAGTTTGAGCTAGGGAGCGTTTTTATTTACAAAAGCTTAGTTTTTTCGATAAAATCCTTTAAATTTTTGTCACGCCCACTTATGAGATATAGGAATAAGAATAGGGTATCCAACAGTTCGCCCAAGCGGACTGTAGCCCGCCCCTATGTTTTTTTTTGAAAATGCTATAAAAACACATTAAAAACTACTGAATATTTTCTCAAATTTCTTTTTTTATTTGAAAGTACAATCCTTCCGGTTAATAATGGAAAATAATTTCATTCAAATGGCTGCCTCGGCTGGCCATGCAGTAGCCTACACGATCGGTCCAATTTCGGTCAAAATTCGTCTCAATGATGTCTCCGAAATGTTCAATTGTTGAGAACGACGGTGAATTGATTTTGATGGCACTTCACGCACACTTTCTGCCACAGCAGCAATATTCTCGGGTGTACGCACTGTTTTTGGCTTTTCACGCTTTGGTTTATCGATGAGGATGCCAGTTTCTTTCACTTTTTTCACAAGATAACGAACATACGGAGCTGACGGTGCTTCTCTTCTTCCAAAACCCGTACGCAATTTTCGCACATATTCTGCAACATTACCATGATTTTCAAAGTAATATCGCAATATTTCCCAGCATTGTTCAAGCGTATACACAACCATATTGGTTCAGCGGAAGGATAAAACTAATTATCTGTCAAATCAGACATGAGCTAAGTGTTACCATTCACGAAATAAGCACTAGTTGAAAAAAAAACCTTACATGGCGGACCCTTTACTATGAAAACTCATCAAAAATGTAATGCTAATTTTAAAAAGAAATCTACCAGTCACAATTGGAAGGTTTTTTGCAGAGCAAGAAATAACTCTTCTTTCTTCACCAGAGAGCAAAAAAAAATACTTTTTATCCAAGCTTAGCCTTGACCAACTATCAAAGAAACTTAGGGCAAATTTGCAAATTTGAAAAATTTAAATAGAATTATATGGTTAAAATTACAGCTTTCTAGCCCCAATTGTTCATTTTTGTAATCCATGTTTTCTATTTCAGCATTTTTTAAGTAATCTTTTCGGACAAAATTTTCAAAAATATATAACAATACTTTTTAAGACTTATTGTTTGCGAATACTCCCATTGAAAATTTCGATTTACACTGTTCATTGTTCTAGATAAACCACATTTCTTTGAATTTGGCCCTTACAAAGTAGTATTAAGAAACTGGATACTGCTCTTTTGCTCGAACTGCAACACTTTCAAAAGTAAGTATCACTTAACTCTAATAGCTTCTGGTTTGGGACTTTATTAGAAATGCTAAGCCTCTATAACTATAAAATGAAAATCAGGAACCGACCTCCCATTTTCCAAATTCGAGCCCTACCTAGTGCAGAAGCGTGCCTCTTGTACATAGGAGCGTTTAAACATTTGATCGGTAATATTATTTTAGGAATTATAAATATAAATAATCCCCGAAAACACACTGGTTCGACGTATTTCGTCAACATTCAAAACTTGCAGAGCTCGCGACTAAATTTTTTTTGATTACGGCATCGACTGCGCTGTTGGAGCGCTTATTTTCGAATTGCTCATTTGTTCATAGTGAGACTTGAAAGTAGTTGATGATATTTAGAAGCATATTAGATAATGCGATCTCTAGGTATGTGCCAGTTAAATTGTTAAACAAGTTGAACAATAAACCCATCTGGTTTAATAAAAGTTTGTCGAGACTAAAGAATGCAATGCTTAAAACGTATAAGAAGAGCAAGTCAGATCCATCTATGCAGGGCAAATTTCGTCAACTAAGGTCTGAATAAGAATTTCTGAAGAAGTTCATTTACAGGCAATATATCTGGACACTCGAATCTAAAATAAAACAAAATTCAAAATCCTTTTGGTCCTTTATCAATGACAAGAGAAAATCTTTTGGAATTCCCATTAGTATGGTCTATGATGGGGTTACTGCTGATAGTTTGGAGCAAATATGTAATATGTTTGCTTCTTATTTTCAATCAAACTTTGTGAATGACTGTCCTGGTTATGTCGCAACTACTTCAAATGCGTCATGTATAGACTTAGGTTTTTTCTCTGTAACAGAAGATGAAATTCTTTCGTTTCTATCGACTTTGGAACCAAGCCCGAAAATCGCTCCTGATAATTTGCCACCAATACTTCTCAAATCGTGCAAGGTTAGTAGGGTGCGCCTTATTTGGAAACTTTTGATATTACCTTCTCGTAACCCGCTAATCGGTTCTTTCACATGAACAAAAAATTCACAAAAAGAACTATCTAAATCGGATAACATTTAGGGGTCGCTACCAGGCTTTGAAAATACAAAAAATTCAGTTAATCAGCTGTTTTTTTTTTTTTTTTCAAAAGTCAAGAATTTTTCAAATTTAAAATTTCCGTTGACTTAAAATAAAGGTCTTAGAGCTCCAATCAAAACACAACGAACTAGTTTGAAACATAATATAATTGTTGCATTTGTCTGCTGCTGCTGAGACCGGTCGGCTCTTATAAGCGTTTTTCAGCAAATTTTTATTAAATTACGGTTCTATAATTGTTCTGCCTTTGTGAATAAAACTGTGAATTGAATAGTGAATATGGCGACAATTAGTTGTAGTTCTAACGTTGTCACTAGACAAAAAACTGAGATTTGGTTAATTGGACAAATATCATCAAGTCTTAGTGAAAGAATGTTACCTTCCAAGAAGCAAGTTATTTCATTGTTCTTCCATTACAAAAAAGTGTTAAAACAAAACATTAAAGAAGCATGTCGTTCCACTGCTAACAATGTAATAGAAATCTGGCTCAAGGCCCGTATTCCAACAAAGCGGGATGATCATGTGGTTGATAAAGTGGAACTCATTTTCAGAGAATGGGAGAAATTAAAAAAAAATAAAGACAACAAGGCGAAGCGTTCAGATGGACTGCAAAAAAAAAGAGGAAAACTGGAAGGAGGAACTAGGTAATCTATTCGATATTGCCCATGCTAACGCAATAGGAATGATCAAAATTGAGGAGGACAAGATGTTTCTAGCTGCACAACGTGAAAAGGGGCGTCGCGGGAAAATTGGTAATATTGATTCAACTCTGGCGAATAAAGAATTGTTCTTGGCGAAAAAAAAGAATATTTAAAGAAGAGGAAGCAACTAGAAGAGAAAGAAATAAAGTCTTGCCAAGAGAGGGTAATTTTTGCTTCATCATCTGATTCAGAGGTGGAAGTAGATCCTGAGTCATTGATCGACCAGTTCAGTCGCCATCCGGAGTGCCGCCTTCAAAGAGAGGTCGAAAGAAAATATTGGATGAAAACTTGGCGGCTAGTCTTGACGTTGCTAAGGTAAGTGATCGGAATGCAGCATTGGTTCTAACTCCTGTGCTTAAACTTCTCGGACATGACCCCGCAGAATACAATGTCAATCCAAACTCCATTCGTCGAGAGCGTGCGAAGCACCGTTTGCAGATTGCTGAGAGTTTAAAAGTTGAATTGACCCCAGAAGCTCCATTGACAATTCACTGGGACGGTAAACTTCTGGAGGATATAGTTGGAAGTGACATTGTTGAACGCCTTCCTATTTTAGTAAGTGGAAAAGGAATAGATCAACTTCTAGGAGTCCCGAAGTTAAGTTCTGGCACAGGTGAGGCTGCAGCAACAGCGGTCTATGAGGTAGCAGCAGAATGGAGAATCTGCGATAAGGTAAAGTGTCTAGGATTTGACACTACATCAGTGAATACGGGAAGAAGAAATGGGGCGTGTATTCTTTTGGAACAAAAAATGGACAAAGACATGCTGTGGTTGGCATGCCGCCACCACATCTACGAGATCATGTTGGAGGCAGTAGTTATGACAGCACTAGGGCCATCAACAGGTCCAGACATCCTTATTTTTAAACGTTTCAAGAAATCCTGGTCTAACATCGATCGGAAAAACTACAAAACAGCATTGTCCAATGAATTTGCCACAGCCGCAGTTATTGAAGTCTTAGAAGAAATGATTGCCTCTTCAAAATCTCAGCTGCAAGAGTTCCAACCTCGAGATGACTACAAAGAACTTCTGGAACTGACAATCATATTCTTAGGAGGACTTCCTCTGAAAGGAGTATCATTCAAAGCTCCGGCTGGACTACACCGTGCTAGATGGATGCCCAAAGCTATCTACTCTCTTAAGATATGGATGTTTCGTAGTCAGTTCAAGCTAACAAGGAGAGAAGAACATGGAATTCTTAACATTTGCCTCTTTGTTGTAAGACTGTATGTTAGGGTCTGGACGACTGCCCCTGATTCTACGTCAGCTCCACGAAATGATCTTGAGCTGATCCAAAACCTTGACAACTACAAAAAAGTAAATTATGTTATTTCAAGTGTTGCTCTTCAGAAGTTCCTTGGACACCTCTGGTATTTGTCGGAAGAACTTGTGGCTTTTGGATTTTTCGATGATGGAGTCTCCAATGAAACAAAAAAAAAGATGGTTTCCGCCCTAGAAATTGAAGGAGTAGAGAACCCCTTAAAGCGAATAACTGTCGAGCCAATATTCAATCAAAAGGTTTGGCATCGATTACGGCATCGACTGCGCTGTTGGAGCGCTTATTTTCGAATTGCTCATTTGTTCATAGTGAGACTTGAAAGTAGTTGATGATATTTAGAAGCATATTAGATAATGCGATCTCTAGGTATGTGCCAGTTAAATTGTTAAACAAGTTGAACAATAAACCCATCTGGTTTAATAAAAGTTTGTCGAGACTAAAGAATGCAATGCTTAAAACGTATAAGAAGAGCAAGTCAGATCCATCTATGCAGGGCAAATTTCGTCAACTAAGGTCTGAATAAGAATTTCTGAAGAAGTTCATTTACAGGCAATATATCTGGACACTCGAATCTAAAATAAAACAAAATTCAAAATCCTTTTGGTCCTTTATCAATGACAAGAGAAAATCTTTTGGAATTCCCATTAGTATGGTCTATGATGGGGTTACTGCTGATAGTTTGGAGCAAATATGTAATATGTTTGCTTCTTATTTTCAATCAAACTTTGTGAATGACTGTCCTGGTTATGTCGCAACTACTTCAAATGCGTCATGTATAGACTTAGGTTTTTTCTCTGTAACAGAAGATGAAATTCTTTCGTTTCTATCGACTTTGGAACCAAGCCCGAAAATCGCTCCTGATAATTTGCCACCAATACTTCTCAAATCGTGCAAGGTTAGTAGGGTGCGCCTTATTTGGAAACTTTTGATATTACCTTCTCGTAACCCGCTAATCGGTTCTTTCACATGAACAAAAAATTCACAAAAAGAACTATCTAAATCGGATAACATTTAGGGGTCGCTACCAGGCTTTGAAAATACAAAAAATTCAGTTAATCAGCTGTTTTTTTTTTTTTTTTCAAAAGTCAAGAATTTTTCAAATTTAAAATTTCCGTTGACTTAAAATAAAGGTCTTAGAGCTCCAATCAAAACACAACGAACTAGTTTGAAACATAATATAATTGTTGCATTTGTCTGCTGCTGCTGAGACCGGTCGGCTCTTATAAGCGTTTTTCAGCAAATTTTTATTAAATTACGGTTCTATAATTGTTCTGCCTTTGTGAATAAAACTGTGAATTGAATAGTGAATATGGCGACAATTAGTTGTAGTTCTAACGTTGTCACTAGACAAAAAACTGAGATTTGGTTAATTGGACAAATATCATCAAGTCTTAGTGAAAGAATGTTACCTTCCAAGAAGCAAGTTATTTCATTGTTCTTCCATTACAAAAAAGTGTTAAAACAAAACATTAAAGAAGCATGTCGTTCCACTGCTAACAATGTAATAGAAATCTGGCTCAAGGCCCGTATTCCAACAAAGCGGGATGATCATGTGGTCGATAAAGTGGAACTCATTTTCAGAGAATGGGAGAAATTAAAAAAAAATAAAGACAACAAGGCGAAGCGTTCAGACGGACTGCAAAAAAAAAGAGGAAAACTGGAAGGAGGAACTAGGTAATCTATTCGATATTGCCCATGCTAACGCAATAGGAATGATCAAAATTGAGGAGGACAAGATGTTTCTAGCTGCACAACGTGAAAAGGGGCGTCGCGGGAAAATTGGTAATATTGATTCAACTCTGGCGAATAAAGAATTGTTCTTGGCGAAAAAAAAAGAATATTTAAAGAAGAGGAAGCAACTAGAAGAGAAAGAAATAAAGTCTTGCCAAGAGAGGGTAATTTTTGCTTCATCATCTGATTCAGAGGTGGAAGTAGATCCTGAGTCATTGATCGACCAGTTCAGTCGCCATCCGGAGTGCCGCCTTCAAAGAGAGGTCGAAAGAAAATATTGGATGAAAACTTGGCGGCTAGTCTTGACGTTGCTAAGGTAAGTGATCGGAATGCAGCATTGGTTCTAACTCCTGTGCTTAAACTTCTCGGACATGACCCCGCAGAATACAATGTCAATCCAAACTCCATTCGTCGAGAGCGTGCGAAGCACCGTTTGCAGATTGCTGAGAGTTTAAAAGTTGAATTGACCCCAGAAGCTCCATTGACAATTCACTGGGACGGTAAACTTCTGGAGGATATAGTTGGAAGTGACATTGTTGAACGCCTTCCTATTTTAGTAAGTGGAAAAGGAATAGATCAACTTCTAGGAGTCCCGAAGTTAAGTTCTGGCACAGGTGAGGCTGCAGCAACAGCGGTCTATGAGGTAGCAGCAGAATGGAGAATCTGCGATAAGGTAAAGTGTCTAGGATTTGACACTACATCAGTGAATACGGGAAGAAGAAATGGGGCGTGTATTCTTTTGGAACAAAAAATGGACAAAGACATGCTGTGGTTGGCATGCCGCCACCACATCTACGAGATCATGTTGGAGGCAGTAGTTATGACAGCACTAGGGCCATCAACAGGTCCAGACATCCTTATTTTTAAACGTTTCAAGAAATCCTGGTCTAACATCGATCGGAAAAACTACAAAACAGCATTGTCCAATGAATTTGCCACAGCCGCAGTTATTGAAGTCTTAGAAGAAATGATTGCCTTTTCAAAATCTCAGCTGCAAGAGTTCCAACCTCGAGATGACTACAAAGAACTTCTGGAACTGACAATCATATTCTTAGGAGGACTTCCTCTGAAAGGAGTATCATTCAAAGCTCCGGCTGGACTACACCGTGCTAGATGGATGCCCAAAGCTATCTACTCTCTTAAGATATGGATGTTTCGTAGTCAGTTCAAGCTAACAAGGAGAGAAGAACATGGAATTCTTAACATTTGCCTCTTTGTTGTAAGACTGTATGTTAGGGTCTGGACGACTGCCCCTGATTCTACGTCAGCTCCACGAAATGATCTTGAGCTGATCCAAAACCTTGACAACTACAAAAAAGTAAATTATGTTATTTCAAGTGTTGCTCTTCAGAAGTTCCTTGGACACCTCTGGTATTTGTCGGAAGAACTTGTGGCTTTTGGATTTTTCGATGATGGAGTCTCCAATGAAACAAAAAAAAAGATGGTTTCCGCCCTAGAAATTGAGGGAGTAGAGAACCCCTTAAAGCGAATAACTGTCGAGCCAATATTCAATCAAAAGGTTTGGAGGATTTCGTGAGCTCAAATACACGCCGATTCTTCAATATCACAGGATTATCTTCAGAGTTCTTGACTATGGATGTGGTTGAGTGGCCCAAGGACAGGGTATACAATGAAGTGAAACATGAAGTACGCAATATGAGAGTAGTCAATGACATCGCTGAGCGAGGAGTAAAGCTTATGGATGACTACAACAAGCTACATACTAACAACGAAGAACAGAAGCAGTTTCTATTATTGGCGGTTAAAGAATATAGAAAGAAGTATCCTGACAGGAAGAAATCAACATTGCTGAAGTGAAGTTCTCTTCTTAATTTATATTTATCCATTAATTTATTACTTGTATTTATGTTTTTTTTTTTAAATAAATTAAATCTAATTTATAAACCAAATTTTAATTGTAACTTTTTATATTATATCCATATCCAGGATCACCCTGCAAAGTTTGGTGGGTGGTAGCGACCCCTAAATATGATCCTATTTGTATAACATTTTCAGAGAATTTTTTTTTCATGAGAAAGAACAAAATGACGGGTTGGGACGGTCAAAATTCAACAAAAATTTGTTTTGGATCAAATAAGGCGCACCCTAAAGGTTAGTTTAGCTAAACCTCTATGCATAATCTTCAATAAATCGTTGGCGAGTGGTGAGTTCTTAGAGTGTTGGAAAACATCTTTTATAACTCCCATACATAAAGCTGGTAGTAAAAACCAGGTAGATAACTACAGACCCATTGCTAAGCTTCAGCTTATTCCTAAAATATTTGAAGCTATTATTAAAAATAAACTGCAATCATATCTCGGAATATCAACACGGTTTTGTTAATGGAAGGTCTACTGCTACAAATTTGATCATTCTTACAAATTATTGCCTTTGTAACATGGAATTACGTCTACAAGTTGACACAAAATTCACTGATTTCGCGAAGGCTTTTGATCGTGTGCAACATTCAGTTTTATTGAGCAAACTTGAAAGGTTCGGATTTCATTCGAATATTTTAAAATGGATTCGTAGCTATTTGATCGATCGCAAACAGTACGTTAAGATTGGTTCTTCCGTGTCAAAAGTTATTCATAACTTTTCTGGTGTTCCTCAGGGCAGTCATCTCGGCCCCCTTCTTTCCTTGCTTTTCATAAATGACTTACCTTCTTTTGTTCAACACTCTAAATGTCTATTGTATGCTGATGATTTAAAGTTATTTAAATCAATAAGTTCTTTATCAGATGCTCACGATCTCCAAGAAGATGTAAATAATATATCAAACTGGTGTTTACTTAATGGTTTGCATTTAAATATTGGCAAGTGCTCAGTTCTTACATTTTCGAAAAGTGCTTCGCCTATCCATTTCCAATATTCTGTTCAAAGCGCGTTCCTGAAAAGAGTCGACAGTCGTAAGGATCTTGGTGTAATCTTCGATCGCAAGCTAAATTTTTCTATGCACTATGATTATATTATCTCACGATCTAATTGTTTATTTGGTTTTATGTGTCGAAATACCAAGGAGTTTAAAGACCCATACACATTAAAATCATTGTACAATTCCTTGATACGATCAAGGCTAGAATATTGTTGCATTGTATGGAATCCCCACTGCCAAAGTAATGGTATTCGCATTGAAAGTGTGCAAAGACGGTTTACCAAATTTGCTCTTCGTAAGACGGCTTGGAAAGGTGACTTGCCAAATTATGAAGCTAGATGCCTCTTATTAGGCTTAAAGCCATTAAAAAAAAGACGGATTTATTACGCGGTTTTATTTGCTCAGGATGTATTAACATGCCACATTGATTGTCCTTACCTGCTATCCTTGTTTTATGTTTATGCTCCATCTCGCACTATACGTCCCAGAGACCAAGACTTCTTTTATGTTTCCAGATATTATACAAATTATGGCCAAAATGAACCAATATCGTCAGCATGTCTTTACTACAATTCGTATGATAATTTAATTGATTTTAACATGAACAGAACGTACTATAAAAACCTTATTATGAAATTAGTGTAATGTTATAACAGTATTATGTAATATAAATTTTTTGACTAAACGTAATTGTACTTACGAGTATATATATATAATTTCTTGTTAATGTAGTCTATGAAATTGTATTTGTTAGACGTAAATAAATAAATAAATAAATAAATAAACTTCAAATTAGTTGTTGGTTGAATCGTCGAACAAATTGATCAACATTTACTTTTCTTTGCGATCGAATGATGTTTGTATTGATGTGAAGGATGATTAGTGTAAATAAATCATATTATTTCAATATTTCTTTCAATAATTTTTATGAATAAAAAGTTCAAAGTTAAAAAAGATATTCTACATTATGCATTCTAAATGGCGATAGTCCATCGGGTAATCTAACTCATGCAATCTACGTAGAAAACTCATATACAAATATTGCATTCGAGTAATCTACATGCCAACTAAGCTGAGGAGCAATCGCAGTTGCTCTCTTCTCAGTTCAAATAGCAGTGTGATACATGTAAAAAACGGCTTTCGCAGTTAAGTAGTTCTTAAATGTGACCTTTTTATTGTTTCTAAAGTATTAACTTCTTTTGAAATTTTCTATCTATTTTTATTGATATTTTTTGGGAACAGTGTTATTCAATGTTTGGTTTATTTATAGCTTTATCAACCTTGTAATGATTTCATTATTAACAGCTAAATTAAATAAACCGTTAAACTACTCGATGACTTCTTTATCTATCATCTATCTATCCATCTAGTATACCAGTTGATTTATTAATTATTTTCCAAAACGAATAATGATGTACATATTTAGTAAACTTATCTTTGTGACCTGTTTACATGTGTTCTGTACCTTATATCACCCTGATTATGTACCTAACCAGTTCATATAAACAAAAATAACAAAAACAACATTAAACGACAAGATAGTGTACCAAAATAATTATTGTTCAATGTTGGTATTTTCTCATCGCTTTAGTGTAGCAGCAAAGCTCTTTACCTTCGTGTAGTTTCGATCAAACGGCTAAAAATAAAACTGAAATTACCTTTAGGACATATTTTGTATGCATAAGCGATGTTGAACTTGACTGTGTATCAATTTGGCACAGAAGCATACAAAACGTCAAAGCGTTATTATATTTACAATTTTGTTGTATTAATTTGTTCAACAATAATATCGGCATTTGAATCATGACCATTGGATTGAAAAGATTTCAAGATGGGAGCATGTACTAAATTTGTACTTTTCCCGAGGCATGGGAAAAATCGCAATGTCAGTTGAGAACGCGGCAAAATGACCCCTCACGTTTGAGCAGAGAACCAAGAGGATTTTCACTGACGATTTAATTATAGTAATGTGCTGGGCAGATGCCAAACGATAGGAGTACGGGTCGTTTAAAAAAATCACGCCTTTTGATGAGAAAATACTATTTTTTGCTGTTATAATAAAAAAAAATTTGATTTGCAATAACTTTTAAGTGTGTTGTGTTTCACTGTTTTGGGAATTTAATTGTCAGAAATTGACGGGCTCAGTATCATAAGTATCTTATTTGGAAGCATTTTGTATTGTAGAATTGTCATGTCACTTCACATTACAAGCTTATAAAAAAATTAAAATTGTATACAGAGAAAAATGTCTGCTCCCCTTTGCTTTACGGCGAGGTAATGATCAGGATTAAGGGGCTCATAACCCTCTCACTTTACTGTATCTCTACTAGTCTGCCTGTGGTGTTCGCCGGTTCGATCGGCAGGCTTTATGGTTTCGGATCACTTTATCACCGAGACCAATCAAATGCTGGTATTGTTGCATTAACATTCCTGAACTAAGGCTAAATCTTTTTCCGTTGCACTGTAATGAAACGCTCGTCATTCAGGTTCAAGTCGAACTGCCAGCATAGGCCAAGCATAGAACTGAGCATGCCGCAATCGCATACAGCGACATGTACTATAATATGATACACCTGGAGAACCATAGTTAGCGATGATTCCCAGGGTGTACTTACGAGTAAATGCTGATTAGGCATGAAGCATAGTGAACAATATGATACACCTGGAGAACCATAGTTAGAGATGATTCCCAGGGTGTAATTAGAATCTTGGAATGGAATGTTGCTATTACACCTTCCTCCTTTTGAGGTATAATTTTATTTTAATGAAATTATGCTTGACTTATGCCTTTAGTCCTTTTTTTTAAATTATTTTTTTTTTTTTGAAAAATTAAAATCTTAAGGTATAGTAACATTTTAATATTCTTAATCTAGGTACTTTTAAACACTATTTACTCTTAAGTTAAGTACTCTTAAGCTAAATATTTATAACCTAGGTACGTACCTATTTATATTAAAATTACTTTATTATAATTTTTTTTTTTTTTTTTTTTTTATTAATAATATTATTTTATAACGATTTGAAAATATATTAAAAAAAAATTTTTCAACACAGCTTTAAAAATATTGCTTAGTATAATACTTAAATTTAAGAATTCAAATTTTTATAATATTAAAAAAAATTTGTTTTCATAATTACATATATATTGTTATAACTGCAATACGTATCTGCAATTTATTCAACAATATTTTATAGACATGTATAATGTACTTTATATAATCAATATCATGTTCACTTATTTTTCTGTGAATTTCTTAAGCCTATTTTTACGAACTAACACCTTTTTGCTATTTCTGTCTTCTATGACGCAGTTTTTATTTTCCTTAATTTCTACTACTTTGTATGGACCTGTGAACGCATTATCCAACTTGTGGCCTGCTGTGTTTTCTAATAAAACCAAGTCTCCTATATTAATTTCTAGCTTTTTTATTTTTATGTCATACAGTAATTTTTGTTTAATTTTTGCATTTTTAATAAACGTTTGGGCCCGCACATTGGCCGACTGTGACCTAAACTTAATTTCTTTGTCATACGAGTCAATATTGTAGACTGGGTCTATAGATTTTTCATTTAGCCACTGAAGGGAGTTCGGGTTTTTCCCAAATACTAACTCAAATGGACAGTAGCCATGTACAGCTGATGGAGTGGTATTATAACAATATGCAAAGAACTGTAACCACTCATCCCAATCGTTTCTTTGAACCGATATGTAGGAACGTAAATATTCATTAAACGTTCTATGGCTGCGTTCTATTGTGCCTAAGGTTTGATGATGATAAGCTGTTGAAGTCTCTTTATCTATCTGTAGCAAGAAGCAAAGGTTAGTTAAAATTTGATTCTTATATTCAGTTCCCATATCTGTTATAATTTTCTTCATTGGGCCATACTTCAACACAAAACCTTCAACAATGGCTTTCGCTACTGTTTTTGCACTTTTGTCTGGAATAGGTATTGCTACCAAATACTTAGTCAAATCGCATGTCATAGTTATCGCGTATTCATTATTTGTTTCTGTTAAAGGTAGTGGACCAATGGTATCTATTAGCACAATATCGAATACTTTTTCTGTTGTTGGTGTTATTACCATTGGTTCTTTGGTTTTGGTCAGATTTTTATTGAGTTGGAACAATTCACATGACTTTACGTACGTTTTGATATCTTTCGTCATGTTACGCCAACGATATTCACGTCTAATTTTGTTTAATAACCTTGTGATACCTGGGTGGCCTCCCCAGATTGGGTTATCGTGGTATTTTTTCATTATCGATTCCTTTTCCTCATTGCTATATATTGTTATCACTTTGGGTGTTAGCGCTATAATTATTTTACTTAGTAATTTGTTACCCATTTCTTTAAAATCGTTGACCACGGTCTTCTCAAATATTTTTTCGTTCAGTGATAACTGCAATTTTGTTAGATTTTTGATGTTGGCTTCTCTTTGAAGCACTGGAAAAAATTTGTCTAGGCAAAGTTTTCCATTAACAACAAATTGGTCTAACTTAAGCAAACCAAAAGCTTTTCTTCCACTTTTAAAATAACAATTTTGTGGACCAAATGTTAGATGAGTGTATTTCCTAACATCCTTAGGATTAAGTACTTCATAAACTCTTGGATTGTTTTTACAATGAGTTTTGTTCGTATTGGTGCAGTCTGACTTATTCAATTGATTTTTCCTTGTGTCTTGACGAGTTGTTACCTTTATTATTTTATTTTCTGCTCTAATAGCTTTAATGTCATTGAAGTCTTTTCGTGATAGAGCGTCCGCTACATAATTTTCCTTACCCCGAAGATATTCTATCACAAAATCGTACTCTTCTAAATCTAAGCGTATTCGCGTCAACTTGGAGGTCGGGTTTTTCATTGAAAACAAATAGGACAATGGCCAGTGATCAGACCTTACCAAAAACTTTTTCGCATAAATATATGGTTTAAAGTGTGTTATGGCCCAATGTATGGCTGTAAGTTCCTGTTCAATGGTGGACTTATTGCTTTCACCTTTTGTGAATGCTTTTGATGCGTAAGATATGGGCATGTACTTTTCTCCATATTTTTGGGTAAGTACCGCTCCGCAAGTATGCTTGCTAGCGTCTGTTATTATACAAAATTCTTTTTCAAAATCTGGGTACTGCAGTACGGATGGACTTAATAACTGATTTTTTAAATATTGAAAAGCTGTCTCGCAATTCTCTGTCCAATGAAATGAAACATTCTTTCTGCTTAATCTTGTAAAATGGCGTGCATGTTCTGCAAAATTTGCTATGAACAGCCTGTAATAGTTGCAAAATGCAACAAACCTTTTTGCCTCATCACTATCTTTCAGAGTGGGATAATTGCGTATAATTTCAAATTTGCTTTCATCTGGCAGTATCCCCTTATCCGTGCATTTATGCCCAAGGAAAGTCACCTCGTGACCGAAGAATGAACACTTGTCCGGATGCAATTTTAAATTATACTTTCTGCACAAATGAAAAACTTCTGTTAGGTTTTTAAGCATATGACTTTCCGAACAACCGATTACTACCAAGTCATCCATATACAGAAATGCTTGGGCTACGTTCAAACCTGAGAATGCAAAAGACATCATTCTCTAAAATGAATTTGGGGCTATTTTTAATCCGTATGGAAGTCTTTTAAAGCGGAATGATCCTTTTTCAGTGGAAAATGAAGTTATATCACGTGAGTTTTTTTCCAATTCGATTTGGTGGAACCCCGACATTAGATCAAGGTACGAAAAATACTTCGCCCTTCCTAGTTGATCGAGTATGTCATCAATGCGAGGAAGTGGGTATTTATCTGCAGTAAGTTTTTTATTAATCTCCCTGTAATCAACTACCACGCGCCAACGTTTTTCAGGTATTCCCGGTAAATTCTTTTTTGGAACTAAGAGTACCGGGCTGTTATATTCTGATATTGATGGCTCTATTATACCATCTCTTAGCAGTTTGTTTACCTGTTTGGTTATCTCTTCTTTTTGGCTATGAGGAGTTCTATAATTTTTTATGTAAACGGCAGTATTGTCTTTTAATCTAAATCTATTTAATTTTTGTTTATAAAAATTATTTGTCGAGACTTTATCACTTTCTAACGCGAATACGAGTATGTCCACGAAATCGGAACAGAGTTTGTTGAGTTGTGCTCTAGCAAGAGCTGGAAAATGGTTGTTTAACTTTCGTAGCACCTCTTCTTTGTGACTGCTATTGTTACCATTGGAAGTAACTACTTCATAATTGGACAGACTTTCTGTTTTAATTGCTACGTCCTTAAGTAAGACGTCCTTTTCAGTTATATTTATCAGACGGACAAACGGAGTTTCTTGAGAAACTAGTGTATTGGCTATGAAAACACCATTTTCTAACTGTTGGCTTGGAATCAGTACCTCATTTTCGGATGATATCACATTTATTTTTCTTATTACTTCGGATCTAGCTGGAATTATAATCGAATTTTTGTATGGTGCGCTTCGCATTGGTATACTAATATCTTGGAAATTTCTCGGTCGTAATATCAATAACCCTTGATTACAATGGTAATCCAATATACAATTATAAATTTTTATGAAATCTAGTCCTAAAATTCCATCACATGGTATCGGAAAATCGTCAGGAACTACCTGGAATGTGTGTGCTATTAAAATATTATCTGCTACGAGATCGGCCTCTATGTTTCCAAATGAATTGATTACGCCTTGCCCTATTCCACTGAGCTTTATAGTATTGATGGTATTTAGGAGCCTATTTCCGACTTTGCTTTGTTTGAGAACTGACACATCAGCGCCCGTATCAATTAAGAATAATGTGTTAGCATTGCTAAGACTTGTTTTAATTGATATGTAAGAACTCAAGCTTAGATTTAAATGGTATATTTTTATATTTAGTTCTGAATATCTTGGGGCGTTAATTCGTTTCCCTGGTCCTGATTGTTAACCAGGCGGACTTGTCCTTGTTGTCTCTGTTGAAATTGTCGATTTGTTTGTCATCTGTTATTATTTTTTTTTCGTCTATTGCATTGAACTGAATTGCATTAGTTGTAGTTATGTATTTACTTGTTTGTTTTGTCCACATTTGCCTTATTTTTGCACATATTACACTTTAGAATATCATCTGATATTCTATTTCACGTGTTTTTATTATTTTTTTTTTTTGTGTTTATATTTGCTCACGAGACTGAGCGTGAGTTATGTATTTTTTTTTAAATTTTTATGCCACATTTTATACACTGTTATCACCAAATTAAAGACTTGGATTACTCCAATTAGATATACAAAAAAGATCACATCTTCGTTTTCGATAGATGCTCTTTGAATTATCACGTCATTTATGATAGTACCGGTGTTATCCATTTTTATGTCTTTTGATTGTTTTGTTCCCGTTATTAAACAAAAAATCTATATTACCGATTGTAAACGAAATATTTCACTCGAAAATTGTCACGGTCGCAATGTAATGAAACGCTCGTCATTCAGGTTCAAGTCGAACTGCCAGCATAGGCCAAGCATAGAACTGAGCATGCCGCAATCGCATACAGCGACATGTACTATAATATGATACACCTGGAGAACCATAGTTAGCGATGATTCCCAGGGTGTACTTAAATCCTGATTAGACATGAAGCATAGTGAACAATATGATACACCTGGAGAACCATAGTTAGAGATGATTCCCAGGGTGTAATTAGAATCTTGGAATGGAATGTTGCTATTACAGTACACGCACGGGTCCCAAAAAAAACCAGCTGTTTTGGCATTTAGTGAAACGCAGGTAAGCATTGATTCTGACTTAAAAGAATTTTATCTTCCTGGTTATAACTTGGTGCCATTATTCTTTCTTCATCACGGTCTCGACATTTATATCCGTAGTGATATAGCCTAAAAACTTCAAACACAATATGCGCAATGTTCCAATCCTGAATTTAATTTCATGTGGCTGAAATTCCACGTCCGAAGGCAATTATTCTACTACTGTTTCATATACAGAAGCCCAAATCTGGACCGCAATTCTACTTTTAATGAGTTTGATGCGCTGTCCGATTCCATTACGCGAATTGTAACCCTAAATCCTCGCACTGAAATCGTCATTGCGGTCGATTTCAATGTACACAATTCGCGTTGGCTTCGGCAGCCTGGACAGACAACACCCGAGGGGAGGTACTCAGCATATCTTCGCTGAGGCAAATAATTTGAATCAGCTAGTTAATGAGCCGATGCGAGTGCCGGACATCAGTAGTAAAACCGCCAACACACTGGACTTGTTGCTTACCTCTCATCCTGACAAATGCGCTATAAATCTCTATCGCCTCTAGGTTCGTCAGACCATTATATCATATCAGCGAATTGCTTGTACTCCAATCACATAGTGAATTCCCTCATCTTTCTGAAGAGGTGTTCTTTCAAGCTGGCAAACCGATTGCGTAAGCTTTTCTATCTATCCTATTCTTCAGGGCTCTTTCCGAGGAGATGGAAAACAGAATTTGTCCAGCCCGTCCCTAAAAAAGGCGAATCTTCTTCTCCTTCCTCCTACCGACAAATCGCACTTAGGTCCCTTCTTTCCAGGGTCATGTAAACGCTGATAAACCGTCAGCTTATGAAATGTCTTTAATCCCGAAAAGACATTTATGACCATCAGTATGGTTTTCGTAGCAACAGGTAAACTGGTGATTTCATGACTTATCAAACCGAAAAGTGGAACCAATCTCTTCATCATGGCGGTGAAACTCAGATCGTTGCGCTTGATTTTTCATTTTTATTAATGATCTCCTGTCTGTTACTTCTAATCGAATTCATTCCTTCGCTGATGACAGTACCCTCAGCTTTTCATATTTATTTTTTTTATAATGTATACGCACTAAAAAAGGTTTTTTTTTAGTACCCTTATCATATATTGGCTACACAGCGCGGGCGTTAAGGAAATTAGGATTAGATGAAAAGGAGAGATGCCGATGCACGTTGGTGAATTAAAAATAGAAAGAGTATTCCACATTCGTGTTATACGGCTGAGGAAAGATTGTTTGAACTTCACTGTACTTTTATGCGTTTCCAGATTCACGTCTCTCACCATCGGCCGTGGAATTGGAATGGCCACGTATGTTAAGCTCGTTGAATTCAGACCTTAATAGCATATTTTATTGGAGTACAACCAATAGAGTGAAATTCAATGCCTCCAAAACGCCATGCTGTTTCCTGTCACTAAAGCGAGGCCCGAATAGTCTAGCATTATCCATGAATGGTACTTGCATCCCTGAAACCGCAAGACTTTCCATTATGTATGGAACTCGATTTCTTTTGCATGGCCACCACGGGCACGCTTGCAGAAGTCCAGACGCTGAACCCAATTTTCGACGGTTTTCAAGCATAAATCGGCCGATACTGCTGCAATATCACATACTGTGTGTGTGAAAAAGAACTATTCCTTGTCTCTTTATTCAATGGTTAGAGCGAGGCTTTTTTCGTGTTAAACAAAAATATGCCGCAAAATCTGAGACGTGTTAGAACGAGGCCGTGCTATAAGAAGTACGTGTTAAGTGAGGTCTACCTGTATACCGTTTGCTTTTGCTGATGATACAGCTATCGTAGTATGTAACAGGTCCCTAGAAAGAGCTACAGCAGTGGTGCAGGAAGAATTTGATGTCGCAGTAAAGTGGTGCCACGACAACGGGTTAGTGATAAATGCATCGAAAACAAAGATTATGCACATCAGAAATCCAAGTTTCAAATCGACGCAAATACCAGTTTTTATGAGAAATGATGCGTGTCTTAGTTCCATCTCAGAAGTCATCGAAGCTGTTGACAGCTATAAATATCTAGGAGTCCTCATCGACTGTCACTTCTTATGGAACAAACACATCGATAAATTACGTATGGATTTAAAGAAGGCCATCTTTGCACTAGCTCACCTGAAATACCATGCCACGGTGCCCGCTTTGAGACAGGTATACTATGCACTCATTGAGTCCAAACTGCGCTATGGTGTTCTTGCTTGGGGTAACGCATCGACAACCCACATCCAAAAGCTGCAAAAACTTCAAAAATCCGCGTTAAAGCAAGTCAATTGCAATACACGAAACAACGATTTAAGCTTTAAAGATCTGAGTGTGGAAGACATTTTCAAGATGACGCTCACTTTGGAATACTATAACGATATCCGGTTTGTTAGACCGCTGAATCATGAGGTAAACACTAGATGACGTGCTCAAGGTATGCTGCAAGTATCTAGCACCTTTAATAAGTATGGTAGAAGACAACTCATATACAGCGTACCTGCAACAATCAACAGCCTTTCCCGTGAACTAACGAACATTGTAAACTTTAAAACTAGAAAAAAAGCGACTAAACACTTTTTCTTGAATAATGAAATAAACCTGCAAACCTAGATTTTTTAAACATATATTTTCTTTCAAGCTAAAATCCGTGAAATGTAAACTAGTTTCATATTCATAACGTTAACTTGAATTTTAAAATACTAAGCTACTAAATAATTTAAAATTGAAAAAGATTAATCTTCTGCAGATAAGCCAAATACTTCGCAGATACGTATACAAAATGTTAGGTTTTTTATGAAAAATAAAAGTGAAAAAAAAAAAAAAAAAAAAAAAAATTAAGGTACCTACAAATGGGGAGTTTTGTTTCGTTATTTGCCATTAAATGTCATTTTTTCTTAATTAAATAAACAACTATTACACTTCATAATATTGAATTTTTAATTCTAAAAAAAGTAAAAAAGTAATTAAAATAGGAACCGTCAGTGGCCCACCAAAAATGTCTGAATCGTCCGTTTGGGCCGATCGCTAAAAAAGTTGAGCAGCCTTGTCTAGATTGAGAAGAACCAATCTTTACATACTGCTTTCTGTTCAAGAGGTAACCACTTAAGTAGCACCGAATGAATGCCAAAAGATCTTAGTTTGTTTATAAGAATGCTATGACATATCGTATTAAAAGCTTTCTTGAAATCAACTCTACGGAATCAAAAAGATGCAAATCCATGTTGTTGCGGTGATATTTGTTTGCTACCATCTGTTTTCAACACATCTAACCCCATAGCTCTCCAATTTTCAGCAGTATACCTCTATCCACTATTTCGAATGCTCTTTTTAGGTCGAGAAAGACAGCCGCAACCCTTTTTTGATCATGGAGTTTTTGTTTCCATTCTGCAACCACATAGTTTAATGCTGTCTCACATGAGTGTTTTTTCCGGAACTCTGATTGCTCACAAATGAGAATTTGGTTTTCTTCTCAATACTGTTTATACCCTATTCTAAGGGTATATTAATTTTGACGCATAGTTTGTAACATACCTTAATATTGCCCGTAGACCCCTAAAAGTTACTATATTTATGATCAGCATCGATAGTAATGTCGCCCACAATTTAAAATAAACTTTTTTTGCAAATCCAAAGTTTGAGCTAGGGAGCTGAAATTTATAATATATACTCTCTAGGGGCCCTTTATGCTCATGTGTTAATTTTTTTTAAATCCGCCTACTGACACGCCCACAATTAAATAAAACATTTTTATTGAAAAACCAAAGTTTGAGCTAGGGAGCGTTTTTTTACAAAAGCTTCGTTTTTTTTTGATAAAATCCTTTAAATGTTATATAACAAAATATGTAGAGCGTTCTTAACAATTCAACCATACTAAGACTTTTGTCACACCCACTTATGAGGGATAGGAATAAGAATAGGGTATCCAACAGTTCGCCCAAGCGGATTGTAGCCCGTCCCTATGTTTTTTTTATTTATTTTCATTTCATTTATTAATTAAGAAGAGCCTATGCACATTAAGATATAATATCTTATAAACTAGTGATGAGCTATAAGAATTAACAAGAGAGCTTTTTTTTATTTTTTTTATTTTTTTTTTTTTAAAAAAAAAAGGAAATCCAAATCCCAGAGCACTCAGACTCGTTAACGGTCCATTGTACTACCAGGCAGAAATCCTCCTTTTGGTGTAGAGGCATGTGAATGGGTGGCGTATGTTGTTGTTCCCCATGGGGATTGAACCTGCACCGCACGGGTCACAAGCCAACACACTAACCTCTACACCGTCGCCACCCTTAACAAGAGAGCTTAATGTATGACGACATAGTTCTGAACAATAGTAACTGCAGTAGGTACTAAAATGTAGAAGAAAAAAGAAAGAATAATAAAAATATTGGGAGAGAAAGAAAAAGGAAAAAATAAAAGGATGAAGATTGAAAGTATGGGACTTAATTAGAAGGTCGATAAGAGAGAGTAGACATACTTTAGGGTATAGAAAAAAAATGACTTAATTGGGTTTTAAATCTTGTTGTATTATTTGTTCTTTTGATATAGCGCGGCAAAGAATTCCAAAGGCGAGTAGCGTTAATACAAAATTGGCACTGAGATGTGAGGAAAGCGTGGCTGGGTTGAATCAACGGGTTGGACCTGGCCGAGGAAAGTCTCGTAATTCTTTCGAATAGGTAGGGTGGTTGGTGTGTTAGCAGAATATTCGAAAACAGTAATAAGGTGCGGAACTGAAAATAACTCTGAAGCGGCATATTGACATATTGAAGAATCAGTTTTAAAAAGGAAGGGTGCATTTTATCTAGCCCTATGGCATTAGACCGAATCGAAAGTACGCATTCTACAACTTCTACACAGCTGACCCCTATGAACCCGAAACTGTGATGACCAGGTTGCTCTACTATGAAATTCGCTATCGTTTCAGCGCAGATAAAGGCGGAGGAGGAAGGGACCAAATTTTGAGTTTAGTAAGTTAGCGTCGGCATTCTCAATAAGATTATTTTTGGACTTTCCTAACTCAATACTGCGCAAGTCATTCCACAACTGCCGACCGTTTAAAGATGTATTGAGTTTGGTGGACAAATTGCGGGTCTTGGCTGCACGAATTTTCTTTACAACTCTATTACGAAGTGATTAATAGACTTGTCTGAGCTCAGGTACACGATAGCGTTTCTATCACGTTGTTGCATTAAGACGCGTATCTGGTTAGAAAACCAAGGAGGGTTGCCCGATTTACTGAGCTTGGTTTTTAAAACAACTGCTCTAGTTGAATTTGAACGACTTTTTCTAATATTTTTCCATGCAATGGCAGCATATTAACCGGTCTTAAGTTTTCAAATCTGTTCGCCACTTTTTGCACTGGTATAAATTAAGAGGTTTTTGAATTTACAAGGAAAAACACCACTCATCATTAAATAGTTAACTATGCTCATTAAAGCAGAACCCGTATATATACAAAACTATCTTTCATATTTACCAACTATTTTCAATAACTTTGACATTGATTCTATAGGTTTAAATTTAAAACAAGATTGCCTATTTTCCGCATAATTTATCCATGTTATGTTTTGAATACTGTTATTAATTTCTTTAACACTTTTAACAAAAAAAAAAAAAAAAAAACATTTTATTCATGAGCGATACGTTTATTGCACTTCACTGTTAAATATAACACTCTTGTTTTCAGGTAAAACGTATCGCCCACTAATGTTTTAATTGTCTTCCACGTAGATTTTTGATTTTTGATCAACTACGTTGTCTGATTTATTTGTTATGGAACATTGTTCTGCTCTTACCAAATTGCTTTTATATAAGTTTTATCTTCTCTTTTAACCAATTTGGATATTTGAGGAATACAAATTACAGTATTAAATATTTGATTAAAGGATCTCAACAATAAATGTTGTTTTTCAATTTTTACAATTTTTTTGAATAAAATGGGCTTTGTATATAGAATTTATAGTAGTCTCATCAACACGAATTTGAAAACGGCAAACTCGACAGAAGCGGGAGCAAAAGTGGTGACGTTTGAAGGTTTGTGTCTTAAATTGTACTGTCTCTCTTTATTGAATCATTCTGATATTATGTAAGTATTTATTTTTCTGTGTAACAGCCGAATAATTTTGATGATTTAATAGTTGTTGGATAGGTATATTTATCTATTAGCGAATTGATGGCCTACATTAATATTGAGGCAGGTCACCTGTCGTTTTGCAGTTTTTTGTAATATATTCGTGGTTAGCATCGATAGTAATGTGTATCTACTATGTCCGTCCGTCCGTCAACCCGTCGGCAAAAATTAATTCATTTACACTGGAGCTAGAAAGCTGAAATTTAAACCATATACTCTCTATAGGCCCGAAATAATAAATTTTAAGAATTTTTATGATGGAAGGGACGAAAAGTTTTAAAATGAAAAATTTAATAAAATCTGATTTCAGTCTTTTTCCTCAAATAAGAAATTATGAGTTTATCGCTTTTTAGACTGTTACTATTTTGGCTATATCTTGTCGAAAAATGTTCCGATATGTATCATTTCTTTTGTAATTGATTCAGAAATATTCAATCTAATTTATAAAGAAATGACATGTTACTTTGTGTCAGTATTGCACCACCACTTATGGGTTAATAGTTAATAGGTTTCCACCTATACGATCAATATTTATTTTATTTAAATTTTATTATTTATTTATTTTCTTCTTAAGACGATTGGAGTTGGGCTTTTCGATTTTTGAAGTCTTTGACCGCCTTCCTAACTTCTTCGACAGTAATGTCGTGTACTTTTTCAGTGTTAGAAACGGCTCTCGGAAAATATATCCTAGGCCATTGTTCAATTAGAAGCTTTTCGTCATCCACAAGAAGCAGCCCTTGAGCATTGTTAATGAACTTTGGCGAACGGATTTCCTTCTCTCATCGGCAAATTTTGAAAATTGTTGTGTTCCTTTTTGGATGCGAAGTGAATCAGTTTTGGAGACTAATTATTTAAATACTGTAAAAGGTTTTCTGGATGTTCTTAAAGTGAAAAAAAACCTTCAAGGTCATTCCTATAACAGCTTGCAGAAGTATCTTCAGATGGAAAACAATATTTCGCCGGAACATTAAATGTTTTGCATTATTTACCTTAGTCTTTGTATATAGACCTATTCCCGTTCAAGCTGCTTTGTCGGAGTTCGTGGACAGCCTGGTTTCTATCAGCAGCCGAGGAAGAATTTTCTTCTAACTACCGATACAGACCGTCCACAAACTTCATCTTTTGAGCGCACTTTCTCTTTGCGAGCCTCTTGCAAAGTCTGTATTCCGATTGACCTTTTTCATCTTCATAATTAGTGGAGTACTTTGACTAAGCTTTGAAAGACACTTTTTTGTCACTAATTAGTAATTAATGCTTTATCTTCATCTGCCGACCAAAATATTTCTTTGCCATATTGACAGCTTTGTTGATGATGCGATGGAGATAATTTTGCATATTTGCAATAAATGCTTGACTTTTTTTTGTCCAGATTGTACCATTTGATTCTCGCAAACACTTTTGTTTGTTTAGTTCTGTTCGTCCCCAACGCCATAAAAATTTCTGTCAGGAGGAGGCGGTTTTGTTGGGCGATTTCCTCTTCCAGGATCACTTTGCACTTTTTAACGCAATCGTGCTACCAAATGGCAATCAATCTGGGTTTCGTTTCCGCCACTACTGTAAGTGACCAGGTGACGGCTTTGTTTGAGAACGATTGCGCTTGACGAAGTTCAATACTTAACATTTTGTGCATATGGGTGCCTACCTATAAACATTCTTTTTTGTACCTTCTTCAAAAGGTAAATGTAAACTACCTATACATACTTAATTTCCTTGGTACCCGGTCTTCCAGAAACTGAAATTTGCATTATATCGGGCGCAAGGGGTCAGCCACCCCATTTCTAGCACTGATACTATTTTTTCTAATCGTTGAATCACTAAAAAACAACCTTACTTTTAGAGTTTTAAACCCTTTTACCAGCTAAGCGATCCACCCAGGTACTATCATGGGATCAGGAGAAATTTTTTTGCATAGGAAATTTTCCGGGATGATATTTTCCTGGGATAGACTCACAAAAATTAAAACTCTGGACACCTCTTCGACTCACAAAAAAGGATATTCTGAAGGTGGGATATTTCAACCGTGGATATTATAAAAAAGAATTAAACTACAGTAATTATTACTAATTTTTGGATTTGAAGTAGTCAACCGCTAGTGCCGGTTCCCTACCTACTCCAGACACACATCAACGTAAACAACTTAGAGCATTCTTCAATATAATTCGCGTTAACATCTCGAAATGATTGCATATCTTCCTATGCAGTGTTTAAATATTTCTCCATTTCTATGCATAAATCCTTATTCATAAAACAGTGTAAAAAACATATAATTTATGCACAGTTTGTGTCGATTAAACTATCAAACATAGGGACGGGCTACAGTCCGCTTGGGCGAACTGTTGGATACCCTATTCTTATTCCTATCCCTCATAAGTGGGCGTGACAAAAGTCTAAGTATGGTTGAATTGTTAAGAACGCTCTACATATTTTGTTATATAACATTTAAA
The DNA here is from genome assembly GCA_949715645.1 of Portevinia maculata. Taxonomy (NCBI): domain Eukaryota; kingdom Metazoa; phylum Arthropoda; class Insecta; order Diptera; family Syrphidae; genus Portevinia; species Portevinia maculata. The sequence goes on along the minus strand of OX454526.1, from coordinate 114,148,257 downwards.
GGATTTTATCAAAAAAAACGCTCCCTAGCTTAAACTTGGGTGTTTCAATAAAATTGTTTTATTTAATTGTGGGCGTGTCAGTAGGCGGATTTAAAAAAAATTAACAAATGAGAATAAAGGGCCCCTAGAGAGTATATATTATAAAGAAAAAAAAATATATATTAATTGTGGGCGTGTCAGTGGGCGGATTTTGAAAATATTTATACATGAGCATAAAGGGCCATAGAGAGTATATATTACGAGTATAAATTTCAGATCCCTATCTCAAACTTTGGATTTTCAAAAAAATAGTTTTATTTATTTGTGGGCATGTCAGTGGGCGAATTTTGAAAATATTTATACATGAGCTTAAAGGGCCCCTAGAGAGTATATATTAAAAATTTCAGCTCCCTAGCTCAAATTTTGGTTTTTCAATAAAATTGTTTTATTTTTTTGTGGGCGCGGCAGTGGGCGGATTTTGAAAATTTTATATCCCGAGCAGTTTTAGGAGTCATAGATCATATATAAAAAATTTCAGCTTTCTAGCTCAAAATTCGATTTTTTCCAAAATTTTGTTTTTTGGAGTTTGTGGGCGTGTCTGTGGGCGGATTTCAAAAATTCGTAAACTTGATTATTTCGGGACCCTAGAGAGTATATGGTTAAAATTTCAGCTCTTTAGGTCCAGTTTAAAGGCCTAATTTGTGCCGACGGACGGACGGACGGACGGACGGACGGACGGACATGGCTAGATCGACATTACTATCGATGCTGATCATAAATATAGTAACTTTTAGGGGTCTACGGGCAATATTAAGGTATGTTACAAACTATGCGTCAAAATTAATGTACCCCTAGAATAGGGTATAAAAAAAAATAATTGTGGGCACGCCCACAGTGGGCGGATTTTGAAAATATTTACACATGAGCATAAAGGGCCCATAGAGAATATATATTTTAAATTGCAGCTCCCTAGCTCAAACTTTGGATTTTCAAAAAAATTGTTTTATTTATTTGTGGGCGTGTCAGTGGGCGGATTTTGAAATTTTTTTATCCCGAGCAGTTTTAGGAGTCATAGATCATATATAAAATATTTCAGCTTTCTAGCTCAAAATTCGATTTTTTCCAAAGAAATTTTTTTTTTAGTTTGTGGGCGTGTCTGTGGGCGGATTTCAAAAATTCGTAAACTTGATTATTTCGGGACCCTAGAGAGTATATGGTTAAAATTTCAGCTCTCTAGGTCCAGTTTAAAGGCCTAATTTTTGCCGACGGACGGACATGGCTAGATCAACATTACTATCGATGCTGATCATAAATATAGTAACTGTTTGGGGTCTACGGGCAATATTAAGGTATGTTACAAACTATGCGTCAAAATTAATATACCCCTAGAATAGGGTATAAAAAGAATACATTAAGCAATTACATTTAGCTGTCCAAACTGTTGAAATCAATTGTTTGTGGAAATCCAAATGAAAAAATGCAGCTTATACCTATATAATATTCGGAAATTTATTTGTGGAAGATAATGCAATCGCAATATGCACATAATATGATTTTTGATACCGATTATGAATGAATGAATACCTACCCCTGACCTACCGCAAACTTTCATCAAAACCAACAACTAATAGGGCCCATACACTACACTTGGCTGCATTCGCAAGAACAAAAATGCGCAAACACGCTTTCCCCACACACTACGTATGCAAACTGCGCAATCTTCAGTCGTGTGTTCACCGCTGGCTGAACAGACAACATTAAAAAAATGTCCAGCTCCGACACCACTGCTGCGGCAATTTTAATTAGAGTTGTGCAAAACAGTTCCAAAGGCGGAACGAACATCTTTTTCCGGTCGGAACTAGTTCCTGGAACCATGTCCGCGGAACTTTTGAAGATTTGAGATTAAGAGGCCTGATCAGTCATACCTTACCTAGAGCTATGGACAAATCTCGGTGAAGAACTAGTATTGCCAGAGTTTAAAGACTTTAAAGAAAAGTAACTTTTTTCGTTTGGATTTTCATTTTAAACAAATAAATGTTGTTAATTTGAACAAAAAAAAATAATACAAATTATTTTGTCTTTTTCAAATGTTTTTGCTTCGCTTTACACACAACTAAACATGGATGATTTGCATGTTCATTTGGATTTAAAATTCACTCCTCTTCGTAGTGCAACCAATTGAAAACGACACAAGAAACCATTCTGAGTTAAATAAACTAAATTAGATACCTACCAATAATCCACCTGAATACTATTCCGAAATTGCAAATTAAATGACAATAATTCACATTCACAACAGCAAAACCACGCCAATCAACACTCAGATGAACAGAAAATATAATATTTGAAAAAACAAAATTACCAATCATCCGCTTGAATACGATTCAGTAATTCCAATTCCGTAATCATTATTCACATTTACAACCCAATCAGAATCTCACATCTGAAAACAGAAAAAATTGCTAAAAAAAATATCGAACATGTTTCCTTTTTCCTATCCTAATAAATAAAATGACAACAAAAGACATGGAACTATGAACATGATAAAGATATCGGACCGATTTACAATTCAGCCGGACATGAAGGAACTACTTTTGTTGTAGCCTGGAACTACAAAGAAATGTTATAGGCAATGTGCTTGAAGAAGATATGGAGCTAAGTGAGGAACTATTTGCATGATGAGATGTTGGACCGATTAACGTATATTTCGTTCCTGTATGTATCTGCTATACTCTATACTGTCTCTCCAATCGGTGCGTCTGCGTGTTGGGCACTTGGGCCAGGCAAAAAAGTCAACAAGACAACAGAAACAGACATATAATTTTCCTTACCCACCCTGGGTATAGAGTGTAGTTGTGGTTTGTGGATTTTTGTGTGGCGCTAATAGGGCCCATACACTACACATGCCTGCATGCGCAAGCACAAAAATGCGCAAACACGCTTTCCCCACACACTACGCATGCAAACTGCGCAATCTTCAGTCGTGTGTTCACCGCTGAACAGACAACACAACATTAAAAAAATTTCCAGCTCCGACACCACTGCTGCGACAATTTTAATTGCTTTAGCAGTGCAATCGTGCTTGCATGCACAAACTAGCACACACACCACACATGCCTGCATGCGCAAGCAAGAACATATCAAAAAAAATTCATATTGCTCATGCAACTTGCGCAAACACATGGATCACCCCATACACTGGCGGATTGCTTGCGCAAGCACTGTTTGCGCATGCAGGCATGTGTAGTGTATGGGCCCTATAACTCAACTCGTTCTTATTCTTTGTGTGTTGGCTTTTGGCTTAATTTCGCAGCATATGCGTGTGTGTGTGTTTAATTTACTTAACAGCTCTCGTCTTGTTTCTCGTTATTGTTGTAATGTCTACGTAGTCGGAACTATGGACATGTTTGAATTCAGTTTGTGGAACGAGTGGAAATGTATCCGAGAGAGGACATAGTTCCTGGAACTATTTAGGTCCGGAACTACCAAACTCTAATTTTATTTGCTTTAGCAGCGCAATCGTGCTTGCATGCACAAACTAGCACACACACCACACATGCATGCATGCGCAAGCAAGAAAATATCAAAATTTTTTGATATTGCTCATGCAGCTTGCGCAAACACATGGATCACCCCATACACTGGCGGATTGCATGCGCAAGCACTGTTTGCGCATGCAGGCATGTGTAAGTTTCCTTTTGTTCGTTAGAACAATAATTCAAATTTCCTCTTGTTCGTTAGAACAATAATTAATTTTATTTTATATTACAAACGAGTGTGGCTCGGATTGAATCTCACTTAAGACTAACTTACTTGCTAATAAAAATATATTCCAACCATAGAGAACCCCCACGCGCTGGTATCGTGACACTTGAACGATGTGTCGATCTTGCAGCTTGTGCAAGATCTCCTGTTGCGAGCTCACGTCTGAGATGTCCGGCGACGATGATTACTTGGCGCTGGCATCCGCTGCGTCAGCATATGACTCTGTTCTGTTAACTCCTCCCTTCCTTAAGTTAAGACCGTCCTCGGTCTTTCCCAGAGTTCCAATCATATTCTGAAGTTCAAGTTCTTTGCATTTTTTCCTCTGGTGCTGTTTCAGTTTGAGGATGCCATAACAGACAGCAAAGATAGCGGAAGTCACGCAGCAGGCCAGCACTGAATGCGTTGTTATTTTCGTCTTCATCTCCTTAATGTGGCGCAAGTTTTCTTCATTCATTCTATGCAGAAATGGGAGGCTTAGTATTTCGTGGTGACCGGTTATATTAAGTAGCGCTAACGCTGCGGTGCCTGGCCGTCTCTTCTGGATGTTGTTGCGATTAACGAATATGGAGCCGTTCACCCAAACTCTATCGTCAAAAGTGAGTAGGTATGTCCCATTGATGGTTTCCTCGACATCATTTGCCTGTCTCACCTTGGCTGGTCTGTCATTGATTATGATGATGCCATCATCGACTACTACCACGGGATCCAGATGATTAGGTTGAGTGTTGCAATGTGCTACGCTTCCAGAGTGCAGTTGCTGGGCGCAAGTTTTACTAGGTACCTCTTTACAGAATGTCGATGTCGTTGTTAGGCTACAACTACCAATCGCCAGCACTTGGTTACCGCATTCTGCTACCATGTTGTTGTCAGTTAGGTAAAGAGTCGTTCCGCCATGCGAGACCGGGAAAATACTAACTTTTTTACAAACTAACTTAGGTCTAGGATATTTTATAAGAAAATGCAAGACATCATTATTTTGTAAAATCTTAACGCTAGCTACTTCCATTAGTTCTGTTACGCTAATATTTGTGAATTGCTCATTAATTATTGACTTTAAGTCATTGTCGTCAAGAATTGTCGGATTTATTACATTAATTTTAGCAAGTGTTATAGACAACATTAAATTTTCTATCTCAGTGATCATAATTCTATTTCTAGCTAATAAGATTTCATAAAGGTGAGCGGTTTCAACATGCTCCTTTTTAGAACTTGATATGATAATATTTACGGTGTCTGTTAACTTATTGATTTGCTCTTGTGTTCTTGTATTTATTAATATCTGTGTGTAAACACAGAATAAAATAGTTTATTTACCCTCTAGCTCCATAATAATAATCATGGTATGCCTTATAAGCAACAATGCTATTAAGCGTTTATTGTAAACACAGAGTGACCTAGTTTATTGCCCTATGCATTGGCAATAATGCTATTAAGCAATTAAGCGTAAAATAAGCGTTTATTGTAAATTAAGCATTATAATCAATTTACGCATGCTTTTGGTAACATCAGCAGTCTATTGTACTGTCTGTTTTCAGCACCATAAGCATTTTTTAGTGTATAAATAGAGTTAAGTCAAAGAAATAAAGGAATATCAGTTCATCCACCAACGAACGACTTTCACTCCCTGACTAGTATCCCCCTACCCGAGGTAAGGTGCTAATCAGGATACAAACAATCTGCCTATTATTTGATTCTGTGAGTTGAGTCTGTGTGAATTTTTTCAGTTCAAAGTCGTCAAAATCGGGGGTCCCAGCTATTACCTTTAAAGCTGTGCCTAGAAAGTTTAAGCTTCTGGCATGCCTATGATGCACGTTTAGGGTGTTAAGTAGTGTCTCCAAATGTCCGGCGTCTATTTCCAAGATTTTCCTCATGTGAGTTTGCGGGAAAAGTTCAAACATGCTGACCATTTCGTCCCTCATTTCAGAGTACGCAGTCAGGTTAGTCGTGTGTCTGAGGTAGCCATGGTCCTGCCAGATGACGACGTTTCCGTCTACGATTGGGATATAGTCCGAATGAGTGTAATCCGTTAGCCTCCCGGCTACTGTTGTCATGATTAGAAGCAGTGTAATAAGAACCCTGAAAGAGATGTCTCGTTTTTCTTATAAAAAGGATAAAACAAACCTTAAAGGTACAAAATGGAAAAGTTTTCTTACTCTATTCTATTCTATTCTATCTTAGGTTGTCCTTATGGACCACCCTCCCTCTAATGAGAACTGTTGTCCCTAAATCTGCTTCAACTTTTTCCTCCACGTACAGTGGTGTGAGCTTATTACCTAACCTTCTATTGGTCTTCAAAAATACTTTTTCTCCGACTCGGAAAGTCCTGTTCTGCCTTGATTCATTGTGTCTCTGTAGTAACATTTCTTGTGCTTTTTGAATTTTATTCTTTATTTCTTCCCTAAACTCGACAGGGGCCGAGTGAATTATATCAAGTGGTTTCTGGTTAGTTACCGAATGGATAGTTCTGTTGTATTCTATGGTAGCTTGAAGTATCAGGTCAACCGTGTCTTCTATTTTTCTTTCGAGTTTGAGACATCTTGCAATTTCTAGCAGGGTGCTGTGCAGTCTCTCTACTTGGCCATTAGACGTGCTGTGTAAAGGTGGTGCGTTAACTATGTGGACGTTAAAATGGTTTAGCAGAATTGACCTTATAGTTTCAGAATTCAACGATGCCTCATTGTCGCAGAAAATTGTTTTTGTCTGAGGAAAAATGTTCATTAGCTGTAGGATCGGCGTTTTTACGTCCGCGATTGTACGGGACAGTATCGGTTGGACTACCGCAAATTTAGAAAACTTGTCGACGCAAGTTAGGAAATATTTTTTGTCTGTGGAGAATATGTTAATGTGCAGTATTTCGCCTGCGTATGATGGGATTGGCGTCTCGCCGATTAGTTGTTTTGTTGGGTGTCGGACATACTTGGCCTTTGAGCAAATTTTGCAATTTGCAATAACCTCGTTTGCCAGTTTGGTCATTTTTGGGAAAAAGTAGTCACGTAAAATCTGTTTTACGTTCTCCTGAGCAGCTCTGTGTGCCCGGTTATTTTCTGCAATTACAATTTCTTTTTGTTCAACTTTGTCGAAAATATCCACCACGAATTCTTTAGAATACCAAAACTTTGTTGTTGGGAACAGCTCAACGAGCCTGTGCTGAATGTGGGCCAAAACTGGTAGTTCACAATGAATTGCATTGACCACATCTGATTTTACCACATCTTTCACTGTTTCTATAAGTGTGTCCCTATCTGAGAAATGGATGAAGTGCCTGCTCTTCGCTCCAAAAATAATGAAAGTGCGGGTTAAGGCTAATGGTGCCTCCTCTATAATTATTTGATTTCTAAAACAGTTTATTGGTTTTTGTGTCGTTTCGATCGTGTGGGTCAGGGATAGTTCACTGTGAATTGTGGCCACGTCAGAGGCTGCTTCGTCCTCTAGAGCGTGAACGTTTTGTCGCGACAGTGCATCAGCGACATGATTTTCCTTTCCTGGTTTGTAAAATATGTGAGCGTTGTGCTCGTCAATAAACGCTTTCCAGCGCTTTATCTTTGCATTTGGGTTTCGGTCTGAAACCGCAAACGTGAGAGGTTGATGGTCTGTAAAAATGTTAAGCGTTTTTACCCCATAGAGGTAGTTACGCAGATTTTTTAATGCCCATACTATGGCAGATGAGAGAAGTTCTCTCTCATTTGTTGCAAAGTGCATTTCCTTGTCTTTGAGGGTCCTTGAAATCATTGTTATCGGTTTTCCGTCTTGAGACAGAACCGCTCCCAGTCCATGTGACGAAGCATCCGTCGTTAAGTCGAATTGCTTCTCATAGTCTGGGTACAATAATGTGACATCTTCCGATATCAAAATTTCTCTCAATTTGTTGAAAGCTTGTAGTTCTTTGTTATTTAGTTTGATCTTAATATTTTTGGACTGTTGGGCACTCACCCTGCCGTTTTCGCCTTTTAAGATGTCAGATATGGATGCGAAATCTTTAATAAAGCATCTGTAAAGCTGGCTAGACCTAAAAATGATCTAACTCCGAACAATGTTGAGGGCTCGGTGTAGTTTTGGATTGCCTCCACTTTGGACGGGCTTGTTTTTATACCCCCTTCTGACACCGTGAACCCGAGATATTCCACACTCTCTTTAAAGAAGTTGGACTTTTCCCGTGAGACCCTCATGTTAGCCTCGTATAAAGCTTGTAAAACCCAGTCAATGTGCTTTACATGGTCTGCCTCAGTTTCAGAGTAGATGATAACGTCGTCGACGTAAACATAGCAAGTCTTTCCGATTTTTTCGCGAAGGACATCGTCTATGGCCCTCTGAAAAATACTAGGAGCATTTTTCAAGCCAAATGGGAGCCGGCAGAACTCGTATTTTCCGCCATTTACGGAAAACGCGGTTTTTTCTCGATCTCGATCCGCGAGTTCGATTTGGTGAAACCCTGACTTTAAGGCGAGGGTTGTAAAATACTTTGCCTTACCCAAATTTGATAAAATAACCATAACGTTAGGTATGGGATACTTATCGTCAATTGTTTTTTGGTTGAGTTTCCGAAAGTCTATTACTAGACCTTTCTTCTTATTGCCCAACTCGTCAGTACCTTTCTTATCAACAACCCAGACAGGGTTATTGTAAGGGGATTTGGAAGGCCTGATGATGCCATTCCTTAAAAGATCCTTAATTTCGTTATTAACAAAATTAGCTACACCCATAGGGTATGGGTACAGTTTTTAATAAATAGGCTCGATACTTTCAGTTCGAATAGTAGCGACAATATTTGTGTTAAACGGCAGCAACTCGTTAGAGTCTGCAAATGCCTTAATTCGTTTTTTCATCTTTTTTTTTGGAATTCAGCCCTCACCAAAAGGGGAATCTGTATATCATCTATTTTTACAAAATTAACATTTTCGCATCTGTAGAATTTAATTGCTTCTGATCCAGAATCAAAGCAAATTACGTTTTCTCTCAAACAAATTGTGGCATTGACTTGCGTTAGCAGATTAAGACCAATTATCCCATCGAAGGTCGTAAGACTAGGAAGTATAAAAAAGGGACTGCTAATTCCAAACACTTTTAATAAACATTTATATTTAATATTGTCAAAACCATGAATTGATTTTACTAGAAAAGGGACGTCAACCGACAAGACATTTCTTATCTCCTGCAGCGGTTTGATATAATTTTTCGATGCCCCAGTATCAATTAAAAATTTGATTGGTCTCCCTGCCATTGTTCGTTGTATGAACGGCAGCAGGGAGGTCCCCCTAAAAAATTAACGCAATCGGAATCGGGTGTTTCCGCTTCTACTTCGACTGCTTCCGATTCAGCTAAGGTCTCATACCCTTCCTGGTTTTGTGGGGAATTTTGCTGGGACATATGGTTAATCCTCTGCCGCCTCTGCCCAGACTGTCTTTCCGAGCAATGATGTGGGATCTACCTCCATTCTTTCAACCGGTTCGCGCCTATGAGGGCCCTGGTTACCATAACTGTGTTGCCTACTATAATAGGGGTTCTTCCCTGAATGCCTGCATGATACGCTTGGTTGCTGTAATTATTGCTATTGTTTCTATTATTTAAATTGGCTTTATTTTGCGGTCGGATTTGCGATCGCTGATTTTCAAACCTTTGTGCTTTCTCTTCTGAGTTCTTGGCATAGTTCGTTGCGAACATGTACCTTTCATGGTTCGACTTAACTTCTTGAGCCAATGCCAGAGCGGCGGGTAAATCGGACGGACGGGCTGAAAATAGGACGTCGCTGAGTGATTTTTTCAGACCAGATATGAACACGCGAAGCGCATCCGTTCTGTATTTCTCGTTCATAGAGCTAGCTAAAACGCTGTCGAATGTCATTATAGTTTTATTTGCCAGAAGTGTGAGTTTCCTCTCAACTTCATCGTAGTACTGTAAAATTGTAAGATGACCCTGTCTGAGAGTACTCAGTTCCTGTTCGATCAGGTATATTGGCCTTTTGTCGGCGTATGTAAAATCTAACCTAGCTATGATAGCTTTAAAATTTAGAACTGTATTGAACGAGGACAAAACGGCGTCGGCCGATCCCATAATCTTATTTCTGATTATACCTATTGCTTGGTAGTGTCTTGAGCTGCCATTATATTTCTCAAAGACTTTATATGCGGAATGTGCTGCCTGTCGCCAAGACACATAATTTTCCTGCTTGCCATTAAACTCGGGTAAAGATTTAACTATATCGAGAGTCTCACCGCATCCAACACCCTCTACTATTTCTGTATCTTTATACACTTCCACTTCCGGTTTATTTAATTTGGTGCTTGAAAATTGTTTAACTATCTCATCTAATTTCTCATGGAATTCCTCCCTCTGAGTCTCAAGTGCGCTGCGCACTGCGGATTCTATTACAACTTTCAAACCGTCCGCGTTCATATTTATTTCTTTTTCGTTGTCTCTTTCGTTAATACGCAAATACCTAAGGTTTTCGAGCACTTGACTCCAATATGAATCACTATCGCTATCACTCATTAATTTTTAAGCACTTTGTTAATAGACACCGCAATTTGGATCTAGTTTTATTAATAATGCTAATTCGAATTCACACCAATATTTCACAACATGTATAATGTTTGTTCAACAATTCTTGACCTCCTGACTTTAGATATATTTTTATTTATTATTATTAGATATGATGAGCAAGTCACTTACATTATCTCAAATTCCTTATATAATCTGCTCATAGCCGCTGTTAGTATCGTCCCGTGCTGCTGGTATCGATTTTTGTTGCTTTGCTGCTTGAAGAGAAGATGTGTGCTTCGTTTCTGAATGTATCTCCGTTGTGGGTTTTTGTTTACTTTTCAATAATTGCCTTTTCGTGGCAGTTATGCTTATTTACTTTGTAACAAGAAATTGAAAAAATAAAAGTATTTAAGAAGCCCCTACGCGTGGGCGCCAGTTTCCTTTTGTTCGTTAGAACAATAATTCAAATTTCCTCTTGTTCGTTAGAACAATAATTAATTTTATTTTATATTACAAACGAGTCTGGCTCGGATTGAATCTCACTTAAGACTAACTTACTTGCTAATAAAAATATATTCCAACCATAGAGAACCCCCACGCGCTGGTATCGTGACACTTGAACGATGTGTCGATCTTGCAGCTTGTGCAAGATCTCATGTTGCGAGCTCACCTCTGAGATGTCCGGCGACGATGATTACTTGGCGCTGGCATCCGCTGCGTCAGCATATGACTCTGTTGTGTTAACTTGTAGTGTATGGGCCCTATTATATACCATCCCTATACTGTACCCCTCTCACCGACACATCATATCACAATCATCAGAAGTAAAAAAAATAAATTCGATAAATAAACGACAAACCGCACACTTATGAAAAACTTCCATTAAAAACAACAAATAATTTACCAACCATATCCCGCACCCCTCTCATCAACACATCATATCCCCATCATGAGAAGTAAACAAAATAAATTCGATAAATGAGGAGAATGGAAGACAACAAAAATAACTACGAATATGCATATTCAAATGCATACCTATTAGCATTTTGTAGAAAAGGTTCTACAATATGGTTGTATAAATGTAGCTTTTTTTAATGACATACTTAAGTCGTAAGATGGTGTGTATGTCGAATACTCGAAGTGAGACTACTATAGAACTCTACATACAAAGACAAAGTCAATGGAGGAAAAATAATAAATACATTTTCTAACAACATACATGATAACTTTGTATGCGAGTTTTATCGTTTTATATATTGGCCTCACGTTAGTAGATGGCGTTTTGAAGGTTTGTGCTTTGTATATAAACTTTATAGTATTATCTTTGTATATAGACTCTATAGTAATATCATCAACACGAATTTGAAGACGTCGACCTCCACGAAAATGGCAACAAAACGGGTAGCGATTGAAGGTTTTGTGTGGTTTGTGTCTTAAATTTGATGATGGTATGAGGATACAGGTAAAGGAAAACGGAGAAAGAAAACCAAATAAACTGGTTTGTTTCTCTTTATCGAATCATTTTGATATTATGTACTCGTAAGTATTTATTTTTCTTTGTAAGAAGGAGTATGAGCAAGGAGATTTTTTGACGATTCGCATCGTCGCGTCGGTAAGTAGCATGTATGAGGACTGTTGAGAGGTGGATGATGGAAGGGACGAATAGTTTTGAAATGAAAAATTTAATAAAATCTGATTTTAGTCTTTTTCCTCAAATAAGAAATTATGAGTTTATCGCTTTTAAGACTGTCACTATTTTGGCTATATCTTGTCGAAAAATGTTCCGATTTGTATCATTTCTTTTTAATTGATTTAGAAATATTCAATCTAATTAATTAAGAAATAATTATGTTACTTTGTGTCAGTATTGCGCCATGCTGCACAACCACTTATGGGTCAATAGGTTCCTACCTATACGATTTATATTTATTTTATTCAAATTTTATTATTTATTTATTTTAAAATTCTTATGCCAATGGTTCGTATGAATAAGAACTAGCAGTTCCTTGAGTAAAAGGTAGCAGTTTAGTAAAAGCATTTACAAATTGCTTCAGTACGGTATGAACAAAGTCTTTCATTTCTAAAGTGAGTTTGGAAATTCGATCTTAGCATTTACTTTACTGAACTTGCAGGTACCTTCTTTTAATCTTATCAAATTGAAGAATAGGACTGTACCCTCGCCTTCTGTTTATAATATTTTCTTTTTATCAAAAACAAATTTCTGGAATGCCGTCAAAAAGGAAAACATAGACATTAAAAGAAATAATCAATCTATTTAATTTAATTTTTGTTTATTAAACTCATTGTTTTTCTATTACCCTTTGTTTTGTTATTTTGCCGATATTTCGCTGTTATGAAGTTTTGTTTGGAACTGGCTCTCGTTGCTCATTGCAGGGACCTTTGAACCTCGCTAATCTATCGTTAGCAAAGAATAACTGTTGCACATTGCAGTCCGTCACTTTTCCTTCAATTAGATAATCAAGCACAACATCATTGGACTTAAGGCACTTCCCTGGTATACACCTACTTTGATTGTGAACTCCTCGGTGACGCCAAATGGACATCTTACTCTCATACATGTCCATGATCATGTGTACGTAGATTTCTGGAACTCCTCTTTGTCTAAGCGCCACCCATAACAGATCCCTTGGTTGTCTATTACAGGCCGTTTCAAAAACAACCAACAGCATATGCAAATCATTTAAAGAATCACGATGTTTTTCCACCATGATTCTTATACTTTCGATTGCATCTGTAGTTAATTTAACTGAGACAAACCACCACTGGTCTTCAGATATCCGTAATATTTTCCGCATACGGCTATTTAATACCCGCTCAACGATCTTCATGGTGTGTGACATCAGCTTGATTGAACGGTAGTTATCAGACTCGCGTATCGGCTTTTCCTTTGTACAAAATAAGAAGAAAACTCTCCCTCCACGGGTTAGGCATTGGATCGCCACTCATCAGTTTTCCCATCTTTTTCCAGAACTCAGAGGGTATTTTGTCCGGCCCAACTGCTTTTCGATTATTGAAGTCATTGACTGCCTTCCTAACCTCTTGAACAGGAACGTCGTGTATTTCCTCAGTGTGAGGAACGCCTCTCGGAAAATATATCCGAGGAAATTGTTCAATTAGAAGTCCTTAAAGATATTGCTGCCACCGGTGTAGTATTACAAATAAAAGTCGCGTAGTAGAACATCTTGAAAGCTTTTGTACTGACGTCTTGAGAAAAGTTCCCGGCTTGCGGTGTTTCGCCATTTCGTATCCTGAACATATAAGAAGCCAACTCGATCCTTAGGTTTCGCCTAAGCTTAAGCATTACTTTGTTATCCCCCGGAAATCGAATAGCTCTGACCCGAGCATTTCTGCCGGTCACAGGATTAACATTGCATTAAACAATTAATATTTCTTATAGCGGTCTATTTCTCATGTATGTGAAACATAGCTGTACTTCAAATGCCTAACCATGCGCTTGATGAAGTTCAATACTTTAAATTGGGTGCGTACCTCTAACTTTATGGGCGACGGGTGGCAACGGTGCAGTAATAGTGTATTCGCTTAGTGATTGGAAGGTCGTGCGTTCAATCACCGGCTAAATCCATAACTTTGATACTCGGTCTTCCTGAAATTGAAATTTGCTTTATATCAGGCGCTAGTGGTCAGCCATCCCATTTCTTGCACTGATATTATTTTTTCTAATCGTTGAATCACTAACAAACAACATTAATATCAGAGTTTTAAGACCATTTAGCAGCTAAGCGATCCACCCAGGTACTATCATGGGATCAGGGGAGATTTTTTTGCAGAGAAAATTTTGCAGGTGATATTTTCCTGGGATAGACTCACAAAAATCTGTCTGCTCCAAGCCGGAAAAGTAAGGAGGTTTTTGCATTCTTCCAGTATATTCCCACGTTGTTATCCACTGGCGTGCATTTCGTATCGACTTAAGTGTGTCGGTCGAATCTGAAATTGGTTGTCGACTTGGATTCCTGGAACTCAGTCTATCGCTATTCAGGTTGTCGAACAAGTCATTAATTTTATGTATAAAATTTGGTGTGTATATAAACTTTATAGTATTATCACTTCGTGAATTCGACGATACGCCACCAAACGACGTAAGTTCGTCATTAAAAAAAGCTACATCTATACTAGCATATTGTAGAACCTTTTCTACACCTTTGTTGTCCTCCATTGTCTTCCATTGGCTCTGATGGAGGTATCAGCAGAATATTTATACCTTATTCTGAGGGTATATTAATTTTGACGCATAGTTTGTAACATACCTTAATATTGCCCGTGGACGCCTGAAAGTTACTATATTTATGATCAGCATCGACAGTAATGTCGATCTAGCCATGTCCGTCCGTCCGTCCGTCCGTCTGTCGGAAAAAATTAGGCCTTTAAACTGGACCTAGAGAGCTGAAATTTTAACCATATACTCTCTAGGGTCCCGAAATAATCAAGTTTACAAATTTTTGAAATCCGCCCACAAACTCAAAAAAACAAAATTTTGGAAAAAATCGAATTTTGAGCTAGAAAGCTGAAATTTTTTTATACATGATCTATGACTCCTAAAACTGCTCGGGATAAAAAATTTTCAAAATCCGCCCACTGACACGCCCACAAATAAATAAAACAATTTTTTTGAAAATCCAAAGTTTGAGCTAGGGAGCTGAAATTAATAATATATACTCTCTATGGGCCTTTTATGCTCATGTGTAAATATTTTCAAAATCCGCCCACTGACATGCCCACAATTATTTTTTTTTTTTTTTTTTGAAAATTCAAAGTTTGAGCTAGGGAGCTGAAATTTATAATATATACTCTCTAGGGGCCCTTTATTCTCATGTGTTAATTTTTTTAAAAAAAAAAACGCCCACAATTAAATAAAACAATTTTGTTGAAACTCCCAAGTTTAAGCTAGGGAGCGTTTTTTTTTTTTGATAAAATCCTTTAAATGTTATATACCAAAATATGTAGAGCGTTCTTAACAATTCAACCATACTTAGACTTTTGTCACGCCCACTTATGAGGGATGATTGGAATAAGAATAGGGTATCCAACAGTTCGCCCAAGCGGACTGTAGCCCGTCGCTATGTTTTTATTTGGTTTGCAAACAGCTAATTTTTTGTTCTCCTTCATGCTCGTGACTAGGCATATGAGAAGGAAGATGACACAGGTAGCGTTTTGGGTTGGCGGTAGGGCGGAATGGTGAAGGAATTATTATCGGGTAGACTTATGCCATATTATTTGTTTGCTCTGATGGAAGTTTCGGGTAGGTTATGTTTTCTGGTGTTTAATGCAATTGGTAATTGGTATGCATGTGTATGATCGTTGAAGGAGAGTCGCATTCTGCGGTGAGGATTCTCAAATGATTTTTTTTATAATTCATATTTGCAAGTGAAAAATGGACATTCATATTTAAAGGCAGGGGCGATGGTGGATAAAGAAAGGTGGGAGAATTGTCGTCGAGTAGATTGATGGTATATTATTTGTTGGCTTCGATGGAAGTTTAGGGTAGGTTATGGCATATTGCAATTAGACCATCACAGTCCCCTGTAACTTGTTTCTTTGTATTCAATACAATTGGTGTGTGTGTTCAGATCGCTGAAGGAAAATCGTATTTCAGCAGTGAGGATCCCAAATGCATTTGCATGTGAAGAAATATTAATTGAAGCAGAGATAAAATAAGATCAGACAAGTTATACCTAGTGTGTGTACGAGCGGGTGCTCGGCTTGTCATAATAGCTGCGGGTATTCATGAACAACTAAAATTGGTTTATTTATTAATTCATCATCAAATAAAGCGGCATTCATTCATAATCGGTATTAAAAATCATATTAGGTACATATTTCGTTTGAATTAAATTACACAATGGAATCTCCGAATATAAGCAGAATTTTTTCATTTGGTTTTGCACAGACAGCTTAGTTATGTTGATCAGTTTGGAGAGCTAAAACAAACTGCTAGGAGTGTCAGCAGAAAAGCCTTACTTCGACGTTGGGAATGGAAGGATTTTCAAGCTGTACGATTATCCGCATCTCTTTAAGAGCATGCGGAATATTTTGTTAAAGCACAAAATCATAATTTCGGGGGAAATTATAGATTGGAACATACTTGGTAAGCTGTATGAAGAAGTCTCAAAAGGAATTTTTCAAGTCTTCTTCAAGCTAACATAGTCATCTTTGCCCAAATGCTTTTGAAAAACTATCGGTAAAACTCTCATCAAAAATATTTAGCGCTAATGTAGCTGCTGGAATTTTGTATGCATTGAATGCAAACTGCTACAAAACAGATGAGGAAAAGAAGATTGCCGAATCAACAGCAACTTTCATACATAAAATTAACGACTTGTTCGACAACCTGAATAGCGATAGACTGAGTTCCAGGAATCCAAGTCGACAACCAATTTCAGATTCGACCGACACACTTAAGTCGATACGAAATGCACGCCAGTGGATAACAACGTGGGAATATACTGGAAGAATGCAAAAACCTCCTTGCTTTTCCGGCTTGGAGCAGACAGATTTTTGTGAGTCTATCCCAGGAAAATATCACCTGCAAAATTTTCTCTGCAAAAAAATCTCCCCTGATCCCATGATAGTACCTGGGTGGATCGCTTAGCTGCTAAATGGTCTTAAAACTCTGATATTAATGTTGTTTTTTAGTGATTCAACGATTAGAAAAAATAATATCAGTGCAAGAAATGGGGTGGCTAACCACTAGCGCCTGATATAAAGCAAATTTCAATTTCAGGAAGACCGAGTATCAAAGTTATGGATTTGGCCGGTGATTGAACGCACGACCTTCCAATCACTAAGCGAATACACTACTACTGCACCGTTGCCACCCGTCGCCCATAATAATGAAAGTTAGAGATACGCACCCAATTTAAAGTATTGAACTTCATCAAGCGCATGTGTAACGTGCAGCTATAGATATAAGTTTATTTAAATGCTTAATCCGTTAAAAACAACCTAAGCTATGCCTTAGATAAGTTCTCAAAGCAAGTTCAATGAATTAATAGAGATCTCAATTGAACATTGACAAAAACTCATTTAATTTAGTCAACTTCCCCAACAGATGACCTTCCACCTTCCGCCTGTTGACCGCAAATCATATCTTGTGGGCCAGAACCACCGCCTCCTGTGTGTATCGTGGTCAGAATATAACTGTAGAACGTTGTAAGTTCATCCAACTTGTGTTCGAACTCGTGTTTCTCAGCATTTGTGTTGTTGTCTAACCAAATGATGGTTTCATAGCAGCGATGAAGTACATGGTCTCTGTCTGACGGCATGGAATTCTAGAGTTGCGTTCAATCACTTTCGTCATAACACCTCCAGTTGGCTGGATTCCCAGTGACAAAGGAGCTACATCGACTAGAATGACGTGATGTATTTGACTGCTTTTATCACCGCTCAGAATCGCTGCTGGAATAGCCGCTCCGTAGGCAACTGCTTCATCTGGATTGATAGAAAAGTTCAGTGATTTCCCTGTGAAGAACGATTGAAGGAGATTCTGCACCTGCATATAGAAAAAAGAAAATAAAGACAATAGTAAATGTTGCAGTACCACCCTGTTCATTTGAACGCGTTCAAAGACAAGCTTGTCGTCAAATGTTTCAGGTAGTTATTTCGTCAATGTGCAGAGGTCGCCATAGTGTTCGTACCCAAATCGCGAACACCTTCTCTGTATAAGCCATTTCCGCTTTATTTTGCTCCCTTTCTTTCTCTAAACTTCGAGGAGTGCGATCTCTCTACAAGGTAAAACTTAAATATTCTCTCGTGCATACATTTTTTACCACTCAATAATTGCCATTTTATTAAATGCCATTAGGCATTCGTGATATCCATGCACGTGCTTAAGGGAAAAGCATCACGCATCGTGTCCCCAAGCAAAGAATTGCGTAAACAAGGTAATTTTGCTTTAAGTTCGATATAAATGTATATAAATGATCATGGCTGATCACGCACAATTTATGGATTACAGACATTATTATCTACCTCGCAAGCGGCTGCGGTGATATACTGCATAGGGTAACAACAACAAAAAAGGTTCCGGTCTCCTAATCTACTTATGATCGGAATCTAATATCCGGCCCCCTTTGTGCCGCTCAAGAGGTGACGATCGCCCCAGTTACTAATCGAGCTATACAAATCAGTGAGCAGCACGCAAGCCACACGCAATACAGGCTACCGAGGAAGAAATCCGAGGAGCGGTACTCATTATCCGCCAATATTCGCCGGCGCAGCCCCGCTACCGAACAACAGTCAAACACGACAGAAAACACATCTTCTGTACGAGTTCTCAGCTCAGCTCAGCATATATCTCCCACCCGGCATGGTGACAACATCAAGCAACATCCCAGCTCATCTCGGCCCTGCATATCGCCTAGGCGAGACGAAACCCCACCAGACATTCGCCGATTTCGGCAATTCACACGCAACGAGACTACTCGCCAGTCTACCTGCGACCACATGTATGTATGTCAAAAGTGATTTTCTTTTATCTTGTGATATTATGCTGTTGCTTCAAAGCAAGGTTAAATTGCTTTTAAATTATTAAAAAGGAAAAGTGAAAGAGTTAGGAGAATAGCTAAGAAAAACTTAAAGTAGATTACGGCCTATAACTAAAGTAAAGTAAAAACAAAATGAATTCTTAAATAACTATAATATATATATATATGAGCTCTAGGATTAAGATATACACCTAAAAATTAAATAAGTTAAAACTAGAACCTCCAATTAGTATTCCTCTACCCATTCTAAAGATTAGTTTGAAATTTGAATTTATTAAGTGTAATCCTAGGAGGTTAATGTGCACATCAACATCGTGGAATAAGGTAATTTTGATAATTGTGTTAGAGTGTAAGTAAAAGGGAATGCTAATCTTAAACTTATCATAAAGAATTGGCAAACCTAGAATACATATAGTTGAATAGCGATTAAATGATATTGCGTGTATCAAGATGAAGTTAAAAATTGATCTTTTCATTTTATTTTGGATTATTGGCGGAAGTTAAAATGTTCTAAGTGAATCAAGTGGACGGGTGAGATCGGTGAGAAGTGAGATAGGGTGAAACGCGGCGATGATTAAGGGGACATCGACATGAGTTTTTTTTTGTAAGTTTATCGGGAAGTTGATGTCATGGTGTGACCCTATTGGAGGAGTTATACAGGGAGGGTATACCGAAGTGTTGGACACTACGCCGGCGCCATCACGACGATAGAATATAGTGGCTAGAACCTAGGCGACCAATGTTAGGATTTTATACTTAACCGGCATCTTGCGCGGGTTTAAAAAGGCATACAGAATACTCATTAGTTTCACATTTAATTTTATTACGCATCTCTAATGCATCCTTTTTTTTGTCCTGGCACGAAATTATATTGTTTAAAATGGGAGAAGTAGGCAGCAAGATCCCCGACCAGAACGGCGAGCTAAGCCGAGCGTACGCCTGCGTGCCAACCAGCTGCTAATTCCACAGGACTTACCACCACTACGCTTACGCGTAGTATGTCCAGGCTCTCGTTACAAACATGGCGCCCAACGAATATTGGCCATATCAGTCGTAAGACTGATAGTCCAACCTCTAATTCATTTTTATCAACATTTCATTTCTACTTCATTATAATTTTAAATGGCTCCCTTGTCAAGGTATTACATTTTTTCCTTTTCTCCAATTTTCATTTTCAATTATTATTATTCTGTATGCTTTACTAACCAAAAAAAAAAATATATAAAAAAACCTTAAGTCCAGCGGTAGTTCTCGCTAGGAAGATCACATTTTATTTTGTAAGGATATCAGATCCGATAGAAATCGTGACTCTTGGCAGTAGACACCTGCTAACTATAAGCATCTACTTAAGATTCCTAGGGTTTATACCTTAACATTTTACAGTACCAAGTGAACTATGTAGACGTTTTGATGTTTTTTTTTGTATAATCATTTGATTAGTGACGCAGATTAGGAGTCAATTATGTACTGAAATACCTTTGGTAATATAACATAAATTGCGTTATTCTTTCCGTCTAATCGATAAATTGTTTTAGATAGCATAACATAACAATTCGCCTTTTTTTTAAAACTGCTTTTATATTCTTATCGTCAGTTTCTGCATAACTGCGTTTCACCTTCACTATTGTCACTGATCTCACCTAAACATTAATGAACTAATTTCGTTTCTTCTGGCTATTCTTTAAGTTAACAATTTTCGTAGGATTTATTTTCATTTAAATTTCACTATTTTGCAACTTAATTCTATTCATTTATTTATGATGAGTGAACATAAGGGAGCAATCCCAAAGGAAAAGAGAAAAACCACTTTTGGCACACACAGAAGTGTAGTGACGCGATCAGGGGTTAATAGACCACTCGGGTTAGACACATCACGAGATTCAATTGATATGAACAATTCGAGACAGCCAATCATCCATTCACCTCCTGGTGGGGTAAGTCAAATAGAAGCCACTCGTTCAAACTTGCATAAAGGCGTGCAGAATTCGCAGTCCTTGCAGGGGGCCAATGTCTCTCTAACTACCAATTCCCCTCCCTTAATACCATTACTAAGTTCAAACGCTATGACCAATACAACAACATGCTTGGCACAGCCAGCCCATTCGAATAGTCAGCATAACAGTTCTCAGAATGATATTAATATGCTCCATAATACCATTTCTGCACCAAATCCAATGCCGATTTACCCTAATAAATCTTCTTTAGGGGCACATATTAAAACGGTAGTTGACGCGAGTATCGGCGCAAGCCAATCATTTATGCTAAAATCGATGTTCGACACGATCCAGAAGTGCGTGCAGGACTCGGTTAGACAAGCTCTTGAATCCAATCGAACCAATGGCTAGGGAACGGACAGTAATCGTTACCAAAACCAAAGAGATTCGCAGTTTACATTTGTGGATGTTAATAATCCAAGTAGTCGAAATAGCCTCCGTTCCGTAATAACGATAAATCATAATGAACCAAATTTTCAACCGGACGGTTTCAATCAAAATTTAGGCAACGGGTTTAGATCACATTCCAATGATATACATTTCTCGCTAGACAATGACTGCTTTTAAAATTCGAATGACCAGAGGTATCTAGTTCACAATCCCACGGAAAATGTGTCCTCGGGGCCAAATAATCGTAGGTTTGAAATTGATCGATGGGGAATTAGGTATGATGGAACATCCAAGTCGATGTTGGTGCAAGATTTTATCTTTAGAATTGAAGTTCTAAAACAAAATCATGATTGCCCGTGGACGGATATTTTGAAGAACTTTCACGTTCTTTTGTCAGGCATCGCAGAAGAATGGTACTGGCAGTATCTGCGTACTAGTCCAAGACTAGACTGGATGCGATTCAAACAGGCTTTATATAAGCAATTCAAAACCCATGATAGCGACCACGAGATCATTCAGCAAATCACTGAGCGTCGTCAACATCCTCAGGAATGTTTCGATGAGTATTATAATTTCGTCATCCACCTGAAAAACCAGCTTAGAAGACCAATGGCAGAGCGGCAGTTGCTTCACATTATGAAGACAAAGGTCAGCAATAGGCTTCTAAGCATGGTATACCCAATGGCAATATACTCCCTCGAGCAATTTCGAGATGAGTGTCGCAGAGCTGAAAATTTGTTTCAATCACGAGACCAATCTAGATACTTACGACAACATCAGGTCAATGAAGTAGAATATGATGACAATTGTTGGGGATGCGTATCAGGCAGATCTTTCAGCAATCAGATCCACCGAGACAAGCAATTTGAGGAGCCCCGCCAGAAAAGATTTTAGCACCTATCGTTGTTTTAATTGCAAACAAGTAGGACATAGCTTCATGAATTATTGCCCATCTCCCATTAGGAACTTATTTTTTTATAAGTGTGGCACCGACAATGTTACCACTCCTAAGTGTCTAAAGTGTAATCCAATGGGAAACCAGAACTCGAGCGGGATGAGATTCGGGGACTCTCGTTCGACCCAAACACCCCCCGAAAATTAGATAAGGCGACCTCTACAGTCCATACAGTTGAAGTATCTTCTGATAATCAACCCGAGATGAAGATACTTACGCCAGATAAGACAAATAACAATAAACCTTCTCAGCATAGACCCAATATAATGATAGTTCCTTATGAAACTCGCCTTAAAAGATACAATGAAATTAGATCCAAGGCTAGGATCAGAAATAGGAAAAGGAAACTATATCAGACAATGATAGAGTCATCAACGAACGGAGTAGAAACTGATCCGAGACCCTATGCCAGCATTTCCATCCAAGGAAAAGAGGTAGTAGGACTACTCGATAGTGGTGCCACGATATCGTGCCTCGGAAATGGGTGCTTAGATATGGTAGAGGAGCTCAAGCTTGAAGTTCTTCAATTTTCAACTTGTCTTAGAACAGCGGATGGCAAAGAGCAACCGATCGTAGGACGTATTAGAGTTCCTGTTTCATACAACTCAGCAACGAAGGAGATGGATATCTATCTCGTACCGAGCCTTTCGCAAACGTTATATTTAGGCATCGATTTCTGGCATTTGTTCAGTATAGCGCCATCGAAGGTTAGTGAGATAGTTACTTCAGATATAGATATGAAACCGAAACATGAGCTTAGCACAGAACAAGCGGTGGCCTTAGAAAATGTTATTAAACAATTTCCCTCGTATAGCCAGCTTGGGTTAGGAAGGACAGCTTTAGAAACACATCGGATTGATACAGGGGATGCGGACCCTGTGAAACAACGCCATTACCCGGTGTCTTCGGTAATTCAGGAGCTCATATTTGAGGAATTAGACCGAATGCTTTCGTTGGGAGTAATCGAAGAAAGTCAAAGCGCATGGAGCTCGCCAATTGTTCTTATTCGAAAACCCGGCAAGAACCGTTTATGCCTTGACTTTCGTAGAGTCAACTCACTCTCAGCGAAAGATGCGTATCCGTTGCCGCATATAGAGGGTTTGTTGAGCCGTCTGCGAGATACACATTATATCAGTAGTGTAGATCTCAAAGACGCGTTCTGGCAAATCCCCCTAGAGGAGAAATCAAGGGAAAGAACAGCATTCACGGTTCCCGGTAGGCCGCTTTATCAGTTTACGGTCATGCCCTTTGGCCTGTGTAATGCAGCCCAAAGATTATGCCGGTTAATGGATAAAGTGGTGCCTGCCGGGCTCCGTGAGTGCGTGTTTGTGTATCTTGATGATCTCCTCGTAATATCCAGGGACTTCCATGAACACCTGGAAACGCTAAGAAAGGTAGCGGACTGTCTTAAAAGAGCTAACCTCACCATCAACATCGAAAAATCTAATTTTTGTTTTAAAGAGCTGAAGTACTTGGGCTACGTAGTAGGACAAGGGCATCTGAAGCCAGACCCGAGTAAAATATCTGCCATTAAAGAATTCCCGG
Organism: Portevinia maculata; assembly: GCA_949715645.1. Lineage (NCBI taxonomy): Eukaryota > Metazoa > Arthropoda > Insecta > Diptera > Syrphidae > Portevinia > Portevinia maculata. The sequence continues at coordinate 114,124,630 of OX454526.1, read as the reverse complement.
TACCGAAATCGCAAAAGCAGGTGCGAAGATTTCTGGGCATGTGCGGCTGGTACCGAAGGTTTATTCGGAATTTTGCGGCAATATCTGCACCCTTGTCTGACACGTTACGTAAATCCAAAAAGTTTATTATATCTGAGGAAGCTCTTACCTCCTTCAAAGCTCTGAAAACAGCTCTTATTTCTGCTCCGCTCTTAAGCAATCCGAACTTCACTGATCGTTTCTTCATACAATGTGATGCATCGAGTCTCGGCGTTGGCGGAGTCCTTTTCCAATATGATGAAGATCAAAACGAAAAACCTATCGCGTTCTTTTCGCAGAAACTAAATCCGTGCCAGCGAAATTACAGCGTAACCGAACAGGAATGCTTAGCCGCTGTACTCGCGGTGAAGAAGTTTCGGCCTTATATAGAAGGACTATCATTTACCATCATTACGGACCACGCTAGTCTTAAATGGCTGATGGGGCTTAAAGACCTCAGCGGCAGACTAGCTCGATGGTCCCTAAAATTGCAGGCTTTTCAGTTTGAGATTCAGCATAGGAAGGGCTCTCAAAATGTCGTGCCCGATGCTTTATCGCGAATTTTTGTAGAGGAACTATCCAATGACGTCAAAACTAATCTGATTGTCGATATGAAAAGCAAAGATTTTAAATCGCAAGAGTACATGGATTTGATAGACACGATAAACAAAAACAAAGAGTCCCTACCCGATCTAAAGATCGTAGACAACTTGGTTTTCAAGCGCGCTTTCGCCAATGAACCTGGACGGTTCGACGCTACTGCAGAGTGGAGACTTTGGATTCCATCCGAACTTACCGACGCTCTGATACAATCGGCTCACGGTCCACCCAATGCTTCTCATGGGGGTATCTTAAAAACATTAGCAAGGCTAAGAGAACTGTACTATTGGCCAAACATGTCGACTCAAGCCAGGGAGTATGTTCGAAATTGCGAAAAATGCAAGGCAAATAAAGCGCCTAATAGAACCCTGAGACCACCAATGGGGAAACAACTAGACATCGAAAGACCTTTCCAGAAACTATACATAGATTTCATGGGACATTCGATCGAAGAATGGAAATATGTATCTATTTGTGGTACTGGACCAAATGTCTAAGTATGTCTTCCTGAAGCCGTTACGTAAGGCCTGCACGAAATCCGTTGTTGAGTTTCTGGAAAAGGACGTCTTCCATAAAGTTGGAGTACCTGAATTTGTCGTATCCGATAATGGGAAACAATTTGTGTCGAAGGAGTTTCAAAAGTTTGTTGATTGTTTAGGTATTAAACACATTAGGACGGCTCTGTATTCTCCGCAAGCAAATGCTTCTGAGCGAGTTAATCGTTCGATACTTTCTTCTATCAGGATGTATCTAAAGGAGGACCAAAATGAGTGGGATTGTAAAATATCGGAAATTCAAATGGCACTGTGTACATCTCACCACGAGTCAATCGGTACAAATCCCTACTTTTGTTTATTTGGCCATAATATGGTAACTCACGGGAGTACTTACAAATTGCTGCGTAAGTTAAACGCCCTAAGTGAAAGTGAATTCTCAACCTTAAAGCATTCGGATCGGTTGGAGAATATTCGAAAATCAATCAAAGAGCATCTCGCTACCGCTTTCGAGCGTAATGAGAAAACGTACAACCTACGAAGCACTGCAGTATCATTCCACCCTGGCGATGAAGTTTTTCGGCGTAACTTTATACTAAGCGATGCAAGTAAGAAATTAAATGCTAAACTATGTGCAAAGTTCGTCAAGTGCAGAATCGTTAGACCAGTAGGAAAGTGCATGTACGAAGTTGAGAACATGCAGGGCAAGAAAATTGGTATCTTCCACGCAAAGGATTTGAAGTATTAGCCCGGCTAGCTCAGTCGGTAGAGCATAATACTCTTAATCTCAGGGTCATGAGTCGAGGCCACACGTTATCTTAGTTTAGAGGTGTCACATGTTACTAAATATTTTGCTAAAAGCTGCTGCGTATTCAATGGATTTTTGCCTAGTATATACACGGGTGAATATACACCAAAACCCGTTGCGTTGTAACGTGCAGCTATAGATACAAGTTTATTTAAATTTTTAATCCATTAAAAACAACCTAAGCTATGCCTTAGATAAGTTCTCAAAGCAAGTTCAATGAATTAATAGAGATCTCAATTGAACATTGACAAAAACTCATTTAATTTAGTCAACTTCCCCAACAGATGACCTTCCACCTTCCGCCTGTTGACCGCAAATCATATCTTGTGGGCCAGAACCACCGCCTCCTGTGTGTATCGTGGTCAGAATATAACTGTAGAACGTTGTAAGTTCATCCAACTTGTGTTCGAACTCGTGTTTCTCAGCATTTGTGTTGTTGTCTAACCAAATGATGGTTTCATAGCAGCGATGAAGTACATGGTCTCTGTCTGACGGCATGGAATTCTAGAGTTGCGTTCAATCACTTTCGTCATAACACCTCCAGTTGGCTGGATTCCCAGTGACAATGGAGCTACATCGACTAGAATGACGTGATGTATTTGACTGCTTTTATCACCGCTCAGAATCGCTGCTGGAATAGCCGCTCCGTAGGCAACTGCTTCATCTGGATTGATAGAAAAGTTCAGTGATTTCCCTGTGAAGAACGATTGAAGGAGATTCTGCACCTGCATATAGAAAAAAGAAAATAAAGACAATAGTAAATGTTGCAGTACCACCCTGTTCATTTGAACGCGTTCAAAGACAAGCTTGTCGTCAAATGTTTCAGGTAGTTATTTCGTCAATGTGCAGAGGTCGCCATAGTGTTCGTACCCAAATCGCGAACACCTTCTCTGTATAAGCCATTTCCGCTTTATTTTGCTCCCTTTCTTTCTCTAAACTTCGAGGAGTGCGATCTCTCTACAAGGTAAAACTTAAAGATTCTCTCGTGCATACATTTTTTACCACTCAATAATTGCCATTTTATTAAATGCCATTAGGCATTCGTGATATCCATGCACGTGCTTAAGGGAAAAGCATCACGCATCGTGTCCCCAAGCAAAGAATTGCGTAAACAAGGTAATTTTGCTTTAAGTTCGATATAAATGTATATAAATGATCATGGCTGATCACGCACAATTTATGGATTACAGACATTATTATCTACCTCGCAAGCGGCTGCGGTGATATACTGCATAGGGTAACAACAAAAAAAAAGGTTCCGGTCTCCTAATCTACTTATGATCGGAATCTAATATCCGGCCCCCTTTGTGCCGCTCAAGAGGTGACGATCGCCCCAGTTACTAATCGAGCTATACAAATCAGTGAGCAGCACGCAAGCCACACGCAATACAGGCTACCGAGGAAGAAATCCGAGGAGCGGTACTCATTATCCGCCAATATTCGCCGGCGCAGCCCCGCTACCGAACAACAGTCAAACACGACAGAAAACACATCTTCTGTACGAGTTCTCAGCTCAGCTCAGCATATATCTCCCACCCGGCATGGTGACAACATCAAGCAACATCCCAGCTCATCTCGGCCCTGCATATCGCCTAGGCGAGACGAAACCCCACCAGACATTCGCCGATTTCGGCAATTCACACGCAACGAGACTACTCGCCAGTCTACCTGCGACCACATGTATGTATGTCAAAAGTGATTTTCTTTTATCTTGTGATATTATGCTGTTGCTTCAAAGCAAGGTTAAATTGCTTTTAAATTATTAAAAAGGAAAAGTGAAAGAGTTAGGAGAATAGCTAAGAAAAACTTAAAGTAGATTACGGCCTATAACTAAAGTAAAGTAAAAACAAAATGAATTCTTAAATAACTATAATATATATATATATGAGCTCTAGGATTAAGATATACACCTAAAAATTAAATAAGTTAAAACTAGAACCTCCAATTAGTATTCCTCTACCCATTCTAAAGATTAGTTTGAAATTTGAATTTATTAAGTGTAATCCTAGGAGGTTAATGTGCACATCAACATCGTGGAATAAGGTAATTTTGATAATTGTGTTAGAGTGTAAGTAAAAGGGAATGCTAATCTTAAACTTATCATAAAGAATTGGCAAACCTAGAATACATATAGTTGAATAGCGATTAAATGATATTGCGTGTATCAAGATGAAGTTAAAAATTGATCTTTTCATTTTATTTTGGATTATTGGCGGAAGTTAAAATGTTCTAAGTGAATCAAGTGGACGGGTGAGATCGGTGAGAAGTGAGATAGGGTGAAACGCGGCAATGATTAAGGGGACATCGACATGAGTTTTTTTTTGTAAGTTTATCGGGAAGTTGATGTCATGGTGTGACCCTATTGGAGGAGTTATACAGGGAGGGTATACCGAAGTGTTGGACACTACGCCGGCGCCATCACGACGATAGAATATAGTGGCTAGAACCTAGGCGACCAATGTTAGGATTTTATACTTAACCGGCATCTTGCGCGGGTTTAAAAAGGCATACAGAATACTCATTAGTTTCACATTTAATTTTATTACGCATCTCTAATGCATCCTTTTTTTTGTCCTGGCACGAAATTATATTGTTTAAAATGGGAGAAGTAGGCAGCAAGATCCCCGACCAGTACGGCGAGCTAAGCCGAGCGTACGCCTGCGTGCCAACCAGCTGCTAATTCCACAGGACTTACCATCACTACGCTTACGCGTAGTATGTCCAGGCTCTCATTACACATGGTTAGGCATTTGAAGTACAGCTATGTTTCACATACATGAGAAATAGACCGCTATAAGAAATATTAATTGTTTAACGCAATGTTAATCCTGTGACCGGCAGAAATGCTCGGGTCAGAGCTATTCGATTTCCGGGGGATAACAAAGTAATGCATAAGCTTAGGCGAAACCTAAGGATCGAGTTGGCTTCTTATAAGTTCAGGATACGAAATGGCGAAACACCGCAAACCGGGAACTTTTCTCAAGACGTCAGTACAAAAGCTTTCAAGATGTTCTACTACGCGACTTTTATTTGTAATACTACACCGGTGGCAGCAATATCTTTAAGGACTTCTAATTGAACAATTTCCTCGGATATATTTTCCGAGAGGCGTTCCTCACACTGAGGAAATACACGACGTTCCTGTTCAAGAGGTTAGGAAGGCAGTCAATGACTTCAATAATCGAAAAGCAGTTGGGCCGGACAAAATACCCTCTGAGTTCTGGAAAAAGATGGGAAAACTGATGAGTGGCGATCCAATGCCTAACCCGTGGAGGGAGAGTTTTCTTCTTATTTTGTACAAAGGAAAAGCCGATACGCGAGTCTGATAACTACCGTTCAATCAAGCTGATGTCACACACCATGAAGATCGTTGAGCGGGTATTAAATAGCCGTATGCGGAAAATATTACGGATATCTGAAGACCAGTGGTGGTTTGTCTCAGTTAAATTAACTACAGATGCAATCGAAAGTATAAGAATCATGGTGGAAAAACATCGTGATTCTTTAAATGATTTGCATATGCTGTTGGTTGTTTTTGAAACGGCCTGTAATAGACAACCAAGGGATCTGTTATGGGTGGCGCTTAGACAAAGAGGAGTTCCAGAAATCTACGTACACATGATCATGGACATGTATGAGAGTAAGATGTCCCTTTGGCGTCACCGAGGAGTTCACAATCAAAGTAGGTGTACACCAGGGAAGTGCCTTAAGTCCAATGATGTTGTGCTTGATTATCTAATTGAAGGAAAAGTGACGGACTGCAATGTGCAACAGTTATTCTTTGCTAACGATAGATTAGCGAGGTTCAAAGGTCCCTGCAATGAGCAACGAGAGCCAGTTCCAAACAAAACTTCATAACAGCGAAATATCGGCAAAATAACAAAACAAAGGGTCCCAGATTGTGCTTTGTCTCCCCCAGTACTCGAGCGCGTAGAATTCTCTATGGGACCAATCCACTTTCGCATTCGTACAGTGGCTAGAGTACTTCAAGATCTTGACGTTCACAAATCCGCTGGTCCAGATGGTATTTCCCCTACCGTTCTGAAGAGGTGTTCTTCTTCGCTGGCAAAACCATTGCGTAAGCTTTTCCATCTGTCCTATTCTTCAGGACTCTTCCCGGGAAGTTGGAAAACAGCATTTGTCCAGCCTGTACCAAAAAAAGGCGAATCTTCTTCTCCCTCCTCCTACCGACCAATTGCACTTACGTCCCTTCTTTCTAAGGTCATGGAAACGCTGATAAACCGTCAGCTAATGAAATATCTTGAATCGCGAAAACTTCTTAATGACCGGCAGTATGGTTTTCGCAGCAACAGGTCCACTGGTGATTTGATGACATATCTAACCGAAAAGTGGAACCAATCTCTTCACCAAGGTGGTGAAAGTAAGATCGTTGCGCTTGATATTTCAAAAGCATTTGACAGAGTTTGGCACCAAGCTCTCTTGTCGAAAATGCGTGCATTTGGAATCGATGATACTCTTCTTCAATGGATTAGAAATTACCTTTCGGACCGTTCAATTCAAGTTGTTTTGGACGGCTTCAAGTCTGCAACTCACCAAATAAATGCTGGTGTCCCCCAAGGCTCTGTTCTGTCCCCGACTCTCTTTCTCATTTTTATAAATGATCTACTGTCTGCTACTTCTAATCCAATCCATTCCTTTGCTGATGACAGTACCCTCAGCTTCTCATATTCGTTTCTTGGGTCACGCGCCTCATCTTCGGTTGTGGAACTGGAACGGCAACGTATGTTAAGATCATTAAATTCCGATCTTAACAGCTTAACTCAGTGGGGTAAAACCAATAGAGTGGAATTTAATGCTTCCAAAATTCAATGCTGTCTCCTGTCATTAAAGCAAAACCCACACACACTGCCATTATCTATGAATGGCACTTACATCGCTGAAACCGAAAGACTTTCCATTCTCGGTATGTGTGTTAATGACAATCTTCGTTGGAATGACCACATATTTGATGTCGCCAAGAACGCTGCGGAATGTCTAGGCTTCCTTAAGCGTTGTAAGAAATATTTCACCCCTTCTGATCTGGCCACAATTTATAAGGCGTTTATTCGCACGAAAATGAAGTACAACGCTCATATCTGGTCCGGTGCACCAATAACTTATTTGGAGCTACTTGACAGGATCCAAAAACGCGCGATAAAACTCATTGGCGACCGAGACATTGTGAGATCGATTGACTCTCTTAGTCATCGTCGTACTGTCTCCTGCCTTCCGTTATTTTATCGTTATTTCCACCGTAAGTGCTCAAACGAAATAGCCAGTTGCATTCCTCCCCTTGAACATTTCAACCGCAATACCCGCCATGCAGGGAATGCTCATCAGTTCACCCTCAAGCCTGTGTTCGGACGTACAGTGAAGTTCAAAGAATCTTTCCTCAGCCGTACAACACGAATGTGGAATGCTCTTCCCCGCTCCATTTTTCCTACACATTATAACCTACAGACATTCAAAACCAACGTGCATCGGCGTCTCTCCTTTTCCTCTCACCCTAATTTCCTTAACGCCGGCGCTGTGTAGCTAATACATTATAAGGGTCCCAACAAATCCCTTTAGTGCGCGCTTATTATAAAAAAAAAAAAAAAAAAAAAAGGGTAATAGAAAAACAATGAGTTTAATAAACAAAAATTAAATTAAATAGATTGATTATTTCTTTTAATGTCTATGTTTTCAATTTTTGACGGCATTCCAGAAATTTGTTTTTGATAAAAAGAAAATATTATAAACAGAAGGCGAGGGTACAGTCCTATTCTTCAATTTGATAAGATTAAAAGAAGGTACCTGCAAGTTCAGTAAAGTAAATGCTAAGATCGAATTTCCAAACTCACTTTAGAAATGAAAGACTTTGTTCATACCGTACTGAAGCAATTTGTAAATGCTTTTACTAAACTGCTACCTTTTACTCAAAGGAACTGCTAGTTCTTATTCATACGAACCATTGGCATAAGCATTTTAAAATAAATAAATAATAAAATTTGAATAAAATAAATATAAATCGTATAGGTAGGAACCTATTGCCCCATAAGTGGTTGTGCAGCATGGCGCAATACTGACACAAAGTAACATAATTATTTCTTAATTAATTTGATTGAATATTTCTAAATCAATTAAAAAGAAATGATACAAATCGGAACATTTTTCGACAAGATATAGCCAAAATAGTGACAGTCTTAAAAGCGATAAACTCATAATTTCTTATTTGAGGAAAAAGACTAAAATCAGATTTTATTAAATTTTTCATTTCAAAACTATTCGTCCCTTCCATCATCCCCCTCTCAACAGTCCTCATACATGCTACTTACCGACGCGACGATGCGAATCGTCAAAAAATCTCCTTGCTCATGCTCCTTCTTACAAAGAAAAATAAATACTTACGAGTACATAATATCAAAATGATTCGATAAAGAGAAACAAACCAGTTTATTTGGTTTTCTTTCTCCGTTTTCCTTTACCTGTATCCTCATACCATCATCAAATTTAAGACACAAACCACACAAAACCTTCAATCGCTACCCGTTTTGTTGCCATTTTCGTGGAGGTCGAAGTCTTCAAATTCGTGTTGATGATATTACTATAGATATAGAGTCTATATACAAAGGTTTGTGTCTTAAATGTTGCTGTCACCTTTTTATACCCTATTCTAAGGGTATATTAATTTTGACGCATAGTTTGTAACATACCTTAATATTGCCCGTAGACCCCTAAAAGTTACTATATTTATGATCAGCATCGATAGTAATGTCGATCTAGCCATGTCCGTCCGTCCGTCCGTCCGTTCGTCGGCAAAAATTAGTCCTTTAAACTGGGCCTAGAGAGCTGAAATTTTAACCATATACTCTCTAGGGTCCCGAAATAATCAAGTTTACGAATTTTTGAATCGAATTTTTATATATGATCTATGACTCCTAAAACTGCTAGGGATATATAATTTTCAAAATCCGCCCACTGACACGCCCACAAAAAAATAAAACAATTTTATTGAAAAACCAAAATTTGAGCTAGGGAGCTGAAATTTATAATATATACTCTAGGGGCCCTTTAAGCTCATGTGTAAATATTTTGCGTAAATATTTTTCGTCGATGCGGTAGCGGTAGTCCGGGAGATTTAACGGTTCTTATACGATCCAGTTTTCTCTATGAAGCTTCAGGTCAACGGCGTGGAGACGATCATCGTCTAACATGATGAGACCTCAGAACAAGGTCAACTGTGAAAGCTTACAATGGTGTTTTTCGAGACTCCGCAATTAAAACGGGAATTTTTTCAAATTCGTGAGCGTCATCCGGAACGAGGAGGTTTTTTAAGAGCCGACATTTTCCCCAACTCGGTGAAAGTGGCGGCTCAATGCGCGTCAAACGCAAAAACTATCGCGTGAAGAAGGTCTCCCAATTAGAGGGGGGCATCTTTTGCAAGAAGGCAAAATTATGTTAGATACCTTTCTATCTAAAATGGCGTGTACAAAAAACAGCATATGTATAGATATCCTTCCAAAAAACGACATATTTGCTGAAGAAAATATCTATCGAAGGGGAACTTGGGCAGATGAAGCAAATGAAGGACAAAGGTCGATTTCTGAGGACAGCCTTTGCGTCATTTGCAAAAACCATATGAGCAACAAAGTGTTTTTGATATGCAAACATTTAAAAACATGCTGAATTTGTGGTTTGAAATTAAAAGCAGAATCGATTGCAAACACTGATGGCAGCTAAAAGTTTTCCTGTTGCAGACAGATTGTGCACGGCACTATGCAAGTATTTGTATGAGTTTTATTTCATTTAAAACAAAAAAACACTTTGAAACAAGGTATTGGGGCTTTATTTTATTTTTGTTGGAAACTTTTTTCAGAAACTTAAATATTTAAACAACGGGTGAAATGATTTTAAAAATATGTGCTATTTACCATTAATAACAAACAAATTTGCATGCTTGTTGTTGTTGCGAAATGCTATTGTAATAATAAATATATTTCCACTGTTATTCAAAAGCTCTTCGAACAAAAGCGAAGATTAGTATTTTACTGTGGTAATTGAAATGAAGAAGGTACCGCAAACCGCTTTCAACAAAAGTTCAACCAATTTGTTCATGATCGTCGCTCGCTGTCGCTCAATAAGCTAGTTGCGAAATCGCTGCTCAATAAACACCTCCAGAAACAGCGCTGTAACTCCAGCCGTCCACTTCACGTGGTAACGAATGTAAGTTTATAGGTTATTCATTCAAAACATAAACCTCCATAATGTACGCATGCAACAGATCGCTACCAGCAAATACGCTTGGACATAAACGCAACCTTAACCTGTATTAAAGTTGCAAATACAAACACGTGGCTAATTTTGTAAACACATGCCCACATTTAGGATATTTCAGAAACACACTCCTTCACAGTCAATCATAAAAAAATGTATTTGTAGCAGTTTATTTTGAACAAATGGTGTTTACGATTTCCATGTTTTTTTTTTAAGAAAAAAATGCCTGCCATCGTCTTGTTTTATTAGTGACTCTAGTCGTTAACTAGCTAACTGTTTCGGTATTTAGACATACAAAATTTATATGGCTCAGAGAAGATAATTATTTAAACATAAATATTTGTACTTAAAGTATAAATATACGTGACGGTGACGTATATATTTCGCTTGTAAGGGTGCACATATAGACATACATTATGTATTATCGTCCTTCTTAAGGTTTGCGACACTTATTTGAAAATTCTGATGGAGTGGCCTGTCAACTGTAATATCAAAATAGTAATTATCGTTTAGAGAAATGATAAATACACATTTCGAAAGAAACGTCCTCGGCTTGGTGGCATTGACCAATGATTTAATGTATAGCCCAATACAAAAAAAAGTCTAGAGGCGTTAAATCACGCGATCTCGGCGGTCAATAGAAGGGTCCGTTTCTCGAGATAATACATTCACCGAACTGAGACTTCAATAACTCGATTGTTGCAGCCGTTATGTGCCTTGGCTTGTGGCACCATCTTGTTGGAACCACATATCACTGATGTTCAATATATGCAATTGCTCAAAGAAATAATGTTCCAACATATCAACGTGGCGGTCATTTTTATCGACGAAAAAAACAGCCCAATGACGCCACCGGTATGAAAACTGCACCAAACAGTGACTTTTGCGGATGAAGTGCTGTTTCATGAAGCACATATGAGGGTTCTCACCTGCCCAGAGGTTGAACACACATCGGATAAGGCAAAACGTTTTTTTTTGTTTCGTGAAACAAGGGAACATTGTTTCTTATGAGAGCGCACACACCAAAGAAAACGAAACAAAAAACCGGTTTTTGTTTCGAATTGTTTCGGTGGTGGTTGTCGAAAATACATGCCATTGTATACGAGCAACACACACCGAATGCAACAAAACTGTTTCGACCCAGCGTCGTTGACGATAATTGCCTACTTTCTTATGGGGCAACACACACCAAATGCAACGAAACATAAAAACAAAAGAAAAACAAGAAAACGTGCTTCGTTGCCGATAGCTGACCTGTTGTTTTCTGCAAAACATTGCGGGGTAATTTTATTCATGTTTATTAATGTACATAATTGATATTTGTCTTATCTGGTGTTTATTAATGTACATAATGTTTATGAATATTTATATACAGTATTACTTTAAATACACATGTTGTACAACACTAAAAGCAAGTCACTAATTCAATTTTGTTTTATTTCAACACACACCAAATGAAGCAAGAAAACAAAACGTTTTGTTTTGTTACATTCTGTTTCGCTTGGTGTGTGTTGAAATAAAAAATGTTTTCTTGACTATCGAATCAAAAACTTTTTTCTTTATCCGGTGTGTTTTCAGCCTAAAAGTAAGAAAAACCCCGCAATGTTTTGCAGAAAACAACAGGTCAGCTATCGGCAACGAAGCACGTTTTCTTGTTTTTCTTTTGTTTTTATGTTTCGTTGCATTTGGTGTGTGTTGCCCCATAAGAAAGTAGGCAATTATCGTCAACGACGCTGGGTCGAAACAGTTTTGTTGCATTCGGTGTGTGTTGCTCGTATACAATGGCATGTATTTTCGACAACCACCACCGAAACAATTCGAAACAAAAACCGGTTTTTTGTTTCGTTTTCTTTGGTGTGTGCGCTCTCATAAGAAACAATGTTCCCTTGTTTCACGAAACAAAAAAAAAACGTTTTGCCTTATCCGGTGTGTGTTCAACCTTAGACGCATCGACTTGATCCTCGTTGTGTGTAACTTTTCACTACGTGCACTGTGCAGTGGTACCTGTTTTATTTTTCAAATAGTTTATGGCTGGTTTTTCTGATTATTTTTGTTAATGATTACACCAAATTATGAACCTCTACAATAACCATTCAGTCAAAAATATAAGTGTCCCTACTCATTATATGAATATACTCTGGTTTTACTCTGTGCGCAAATTTTAACAAATATGGACGTAGATGGAGAAAAGTTTATTTTTTTAATTGAGGCAAGAAGCCCTATCTATAATTATAAAGATAAGGAACATGCTAATAAAGTTACTATTGATAAGCTGTGGATAGAAATAGTCTGAGTCCGACCACATGTTGAATAACACTAAAAGAAAGTCGCGAATTCAATTTTGTTTCATTTCAACACACATCAAATGAAGCAAGAAAACAAAACGTTTTGTTTTGTTACATTCTGTTTCGCTTGGTGTGTGTTGAAATAAAAAATGTTTTCTTGACTATCGAATCAAAAACGTTTTGCTTTATCCGGTGTGTTCTCAGCCTAACGCATATTTTTCTTATTGACGAAGCCGTTTAACCAAAAATGCGCTTCATCGCTGAAGATGATTATGCGATGACTTTAGTTCTTGAGTCAGCTTGATCTTGTAAGGGTGTAGGCCAAGATCCTTACACAAAATTCGCCACAATGTGGTCTGGGAGAGGCCCAATTCTTGAGAACGCCGTGAAATTGACAGATTTGGCTAGTTTGCGACGGATGCATCTACGGCAGCAATGTTCCCTACACTTCGGGCAAAAAGTAGTCTCACTGGCATGCCAAAATCAAGCAGTGAATATTCTGACTCCAATTTTTTCACTAGACTATGAATTGCTTGTCTACTAGGACGAGAATTACGCCCGAAAATGCGACTCGAAATTCCGGTAGTAAATTTTAATTATTTGTAAACGTCGATCCTTCGTGTAATTCACTAAGATGAAAATGTTGATTTTACTGAGTATTTTGACACTGACAGTTTGGTAATCGGCTTAAGGCGTTCACACTGAAAGTTTAAAGTGGTCAAGTCGCTAATGAAAGACCCGGGAATATGAGAAGGAAGATGAAAACACCAATCAGGTACTAATATTTACTGGTAGCGGCAGTTTTGATGGAAGGAAATCGGAAAGGTGAAGGAGTTGTCGTCGAATTTATAGATGATATATTATTTATTGGCTTTGATGCAAGTTTGGGGTAGGTTATGGCATATTGCAAGGAGGTCGTAGCATGTTTAATGGTATTTAATAAAATTGGTGTGTATGTGAAGATCGTTGAAAGAGATTCGCAGTTCGGAAGTGGAGGATTCCCAAATGATTTATAAATCATATTTACATGTGAAAAATAATTAATTGAGGCCGAGATAGGAGATTACTATTAATATGTAGTAGAGGTAAGTTAGAGTGTGTGTGCGAGCGAGTGTTCAACTTTTAATAAAAGCTGACGTAGAGTATTATTAAAGAAAAGGGTAATTTATTTATATTCGGTATTAAAAATCATATTACGTACATATTTCGATTGCATTATATTACACAATTAAATCTCCGAATATAAGCAGAATTTGTTCAGAAACAACTGATTTAGACAGTTTGGGCAGCTAAAAGTAATTGATTGATGTATTTTTTATGGTGACGGCAGCGCAGACGTTCTTCCAAGTACATCCGAAGCTCCAACCCAAGGTAGAGAGTTCCTCAAAAGTGAAAATGTGGTGACGAGGACAACCTTAGTTTAAAAACTTTTGTTTATAACAATGGGTTTTCAGATATGAGTTATCCAAAGCCTCTTACATTATCTTCGGTGAGTCATCCTTTTGACTTTTTTCAACTATTTATGGACGAAGAAATTATTAATTAAATAGTCGAAAAAACAAAATCCTATTCATTTATAAAGAGGAATAATAAAATCCAAGTAGATAAAAATGAAATTTATACGTTTATTGGAATCCTGATACTAAGCGGATGTATTCATGTACATACCAAGAAAGCGAATGTTTTGGGAGTATCGCAAAGACTCCCGTAATGGTTTAGTTGTTGATGCTATGCGAAGAAACAAATCTGAAGAAATTTTTTCAAATCTTTACTTTGTACAGCTAAACCTTACCCCTTTAACGGACAGGATGAGTAAGGTTAGTGCGATACAATGTAGAATTTATTTTTTCAAACACTTGGTATATCTAATAGCTTCGACCTCTGGTTGAGCACCTAACTAACAAATGTTTGCAATACTGTCCAATGGAAATCAATATTTCTGTTGACGAATCTATGATACCATACTTCGGCAAACATGGTTGCAAGCAGTTTCTTCGGAATAAGCAAGTAAGATTCGGATATAATAGATGGGTAACCGGTTTGATAATATCAAGCGAAGAGACGGGATAGAGATCCTCTTTTAGGATAAGTGGTTCTGAGCTTTAGCAAAACAATGGTAAACGAGTTCCCCTCTTCATTATTCTCCTTCTTTTTTTCAAGCCCAGATTTTATATACAAACTTTCGCTACTGGAATGCGGTGGAACAGGTACTTTGCGCGAAAAGCGGCTGAAAAATATTGTACTCGAAGAAAGGAAGGAATTTTTAAAGGAAGATAGTGTTTTTTTTTGTTATAAAAAAAAGGAAATCCAAATCTCAGAGCACTCAGACTCGATAACGCTCCATTGTACCTACTACCAGGCATAGATCCTTTTTTTGGCGTAGACTTACCTCTAAAGAGTTCAAAAACCCTTTTCTTTTGCTGAGAAAAGGAAAATAGATATGGTCTTTGTATATAAACTCTATAGTACTATCATCATTGTATATACACTTTATAGTAGTGCCATCATGTCGAACATTCTGTTTCGCTTGGTGTGTGTTGAAATAAAAAATGTTTTCTTGACTATCGAATCAAAAACGTTTTGCTTTATCCGGTGTGTTCTCAGCCTAACGCATATTTTTCTTATTGACGAAGCCGTTTAACCAAAAATGCGCTTCATCGCTGAAGATGATTATGCGATGGCTTTAGTTCTTGAGTCAGCTTGATCTTGTAAGGGTGTAGGCCAAGATCCTTACACAAAATTCGCCACAATGTGGTCTGGGAGAGGCCCAATTCTTGAGAACGCCGTGAAATTGACAGATTTGGCTAGTTTGCGACGGATGCATCTACGGCAGCAATGTTCCCTACACTTCGGGCAAAAAGTAGTCTCACTGGCATGCCAAAATCAAGCAGTGAATATTCTGACTCCAATTTTTTCACTAGACTATGAATTGCTTGTCTACTAGGACGAGAATTACGCCCGAAAATGCGACTCGAAATTCCGGTAGTAAATTTTAATTATTTGTAAACGTCGATCCTTCGTGTAATTCACTAAGATGAAAATGTTGATTTTACTGAGTATTTTGACACTGACAGTTTGGTAATCGGCTTAAGGCGTTCACACTGAAAGTTTAAAGTGGTCAAGTCGCTAATGAAAGACCCGGGAATATGAGAAGGAAGATGAAAACACCAATCAGGTACTAATATTTACTGGTAGCGGCAGTTTTGATGGAAGGAAATCGGAAAGGTGAAGGAGTTGTCGTCGAATTTATAGATGATATATTATTTATTGGCTTTGATGCAAGTTTGGGGTAGGTTATGGCATATTGCAAGGAGGTCGTAGCATGTTTAATGGTATTTAATAAAATTGGTGTGTATGTGAAGATCGTTGAAAGAGATTCGCAGTTCGGAAGTGGAGGATTCCCAAATGATTTATAAATCATATTTACATGTGAAAAATAATTAATTGAGGCCGAGATAGGAGATTACTATTAATATGTAGTAGAGGTAAGTTAGAGTGTGTGTGCGAGCGAGTGTTCAACTTTTAATAAAAGCTGACGTAGAGTATTATTAAAGAAAAGGGTAATTTATTTATATTCGGTATTAAAAATCATATTACGTACATATTTCGATTGCATTATATTACACAATTAAATCTCCGAATATAAGCAGAATTTGTTCAGAAACAACTGATTTAGACAGTTTGGGCAGCTAAAAGTAATTGATTGATGTATTTTTTATGGTGACGGCAGCGCAGACGTTCTTCCAAGTACATCCGAAGCTCCAACCCAAGGTAGAGAGTTCCTCAAAAGTGAAAATGTGGTGACGAGGACAACCTTAGTTTAAAAACTTTTGTTTATAACAATGGGTTTTCAGATATGAGTTATCCAAAGCCTCTTACATTATCTTCGGTGAGTCATCCTTTTGACTTTTTTCAACTATTTATGGACGAAGAAATTATTAATTAAATAGTCGAAAAAACAAAATCCTATTCATTTATAAAGAGGAATAATAAAATCCAAGTAGATAAAAATGAAATTTATACGTTTATTGGAATCCTGATACTAAGCGGATGTATTCATGTACATACCAAGAAAGCGAATGTTTTGGGAGTATCGCAAAGACTCCCGTAATGGTTTAGTTGTTGATGCTATGCGAAGAAACAAATCTGAAGAAATTTTTTCAAATCTTTACTTTGTACAGCTAAACCTTACCCCTTTAACGGACAGGATGAGTAAGGTTAGTGCGATACAATGTAGAATTTATTTTTTCAAACACTTGGTATATCTAATAGCTTCGACCTCTGGTTGAGCACCTAACTAACAAATGTTTGCAATACTGTCCAATGGAAATCAATATTTCTGTTGACGAATCTATGATACCATACTTCGGCAAACATGGTTGCAAGCAGTTTCTTCGGAATAAGCAAGTAAGATTCGGATATAATAGATGGGTAACCGGTTTGATAATATCAAGCGAAGAGACGGGATAGAGATCCTCTTTTAGGATAAGTGGTTCTGAGCTTTAGCAAAACAATGGTAAACGAGTTCCCCTCTTCATTATTCTCCTTCTTTTTTTCAAGCCCAGATTTTATATACAAACTTTCGCTACTGGAATGCGGTGGAACAGGTACTTTGCGCGAAAAGCGGCTGAAAAATATTGTACTCGAAGAAAGGAAGGAATTTTTAAAGGAAGATAGTGTTTTTTTTTGTTATAAAAAAAAGGAAATCCAAATCTCAGAGCACTCAGACTCGATAACGCTCCATTGTACCTACTACCAGGCATAGATCCTTTTTTTGGCGTAGACTTACCTCTAAAGAGTTCAAAAACCCTTTTCTTTTGCTGAGAAAAGGAAAATAGATATGGTCTTTGTATATAAACTCTATAGTACTATCATCATTGTATATACACTTTATAGTAGTGCCATCATGTCGAATTTTTTGTTTTAGCCGACTAAATGCAGATGGCGTTATGAATTGAGCTAGAATGTTTGTGTCTAAACTTTTGCTGTCATCTTCATTTTAAATACACACTTTGAAAACGAGGAAAGAAAACCAAATAAACTGGTTTATCTCTCTTTATCGAACCTTTCATAATTGCATTCCCATGTATGTTGTATTTTTATACCCTATTCTAGGGGTATATTAATTTTGACGCATAGTTTGTAACATACCTTAATATTGCCCGTAGACCCCTAAAAGTTACTATATTTATGATCAGCATCGATAGTAATGTCGATCTAGCCATGTCCGTCCGTCCGTCCGTCCGTCGGCAAAAATTAGGCCTTTAAACTGGACCTAGAGAGCTGAAATTTTAACCATATACTCTCTAGGGTCCCGAAATAATCAAGTTTAAGAATTTTTGAAATCCGCCCACAGACACGCCCACAAACTCAAAAAAACAAAATTTTGGAAAAAATCGAATTTTGAGCTAGAGAGCTGAAATTTTTTATATATGATCTATGGCCCATAAAACTGATTGGGACATAACATTTTCAAAATCCGCCCACTGACACGCCCACAATTAAATAAAATAAATTTTGGGAAAAATTGAATTTTGAGCTAGAAAGCTGAAATTTTTTATATATGATCTTTGGCCCAGAAAACTGCTTGGGACATAAAATTTTCAAAATCCGCCCACTGACACGCCCACAATTAAATAAAATATTTTTTTTGAAAAACCAAAATTTGAGCTAGGGAGATGAAATTTTTAATATATACTCTCTAGGGGCCCTTTATGCTCATGTGTAAATATTTTCAAAATCCGCCTACTGACACGCCCACAATTATTTTATTTTTATTTTTGAAAGTCCAAAGTTTGAGCTAGGGAGCTGAAATTTATAGTATATACTCTCTAGGTGCCCTTTATGCTCATACTTAAATTTTTTTTAAATCCGCCTACTGACACGCCCACAATTAAATAAAACAATTTTATTGAAAAACCAAAGTTTGAGCTAGGGAGCGTTTTTATTTACAAAAGCTTAGTTTTTTCGATAAAATCCTTTAAATTTTTGTCACGCCCACTTATGAGATATAAGAATAAGAATAGGGTATCCAACAGTTCGCCCAAGCGGACTGTAGCCCGCCCCTATGTTTTTTCTTTGTAAGAAGGAGCACAGGCATTTTTGTTGTTTAGCAGCACAGGTAGCATGTAGGATTTCCAAGTAAGTTAATTTGTATGGATAATGGATCTCGCATTATCGATTCTGTGGTCATGCCATATGATTTTCATTTGTATGGAAATGTAAGTATGTATTTATTTTTCTGTGTAATTGATGATTTGCAATGTTGCCTTCGCTTCGGCAAGTAGTATGTTTGATGAGAGGAAGATGATGGAAAAATAAGCAATCTGACTTCTTCGTCTGCGAGTAGAATGTATAATGGAGGAGGCGATTCGTTTGAAAGGAAAAATTTAATAAAATTTGATTTCGGTATTTCTCATCAAATGAGATATTATGAGTTTGTCCTATTTTAGACTCTCACTGTTTCGGCTATATCTTGTCGCAAAAGGAACCGATTTCTATAATTTTTTTTTGTAATTGATTTGGAAATATTCGATCTAATTTATAAAGCAGTGACATAATTCATTTTTTGTCAGTATTGTGCCATGCCGCACCACCACTTCTTGGTCAATAGGTAGGTACCTATACGATGAATATTTATATGGATAATAAGAACTTTCGTTGTTTTGCGTAGATCAAGATTGCTTAATTGGAGTATTGCGCAAGTTTATTTATCTTTAATCAACATCTGAAATTATTGGTATATATTTTAAAGTCCATGTACCTTATCAATGAAGCATTGAAGAAGGCCACTTGTTGGTATTTTTTGCTTAATGGAGGTTGCTTGATTGATTGATATACTTCGAGGCATTAAGAACGTCACTACAAAGATTATGCTGGCTAACTCCAGAGCTTTTAGCTGAGCTCCAGCAATTGTAGAGTGTTCTATTGTGTCTCTTAGCGGTTCAAGTTGAGTGCATATGACTTTCATTAGTATAGTCCCGGTATATTCATAGTTTTAGTTGTGATCCGCGTTGCGATTATTGGATATCATAAAGAGTTGAACTGCTGTTTGTATTCATATTGGTTTAATTTTATTCGTGAAAGGATAAGTTGTGCATATGAATATCTTTATAATATATAAATCCTAATTCTTTTATAGTATAGTCAATTGTCTGGTAGTTATTACACTGGACTATGTTGCTACTATGTTACCTATAGTTGCCAATTATATACAGTCTTGTTCGTATTGTGTGCATTGATTTTCACAGTCCGTCTGTTTACCAAGATTGATAACTTGCTCTTTAGCATATGTATTTAATCTTATCAAATTTAATATCTAATTTAATATCAAATTTAGCACCGACCGCGCTGACCCCAAATTACTCATGTATTAATTTTTTTTTAATATAGATTTATTAAAAGATATTGAAAGTTAAAAACTTTTGAAGTTTTATTTAACCCTATTACTGCCATGTCATTTGACTAACGTTAGCTGCCAGGGAGTGAGTTGGAGACACTAATACAAAATACATAGAGAATTCATTTATTTTATTGGAAAAAAGGAAATTAAATACTAATAATTTAGGGATCTATTATTTAACTTATTTAACTATTTATTTTGACATGTAAGGCAAACAAAAGTTTTCTGTGAATGCTCATTACACACGGGTTTTGACAAATACCACAGTATTGTTTAGAAGATCGTCCTTTTTCATAAGGGCAGCAGTAACAGTAAATTGGACTTCCGATTCCAAAATTCCTCATAGGACGTGCCACCTTGCCTGCGTAATCCAGCATCGATCAATATTCGTATGAAAGCTCGAAAGCTAAAAAAAGCTAAAAACCATATCGGTTATCTTCCATTTGTTGCTTACTGTGTTCATTCCGTCTAAGTTAGTGTATTTTACAATAAGTTCTACTACGTCAGTAAAAAACAGCGTAAATGCATACACAGGATGATCAATGTGTTTTAAAGGGAGTAACACAACTTCATTTGCTTTGCCTCGGATGATTTTACGAGCTGAAGGTCGGCCTTGCTAGTTTGGTGGTATTGAAGTTCCATCTTGTCCTATGAATAATTCAGCAGTTTTGTTACCACTTTCACGACCTTCACGTTCTTCTTACAGTAAATATTCTATTTTGCAAGAGATCAAGTTCTTACATGAATAAACAATATACAGTTCCATTTATTTAGCTGTAAACGAACTATAAATGTAAAGTCGTTGAAGTTTCTTAGAGTCACTACGTAGCAGTTTATGTTATTTTTAAATATTTTATGTAATACGTAAACAATATCGAAACGTAAAAAAACAGAAACTGTATATAACAGTAACGTTGTGACCAATAATAAAATACATTACACTGATTTTGCGTTCAAAAATTTTTAAAAAAAATGTATATTAGTTTAAAATGAAATAGTGACTTACAGTCACAGCGTGGCAGGAATAGGGTTAAAGGTCTGAAATTTCATATTATGGATAATAGAGTTCCAAATACACGTTCTATCTAGAGGAAGATCAAGTAATTTGAGAAATTCGTCCACTTTTGGAAATATAACTCCCCGTTCAGGAGCAATGGAATCCAGGCCAATAGTTAGTCGTATTCCACCTGGGGCTAGTGTAGGCTTAAGCCAGGATGAGATTTTACCACAACTGGTAGATAACCCTCCTGCAGCAATGGAATCGGGTCAGGCAAGTAACCACAATAGTGATAACAATAATGAGCGACGAGATATTAATGAACATCCTCCACCTGTTCACGAATACTCGAGGCAAACCAACGAGTTTTCTTTTGTGAAATGCAGTCTATTAGAGATACCTTAGTTGGAAGAATGGGCAATTTGAATTTAAATACTCCCAATATGAATCCTACGAGACCTTCGAACGCTCGTTCTGTCTTCGAACATTTTTTAAATAACGCTTCGTTTTCGACCCAACGCAGACAAGCACCACCAATAAGTCACCAAACTTCTTCAGTAAGTTCAGTTTGTAAGATTGAAAAGTGGCAAATTGCATTTGACGGGTCCGAAAATATCCACGATTTTCTTTTTAAAATGGAAACCCTTAAGGATCGTTCGCAATGTAGCTGGGAATACACTATAACTTGTCTTTTTTTTTATCTCTGCCTCAATTAATATTTTTTCACATGCAAATATGGTTTATAAACCATTTGGGAATCCTCATTGCTGAAATGCGAATCTCCTTCACCGATGTGAACAAAGACACCAATTGTATTGAATACAAAGAAACAAGTTACAGGTGACGTCTAATTGCAATATGCCATAACCTACTCCAAACTTTCATCGAAGCCAACAAATAATATACCATCAATCTACTCGATGACAATTTTCCCACCTTTCTTTATCCACCATCGCCCCTGCCTTTAAATATGAATATCCATTTTTCACTTGCAAATATGAATTATAAAGAAAATCGTTTGAGAATCCTCACCGCGACTCTCCTTCAACGATCATACACACGCATACCAATTGTATTAAATACCAGAAAACATAACCTACCCCAAACTTCCATCAGAGCAAACAAAAATAATATGGCATAAGTCTACCCGATAATAATTCCTTCACCTTTCCGACCCACAGTCAACCACCAACGCTACCTGTATCATCTTACTTCTTATATACCTAGTCACAAGCATGAAGGAGAACAAAAAATCAGCTATTTGCGCAAAACCAAATAAAAATATTCTGCTGATACTTCCATCAGAGCCAACAAATAAAATAAAATAAAATACGATAAATCTACCCGATGAGAATGTCCGCTACGTCAAACATCAGCCACCATCGGCATCGGTAGTCGCTAACGCTACCTGAATGATCTTCATTCTCAGTTACCCATTCAGGAGATTGGACGAAAACAAAAATAAACCCACATAATGTGCATAAACGTTCACCATTTGTTTTGGCCCGGAGGGCACAGATGGCGTATCGTCGTATACACGAAGTGAGAATACTATAGAGTCTGTATACAATGATAATACCTTTCTATCATTGAATAACTACAAATAGAAACGGCACCGAAGCAAACATCGGCTACGCGGTCCATACGTCGCTGTAATCGCTTGTGCGGGTTTGTGAAATGGATTGGATAAAAACGAAAATGTATAATATCCCAACAAAAATATCCCTTCAGTTTAAGGTAGGATATTTCATACTTATCGTTGCTGTCGTTCGCTTCGATTGTTTTTATTCCGTTTTACTTTTGGAATTTTTGTTAGAGTTTTATTGGAGTGTTTTTTTTTATTTGCTACTGGTTTTACTGATAAATGATATTTTGACATAGTGTTATTTCTGATTGCACTACCATTGCGCTACCTAGGTATCCGATTTGAAAATGTTGTTTTCATCTTCATTGCTATCATAAAAATATAGCTATTATATGATTGCAGATATGAATAATTATAGCTAGATATTAATTTGTTTTTCAAAGTATGTAATGTAGGTGCATAGGTAAGGAAGATATGTATATATGTATGTTTATGAAGTACATACCTATGTATTTGCATGCATCATTGTGCAATTTCTTTTTACTCTGCCATTAATAATCACACAAGATCAGATAAAATTAAAATGTGTAGGAAATCAATATGTACCTACCTAGTACATACCTAGGCACGATTACCTGATTTCAAATTATTATTTTGAAATTAAACATGGCCAAATCAATGCAAATTGAGCTAAGAACCATTTCTGATAATTGTGCTTATATTTTTATAAAACAAAGGTAATTTTTAATTTTATTTTGATAGCTAGGTATTTAAAAAATAAATAAAATAATAAATACAAAGTTCAAATTCATTTATATAATTCTAAGAAACGCATAAAAATAAAACAACACTTTTAACAAATATGCATGTAGGCGAAATGCAGATTTATTTATTTCATATGATCCTCTGTTATTTCCAACGATTGATAAAGTATTCTCTAGACAATCAGTATTTAAGTGGGATGTTATTAGGTACTGCTGTTATTCCCCTTTTATATAGTCCCACAACTGCAGTGTTCCATTTATCGTTTGGCAAAGACTGTTAAAACAATACACCGGACCTTTTTTGCCCCTTTTCCATGACGATATCCAATCCATCCAACTGAATTCTGTAAGTTTGATAGGATGCCCTTTGGTTTTCATCAGGATTACTTGAAAATTTGTTATTACTATTCAAATTATCAAACATGGTTTGAAAAAAAAATGCTGTTACTTTTTCTTTATCTTCAAAGATATCTGTTGACACAGCTGCAAAAATCGCAGTAGCAACATGATGGCTAAATACCTAAGTCGGTAACTTTACTGACATTTTTTGGAAGTTATCGGGCTTGATATGAGCTTCTGCGAGCTTATGCGTCGATCTAATGAAGCCGTTAGGTCATAGGTCATAGGTTAAAAAGGGGTATGCAATTTGCATACAGCACTAGGCACCAGAAGGGCCCATCGCGATCCCTAGGGAACCACTTGAAAAAACTTCAATTGGAGAAAAACCTAAAAACCTAAAAAACTTTTCCTAGACAGAGCCCAATCCTCCTGCAGAACTTAACCAGCTTCCTATGGTCTATGCCGCTCAGCTCCCCTAGTTCCTCGAAGAAGTATTCCCCTAGAATCCTCCTACGATTCCGTGCTATACCCTCGCACTCACACAATATGTGTGTTATGTCTTCCTCGGCTTGTAGATCACCACAGAACCTGCACGTGTCCACATCCACCAGACCAAGTCGCATGTTTTCTTAGAAGACAGCCCTGACATAATCCCAATTACTGTTCTAAGCTGTTCCCTGCTCAATTTTAGAATTTCCTTAGATCTTTTCTTATCCAAATGGGGCCAAAGGGCTCTAGACACCCTATGTCCCACTATGTTCTGCCATCTGAGGTCAGCCATTTTTAAAATCTTTTCATTGATTTTTCCCTTAAAGACGCCCAGGGGTGGTTTAATGTTCACACCTCCGCTGTTTTCCAGCTCCCCTCCCTTTCTTGCTAGCTCATCGGCTTGATCATTTCCCTCTTTACCGCTGTGTCCCGGTACCCAGCACAGTCTTACTCGATTCCGTCTACATACTGCTTTTACCATTGTGCGATAGTTTCTGACTATCTCAGAGTTAATGTTAGCAGATTCAAGTGCCATAAGTGTCGCCTGACTGTCAATATAGATGGCAATGTCTCTTCCCGACAATGATCTCATCTGAACTATTTCTGCGGCCCTTAGAACAGCCAGAACTTCCGATTGGAAGACACTGCTTGTGTCCGGGAGTCGTATAGACTCTCTCAGGTCTGGATCAGCAGAAAAAATGCCAGAACCCGTTCTCTCCCCCGTCTTAGAGCCGTCAGTGTAGATAGCAACCTCGTTTGCTATTATGACTGCATCTCTTTGCCACTCCTCCCTTCGCGGGTATGACACCTCATAGGGGATGTCATGGTCGACCAAGGGGCAAATCTCATCAGTCCGTATAGGATTTCCGGGTAGCACATCAGCTAAGATCGTGCAATGCCCAAAACTACAGTCCTTAAACTGGCCTAAATTTTTTAGGCGCAAAGCGCTGTTGCCAGCAAGTTGCTTTATTTTTAAATCTAGCGGGATAAAGTGCAGGAAGGCGTCCAGTGCTGCCGTAGGAGTGGTACGGATTGCACCAGTGATGGCTATGCTTGCCGTTCTCTGCACCGTTGCTAGTTTTACAATTATGGTTCTTTTATTTGTTGCCCTCCACCACACAAGTGAGCCATATGTAAGTATGGGTATCACCACTACTGTATATATCCAGTGTACCATGGCGGGTTTCAGGCCCCATGTTTTGCCTATTGTTCTCTTACAAATAAAGAGGGCATTATACGCTTTCTACATTCGTTCCCTTATGTTAAGATTCCAATTTAATTTTCTATCTAGGATTACGCCCAGATACTTCGCACTGTCCTTGAGGAGCAGTTCCTCTCCGTCAAGTTTCGGGAGATTGAAGTGCGGTATTTTGTGTCGTCTCGTGAACAGTACTAACTCTGTTTTCGAGGGATTGACATTTAGTCCGCAGCCCTTGGCCCAATTACTAATTTTCCTTAAGGCGGTCTCTGTGATCTCACTTAAGGTATTCAAATATTTTCCCTGCACTACTATGACCACGTCGTCCGCATACGCTGTGGCACTTATACCTATTGACTTAATTTCCTTTAGGACGTTGTCAATGACCAGTACCCACAGCAGTGGCGATATGACTCCCCCCTGCGGGGTTCCTCTGGTTGCAGACATCCTTATGGAGCTTTGACCAAGGGAGCAGTTTATGTTCCTGTTGGCGAGCATGTTGCATACCCAATTTATGATTCCCTGTTCTATGTTAGCGCCTGTTAATGCGCTTTTTATAGCTCTACACTCAACGTTATTGAAGGCTCCTTCTATATCGAGAAAAGAGGCCAAAGCAAATTCGCCGCAGTGTAGACTATTTTCAATTTTACCCACTACGTTGTGTAGAGCAGTTTCTACTGATCTACCCTTTAAGTATGCGTGCTGTGACTCGCATAAGAAACCATTGCTACATTTATTTCTAATGTGAGCTTCCACCAGACGCTCAAGGGTTTTGAGCAAAAAGGACGACAAACTGATTGGTCTGAAGTCCTTCGCCGTCGTGTGACCCTGCTTGCCGGCTTTGGGTATAAAAACAACCCGGACTTCTCTCCAGGCTGTTGGAATATGCCCTGTTCTTAGGCTGAATCTCAGTATATCCAAAATCTTTTGTTGCATGCTCTGGCGCTTTTTGGAGCATGATCGGTAGAATACCATCCGGCCGTGGAGATTTATACGGTTTGAATGTATGCATGGCCCACCGTAACTTTTTTCGGTTGATGATATTGTCAATTTCTTCCCACTCGAAAGAGGGACAGTCAACTTCCTCCTGCCCTTGTAGGCCTAGGTCCGTTGTGGTTGTGGAACCGGGGAAATGGGTTTCCACCAGGGTAGCCAGAACCTCCTGACTACTCACGGCCCATGTCCCGTTGCTATTTTTTTAGGTAGCTAGGTACGCTAGCCTCATTTGAGAGCATTTTACGCAGTCTCGACGCCTCTTCAGTTAACTCAATAGATTCGCAGAACTTTTTCCATGAAGATCTCTTGGATTTCCTCACTAAGTATTTAAATTCCCTCTTGCTTTCGCTATACTCGTCCCATGTGGTATCGTTTTTAATGAGTTTTGCCCTATTATAAAGTTTCCTTACCTCCCTTCTTTTAAGGCCGATTTCCTTATTCCACCACTTCGGTTGAGCCCTTTTTGGCTTTTTGTTTGCCGGGCATGCCTTTTCGAACGCTGTGTTTAGGGTTCTGCTCACGGCTTCTACTGCCCTATCTAAGTCCACCATATTTTCGCCTGTGATCGGCTGGGTATCTAAACGTAGATTAATGAAATCTATGTATTTATCCCAGTCTGCCTTTCTTGGGTTTCTATAGAAATTACACGCCCTATGCTGAAAATTAATTTTGAAGCGTATCCATCTGTGGTCAGACAGAGATGCCACATCAACTACCCTCCACTCCCTGATTTCCATTTTGTCTGTGTTGGAGACAAGTGTAACGTCTAAAACCTCCTGTCTGTTACGTGTAACAAAAGTAGGTGAATTCCCTCTATTACATACCGTAAGGTTGGACAATATAATAAAATCATAAAGACACTCACCCCTTGAATTTGTGTCTCCACTACCCCATTGCGTATGATGGGCGTTTGCATCACAGCCCATTACGTGCATCCAATTTTGACCAGCCAAGTCCTTTAGATCTTCCGCTATTACGACCGCAGAGTCGTAGGGAAGATAGGCTGAGGTCAGACACAGAGATTTTCCATCTTCCCTCTCGCAGATGACCGCCGTCAAGTCGCCAGAGCTGTAATTATTCAAAAGAAAGGCCTTTATGTGGTTTTTAATAAGGATACAAGTCCTGATTTTACCTTCCGCCTTGTAGAACAATGTATAGTTCTTTTGCCGGAGCCCCTGAATCACGTTCTTATTGATCCAGGGCTCCTGTATGAGTACGGCTGCAATGTCCTGCCTAATGACGTACTCCATCAGACAGGCCGTCGCAGCCCTACTGTGGTGCAGGTTTATCTGCAGCACTTCCATCATCATCATGGGGGGCTCCTCCTCATCTCTGCCCTTGGTCGATGTTTTGACCATCAACCTCCCCATGCTATATCTTACCATCCCATTGGATTTTTCCAGGTATGGAAGACATTCCTTATTTAGGGCCAGTAGGAAGTGTTGGCCGTATTGCCGTCTAGGCCCCGTCTTTAGGACCCTCCATGTATCGGCTTTAAGTTCCCGATTTTGAACATGTAGGAGCCCTAGGAGCTTCTCCGGGTATGTGTAGGGACTAGGTACCCAAACCCAGGCTGTTGGCGGATTGTATTTTGCCAACTCGGCAACCGTTAAGCATTTTAGCTTAATACCTTCCCATGCATCGGATACCTCCGTGACGAAGTGTCTGAGGAAAACTACCGAAAGCTTGTTTCCACAAGCAGCAACCTTGCGCCCGCCTTCCCAACCAGCGCCATCAAATTGAAGCTCCCCGTTTCCTGCGGCGGATAGTTCCTTCCACAGGGCGTCTTGGAACCTCTCCTCGACGTTTTTCCACTGGTCGATTGTGAGACGACCGCAAGGCTCCAGCTCGTTTATCACAGCAACGAGATGCTCGTCCTTCGGGTCGCTGTGTCCGCGACGCATTGCCGGTGTGGTCAAAGCCTTCACCTTTTTCGCTGCGTTGGACTCGGCGGCATCGTCGGATCTGCCTCTCTTGCTGTTGAAACTCGTCTTCCTTTCCGAGTCATTTTTCCCTTCCTTAGCTTTTGCTGCGTAGGAGGTGGAGGGTGCAGTCAGTTCAACCTCCACCTCCTCATTGGCCAGCTTTTTCCCCTCCTTTGCTTTTTTCAGGTCGGCCAGAAAAGTCTTGGCCCTCGCAAACGCTGCCTTTTCCCAGTCACTGAGGGTGCTGGGTTCACAGCTCCCATACTTGGCTACCTTGCGATTTGCATTACGTAGCAAAGCCTTAGCCCTCTTTTGTGCGCTCTGTTTCGCACTCTTCGTTGTTATATTAGAGGAAACTGCAGATGCAGCGGCTGAGCCAGCTGTGTCTACTTTTCCCTCTATTCTTCCTGTCTTTGTTGACGCTGCTTCCAAGATAGTCCCAGGAACAGCGGATGATCCTGCTGTCCCGGGCATCTCTTCGGCTGCCTTCTTGCCCTGTATGTCTATGTCACCGATGAGAGTTCCAGCCTGCTCACCGGTGACTTCGCTGTCGCTAGTGAGGGTTTTTACCGACTCCTCACTGTCGCTAGCCAAAAGCGCCGTTTCATCCAATTCCTGTGCTAGAAGAGAGATGGATGAAGATGATAAATCGTCCTCACACATCTCCTTTTCCCCCTTGACAGGAATTGCATTTTGTTTTTTTATAATTTTTTTTTGTTTTTTTTGATTTTGATTTTGTTTTGTTTGTTCCATTTTTAGTTTTTAATTTAGATTCCCACGAGTAAGGCCGGAAAAAACAAGGTCAGCCCAGGCAGCGCCGCCATACCTGGGTAAGGCTATATACAACAGGCCCGCGCCAAGGCGCCTGAGGGAGCTCAGTTAACGGTTGGTTTAACCCCCAACCTTTCATCCCTGGGCACGGTTTACTAATTCGCTCACACCACCACTGGAGTTAGGTTTGGATAGGGATAGGAACAGGGGTAGGGGGGCATTGGGGGGGAGTAAGGATACTGGGAATGGCGAGGGGGGCATGGGATCGGACGGAATGAAGCCGTTATCGGCATAAAATAATTTTCGAAGTACTGACCAGGATATAGTATCATTGCCAACTGCAATATTGGCGACTAATAAATTATTTCGCACACTGGACAGCGTCATAGAGGCAAAAGATTTTTCTGTCCATTACTGTTATATAGGGGACCTCAATTATTGTGACCCCTAATTTATAGTACGCACTTCTGTTTGGAGCTTCTTGATCACATGCGATTGAAACGACATCAATACCTTCTTGAAGTAGTGTATGAACTGTTGATTCAATAATCTTCACCAATATACCCCCCTTATCTAACAACGTATGTATGTATGTAATTAATCTGTTTAATTTAGTTAAATTCCGCCACACAAAACTTTGTGAACAGACATCAGGCAAAAATATTTTCAATGTTCATTGATATGTGTGGTGGCTATTTTTCATCAATGTTACTTGACAAAAAAAAACGTAAAAATATCGCACCTACCTGTGATCGTGTTCTGCCGAACTCACCCAAATCCTCAAATCCGTACACTATGTCCTCTTTCGAATTGTATTCAAGTTCCACTTTGATGCTCATTTCATCAAAAATTAAAACACACTTTTTATCACGGTCAGGCATGTCTTTCAACATGATTTTGAGCATTTGTAGTATGTTATTGGAAATACCCGTTCCAAAAGGCGGTGTATCGTACCAACGACCGATTGTACGTAATGAAGGCAATACAAATCCTTCTTTCATTAGAAAATTATGAAAAGACGGAGACTTGTAATGGAATTTAAGAAAAAGATCCATTTCATCCAAGTTCCATTTAGATTTATTTTTGTGAAATATGTAGTTGGCTTTTTACAATAGTCCCAACATTCTTACTTTTCTCAACCAACATTTTGTCAACTAAGTTCATATCAGAAGCTTTGCTGAGTTCATTTGGAGGAATATATTTCTTTGTGGGGACTCAAGCAAAGCGTCTATTAATGTGTTATTGTTTTTACTATTTGGATCCTCAGATTCCATATATAAATAATTCGAACAACCTGCAGTCGTTGGAAACTGTGCTTCACAAATTTCATTGTCTTTTCATATATCACTCAATATATTTATATAAGATTTGTCAGTGATACTTTTCTTTACTACCAACTCTTCACTAATTGTTTCGGACTTTGCACTTTGTGAAGAACACGTTTGCAATCACTTTTACTTTGTACCCCAAGTGTGTCACCCTCAAATATGAAATTTTCCTTTTCCTTGAATGATTTTGTTGGAATTGCACACATTGAAAGTCGTGATCTAGTACCACGATTTAAAAATTTTCTATCAAAGTCATCAGCACAAATAAATATTTTCTCATTTGAGATGAGCTTAGGCTTAGGTTGGCAATTAAAATCTTAAAACACCGTAGTTTTTTTTGTTCTTGCTATCCACGTAATCACAGAACACCATTTTTAAATAATTAACGCGTAGCACTGTGTATCGCAAGGACACTAGCAAAAATTATTTATTCGAAGGAATTCAGAACGCAAGAAAATAAACTTGGCTATGCTTATTTTAACTGTATCTGTAATTAAAGTAACATATGTCAGATTTTTTCAATTTTGTTTTTTTTTTTCAAAATATTCTTTTTATATAGTTATTCATCTTTTCAAGAAAAACTGCACATATCAGACCCCTCAAAGTACGAAAACTGAGAGTATTATTTCAGTGTTTTGAAGAGAAACAACATAAGTCATTGACTTATGCCGTTTCTCCACAATTTTTTTTTACTTTGTACACATAACGTACTACATGCGAAATCTTCAAATCCCACGACCTGTACAGGAAACGTTCTACTTAAGACAACTAACTGTAAGTGTATCGAATCACATATACATAGACATATTGTTGTACTCGCGGACGAATCTCTTGCTTGAAGCTAGATAAAGTCCAGCGAGTCAGTCGCACTCAGACAGTTTAGGTGTACAGAAGTAGTGAAAATAGTATAGAATAAAGAATAATCATAGTCGGGTTTTTATTATATTTTTCCCGACTTTAAATAATTCACTGTGTTTTATTTCTCCGGATTATACATTGGTCCATGTCGAGCCGGATTTAGAATCAGTGCAGTGGATAATAATAATAAAATAAACAGTGGTACAGGCAAAACTGGTGAAGAGTATAGGTACATACGGTACAGGAACAAAAGTATGCATATACACACATACATATACTTTAACCTTCAACATAATCTACAAAATTACAAATACCCGACGAGGGAAAAAACTGAAAAGTGCCGTTGCCAACTCAAGCAAATATAAACATGCTACGCGTCAGGAAAACAACAAAAAGGAAAAAAGAAAAGGTGCAAGCAATATTAACTTGCGAGCAGGTTTGTGACGATGAATACATTTCTCATCACCGGTACAGGCAGCGGTGAATGTCGATAAGGTTCACACAAAAGTACAGTAAAGAGATCAAGGAAAAAAACTTTCCACTGGTCACCGCAGCAACGGCAGGTACAGGCAGTCGGCGAAAGGTAAACAAAAACATAGGGACGGGCTACAGTCCGCTTCGGCGAACTGTTGGATACCCTATTCTTATTCCTATCCCTCATAAGTGGGCGTGACAAAAGTCTAAGTATGGTTGAATTGTTAAGAACGCTCTACATACTCGTATTTTGTTATATATCATTTAAAGGATTTTATCAAAAAAAAAAAACGCTGCCTAGCTCAAACTTGGGTGTTTCAATAAAATTGTTTTATTTAATTGTGGGCGTGTCAGTAGGCGGATTTTAAAAAAAAAATAACACATGAGAATAAAGGGCCTCTAGAGAGTATATATTATAAATTTCAGCTCCCTAGCTCAAACTTTGAATTTAAAAAAAAAAAAAATTAATTGTGGGCGTGTCAGTGGGCGGATTTTGTAAATATTTACACATGAGCATAAAGAGCCCATAGAGAGTATATACTATAAATTTCAGCTCCCTAGCTGAAACTTTGGATTTTCAAAAATTAATATACCCTTGGAATAGGGTATAAAAAAATTGTTTTATTTATTTGTGGGCGTGTCAGTGGGCGGATTTTGAAAATCATAGATCATATATCATATATAAAAAATTTCAGCTTTCTAGCTCAAAATTCGATTTTTTCCAAAATTTGGTTTTTTTGAGTTTGTGGGCGTGTCTGTGGGCGGATTTCAAAAATTCGTAAACTTGATTATTTCGGGACCCTAGAGAGTAAATGGTTAAAATTTCAGCTCTCTAGGTCCAGTTTAAAGGCCTAATTTTTGGCTACAGACGGACGGACGGACATGGCTAGATCGACATTACTATCGATGCTGATCATAAATATAGTAACTTTTAGGGGTCTACGGGCAATATTAAGGTATATTACAAACTATGCGTCAAAATTAATATACCCTTAGAATAGGGTATAAAAAGAGAGGGTACAGGGTAAGTGCATGCAACTACGCACAGCGTATGGAAACGAGTGTTCAGAATAAGCGGTCAAGAGATCTCCAGTGTTAACAAAAATAAAAAGTTTTTTTTTTCCCTTTCTTTTTGTGTGTAAACAACTGGTGAGTACAGAAAAGTGTATAGGAGACAGTTCTATGAAGTGGTGCGAATTATCTAAGTACAGGAAAAGAAAAAAAAAGGATTGTATGTACAGGAAAAATACAAAACAGATCGCACAGTGCGTCAAGGGCAATTACGTACACAGCTACTGAGGCAGTGTGATAACGAGGATATGAGTAAAAATGTATGTATAGGTGCATATCGTTCAGTGTAGAAAAGTGTACAGTGACGAAGTAGAGATTCATAGGCGTATAGAAGGAACATAGTGATCACTATAAAATAGTTAGTAGAGGTATATAAATACAAAGGTGTACAGTGAAATTAATATGTGTGTATATTAATTAAAAGCATGCTTGTTAGGTAGTCAATTGATAAATTTGGCTAGTACAGGATGTTAGAATTCCATGCTCGAAAACCTAGCACAAGATGCCAAAATGCTGAGCAATGGGAATAGGGTACAGGATATGACATGTCAGTACAGGTGTTCAGGCAAAACAAACAGAATCAGATAAATGTGTCAAGATTCACATTGAAGTATACAGGTTAATGAATCGTCAATGAGTCAAAAGTTCGCAATTGTACAGAGATAATAGTATCAAATAATTTGCATCCACTAGAACAAGTTAGGCGTCAGAATCAGATTATAACAGGCCCCAATTAAGGGTGCTTCTCGTGCAAGTACAGATTATAATAGGATCATCTTTGTTCTCTCTTTTTTTTCCTTTTTTTACCAAGAGTTTTTTTTCTTCGACGAAAAGATGACAAGCAACCAAGCGAAAGCGGCAGCCCATGCTATCTCCATGTCACGCGGGTTTGCCGAGTCGGAGGATGCAGCCGCGATTTCGTACAAAAATGCGGAGCTGCGTCTCAAGACAGTACAGGAGGACTGGCAGAACTTTTGCAAGCAGCATGAGGTACTGCTAGCCGGCGCAAAAGAGGACACCATATGCGCATGCATCGACTTCTATGCGTGCGCCGCGTTAGAAAGCAGGATAGAGGCATTACGCCCCAGAGTACAGGACAACGTACAGGGTACAGATATTAAAGTACAGGTGGACATGCCATTCCAACAGCATGATCTAAATAATACTTGGGGCGAGTTCGATGGGACTTACACCAACACCCAAGTTTGAGCTAGGGAGCGATTTTTTTTTGATAAAATCCTTTAAATGTTATATAACAAAATATGTAGAGCGTTCTTAACAATTCAACCATACTTAGACTTTTGTCACGCCCACTTATGAGGGATAGGAATAAGAATAGGGTATCCAACAGTTCGCCCAAGCGGACTGTAGCCCGTCCCTATGTTTTTTGTCAGTATTGTGCCATGCCGCACCACCACTTCTTGTTCAATAGGTACCTATAAGATGAATATTTATATGGCTAGTAAGAATTTTCGTTGTTTTGCGTGGAGCTAGATTACTAAATTCGATGAACGACATATTTTATAGGAGTATTGCACAAGTTTATTTATCTTTAATCAACATTTGAAATTGTTGGTATATATATTTTAAAGTTCATGTACCTTTTCAATGAAGCATTGAGGAAGGTCACTTGTTGGTATTTTTTGCTTAATGGAGGCTGCTTGCTTGTTTCTCTTTTGCATTAAACGTGTTCTAACATTAGATATACTTTGAGACATTTAGAACGTCACTACAAAGATTATGCTGGCTCGCTCTAGAGCTTTTAGCTAAGCTCCAGCAATTGTAGAGTGTTCTATTGTTGGCGGTTCAAGTTGAGTATGACTTTCATTAGTATAGTTCCGGTATAGTCATAGTTTTAATTGTCATCCGCGTTGCGACTATTGGATATCAGAATGAGTTGAACTGTTTTATGTATTCATATTGGTCTAATTTTATTCGTGAAATGATAAGTTGTGCATATGAATATTTTTATAATATATAAATCCTAGTTCTTTTATAGTATAGTCCATTGTCTGGTAGTTCTTACACTGGACTACGTTGCTCCTATGTCTATGTTACCTATAGTTGCCAATTATATACAGCGTTGTTCGTATTGTGTGCGTTGATTTGCACAGTCCGTCTGTTTACCAAGATTGATAACTTGCTCTTTAGCATATGTATTTAATCTTATCAAATTTAATATCTAATTTAATATCAAATTTAGCACCGACCGCGCTGACCCCAAATTATTCATGTATTAATTTTTTTTTAATATAGATTTATTAAAAGATATTGAAAATTAAAAACTTTTGAAGTTTTATTTAACCCTATTACTGCCATGTCATTTGACTAACGTTAGCTGCCAGGGAGTGAGTTGGAGACACTAATACAAAATACATAGAGAATTCATTTATTTTATTGGAAAAAAGGAAATTAAATACTAATAATTTAGGGATCTATTATTTAACTTATTTAACTATTTATTTTGACATGTAAGGCAAACAAAAGTTTTCTGTGAATGCTCATTACACACGGGTTTTGACAAATACCACAGTATTGTTTAGAAGATCGTCCTTTTTCATAAGGGCAGCAGTAACAGTAAATTGGACTTCCGATTCCAAAATTCCACATAGGACGTGCCACCTTGCCTGCGTAATCCAGCATCGATCAATATTCGTATGAAAGCTCGAAAGCTAAAAAAAGCTAAAAACCATATCGGTTATCTTCCATTTGTTTCTTACTGTGTTCATTCCGTCTAAGTTAGTGTATTTTACAATAAGTTCTACTACGTCAGTAAAAAACAGCGTAAATGCATACACAGGATGATCGATGTGTTTTAAAGGGAGTAACACAACTTCATTTACTTTGCCTCGGATGATTTTACGAGCCTTGCTAGTTTGGTGGTATTGAAGTTCCATCTTGTCCTATGAATAATTCAGCAGTTTTGTTACCACTTTCACGACCTTCACGTTCTTCTTACAGTAAATATTCTATTTTGCAAGAGATCAAGTTCTTACATGAATAAACAATATACAGTTCCATTTATTTAGCTGTAAACGAACTATAAATGTAAAGTCGTTGAAGTTTCTTAGAGTCACTACGTAGCAGTTTATGTTATTTTTAAATATTTTATGTAATACGTAAACAATATCGAAACGTAAAAAACAGAAACTGTATATAACAGTAACGTTGTGACCAATAATAAAATACATTACACTGATTTTGCGTTCAAAAATTTTTAAAAAAAATGTATATTAGTTTAAAATGAAATAGTGACTTACAGTCACAGCGTGGCAGGAATAGGGTTAAAGGTCCGAAATTTCATATTATGGATAATAGAGTTCCAAATACACGTTCTATCTAGAGGAAGATCAAGTAATTTGAGAAATTCGTCCACTTTTGGAAATATAACTCCCCGTTCAGGAGCAATGGAATCCAGGCCAATAGTTAGTCGTATTCCACCTGGGGCTAGTGTAGGCTTAAGCCAGGATGAGATTTTACCACAACTGGTAGATAACCCTCCTGCAGCAATGGAATCGGGTCAGGCAAGTAACCACAATAGTGATAACAATAATGAGCGACGAGATATTAATGAACATCCTCCACCTGTTCACGAATACTCGAGGCATACCAACGAGTTTTCATTTGTGAAATGCAGTCTATTAGAGATACCTTAGTTCGAAGATTGGACAATTTGAATTTAAATACTCCCAATGTGAATCCTACGAGACCTTCGAACGCTCGTTCCGACTTCGAACATTTTTTAAATAACGCTTCGTTTTCGACCTAACGCACAGTGTCACGAATCGCTGATTTAGCGGAATTAAATTAAGATTAAATTTTTTGTTTTTTTTTTAATTGAAATTGTTCACAGAATAGAATATAACAAATTTTTTTAACATATGACTACAAATTTCAAGACAAAACAATACATACAAACCAGCTTACTTTAATTTTTTTAATTATTTGGTACATATAAAAGTTGCAAGTATTCATGTTCCATGACGCTTTTCTTTCTTCTCGGAAAGTATTTTAGACTTGCTAAGAATTGGATCTGAGGTTATAAGCAATCGATTTAAGAGTTCAGTATTTGTATCTACACGTGATATTTTTCTGGTAGGAAGTTCCCTAAACCTTCTATTTTCCTTGTTTCTTGCGCTTCTTCTGAAAGTTGTCCGATTGGAAGTATACAAGTCGAAATTATTTGTTTTCTATGAAAGAAGACCTTATGCACACTTACTGGCTTAAAATACCATGCATAATTTTCAAAGGTATCTGCATCTATTGGGAACCCAGACCCAAGAGCTTCTAAGATGATATGAAACTTTTTGATAATTTCTTTAACTATCACTGTAATTTGGGCAGTCTTTTCATCATCTCTAAAAAATCGTCTAGCCTTGTTCCCGTCATTAGGATTGCCAGACTGTTGAGTTGGCATATCTACCAATAACCCTGTTTCTCTTGTAAATTTTTCTTGGATTAGTTATTTTCTGGCTTTGACTTTTTCTTTACTGCCTTGGTCTTTTACCTGCCGCAACTTGACATCTAATCTATAAGCTTTTTTCGGTCTTCCTACTCTAGATGAAGAAGGTATTTCATCTAAGATATGTTGTGGTAATGTTAGACTTTCATTTAGCCACGGAGAATTTGAATTTTCGAAGCGCTCTCTATGCCGACCACTTTTGGCCCATGTCTCGTCAAATCTTAAACATACATAAAGTTTTAAAGGTTAATTTGATTGACTTTGTTGCAGCTTCAGAAAATATTACATGGCTGAAGTAACCCACAACAAAAGCAGAAACAGCATCTAAGCGATTAATTTTAAATTAAGAAATCCAAACATAAAAAATTTGCTTTTTCGTGATTTCCATGGGCATCCTAAAAAACGAAAAATTTTGTTGAAACACATTTTAGCAGTGCATATGCAAGGCTTTAGAACAAACACGGTCTCCAACTTGGACAACACTGAACAACTAGGCATATTTTATCTATAAATTTTACTTTCATTTACCCCTTATACCTATTAAACAAAATCTTTAATTATTTAAGAAAAACTTACTTTTATATCAATTGACTTTTAACTTATTGATAAAAGATAAAAAAAAGCTATAAAATATACGCGAACCAATTAAAACCGATATAAACACTTTCTCTTCAAATTGACCTTCTTATAAAGAAAATTATATACAATTTGGAGTTTGAGATGATTTTTTTTTGTTGCACTAAGCAACAACAAAAAAATTGCACAGTCATTACGTAGGAGGCTTAAGCGGGTTTTGTTTAATTTTGTGCATGTCATTTTCCTTATTAAAACAAGCTAAATCAGCGATTCGTCACACTGTGCAACGCAGACAAGCACCACCAATAAGTCAACAAACTTCTTCAGTAGGTAAGTTCAGTTTGTAAAATTGAAAAGTGGCAAATTGGATTCGACGGGTCCGAAAATATCCACGATTTGCTTTTTAAAGTGGAAACCCTTAAGGATCGTTCGCAATGTAGCTGAGAATACACTATAACTTGTCTTATCTTTTTTTATCTCTGCCTCAATTAATATTTTTTCACATGCAAATATGGTTTATAAACCTTTTGGGAATCCTCAGTGCTGAAATGCGAATCTCCTTCACCGATGTGAACATACACACCAATTGTATTAAAAACAAAGAAAACAAGTTACAGGTGACTGTGATGGTCTAATTGCAATATGCCATAACCTACCCCAAACATTCATCAAAGCCAACAAATAATATACCATCAACTACTCGACGACAATTCTCCCACCTTCCTTTATCCACCATCGCCCCTACCTTTAAATATGCATATCCATTTTTCACTTGCAACTATGGATTATAAAGAAAATCATTCGAGAAACCTCAATCCTGAAATGCGACTCTCCTTCAACGATCATACACACACATTCCAATTGTATTAAATACCAGAAAATAACTTCCATCAGACCAAACAAAAATAATATGGCATAAGTCTACCCGATAATAATTCCTTCACCTTTCCGACCTACAGTCAACCACCAACGCTACCTGTATCATCTTACTTCTCATATACCTAGTCACGAGCAGAGCATGAAGGAGAACAAAAAATCAGCTATTTGCGCAAAACCAAATAAAAATATTCTGCTGATACTTCCATCAGAGCCAACAAATAAAATAAAATAAAATACGATAAATCTACCCGATGAGAATGTCCGCTACGTCAAACATCAGCCACCATCGGCATCGGTAGTCGCTACCTGAATGATCTTCATTCTCAGTTACCCATTCAGGAGATTGGACGAAAATAAAAATAAACCCACATAATGTGCATAAACTAATATAATTTGTTTTGGCCTTACGTCGTATGGTGGCGTATCGCCGTATACACGAAGTGAGAATCATTGTATATAAACCTTATAGTAGTGCAACCATTGTATATAAACCTTATAGTAGTGCAACCGTGCGTAAACGACGATACGCCCTCAGTGCGCATTCGCCCGCAACAAATCATGATAGTCTAGTTCTACACCATTCTCGAGCCGGGAATATGAGCAGGAAGATGATGCAGGTAGTGGTGGTGGTTGGCAAAGCAGGTTTCGTGTAGATTTATGGTATATTTTTTGTTTGCTTTGATGGAAGGGGTATGTTATGTTTTCTGGATTTTAACACAATTGGTATGTGTGTGTATGATCGTTGAAGGAGAGTCGCATTTCAGCTACTGTGAGGATTCTCAAATGATTTTCTTTGTAATTCATATTTGCAAGTGAAAAATGGATATGCATATTTAACGGTAGGGGCGATGGTGGATAAAGGAAGGTGGGAGAATTGTCGTCGAGTAGTTGATGGTATATTATTTGTTGGCTTTGATGAATGTTTGGGGTAGGTTATGGCATATTGCAATTAGACCATCACAGTCACCTGTAACTTGTTTTCTTTGTTTTTAATACAATTGGTGTGTATGTTCACATCGGTGAAGGAGATTCGCATTTCAGCACTGAGGATTCCCAAATGGTTTATAAACCATATTTGCATGTAAAAAAATATTAATTGAGGCAGAGATAAAAAAAGATAAGACAAGTTATAGTGTATTCTCAGCTACATTGCGAACGATCCTTAAGGGTTTCCACTTTAAAAAGCAAATCGTGGATATTTTCGGACCCGTCGAATCCAATTTGCCACTTTTCAATTTTACAAACTGAACTTACCTACTGAAGAAGTTTGTTGACTTATTGGTGGTGCTTGTCTGCGTTGCACAGTGTGACGAATCGCTGATTTAGCTTGGTTTAATAAGGAAAATGACATGCACAAAATTAAACAAAACCCGCTTAAGCCTCCTACGTAATGACTGTGCAATTTTTTTGTTGTTGCATAGTGCAACAAAAAAAAATCATCTCAAACTCCAAATTGTATATAATTTTTTTTATAAGAAGGTCAATTTGAAGAGAAAGTGTTTATATCGGTTTTAATTGGTTCGCGTATATTTTATAGCTTTTTTTTATCTTTTATCAATAAGTTAAAAGTCAATTGATATAAAAGTAAGTTTTTCTTAAATAATTAAAGATTTTGTTTAATATGTATAAGGGGTAAATGAAAGTAAAATTTATAGATAAAATATGTGTTTTTCGTATTCATTAACCGAAAAGTATACCTAGTTGTTCAGTGTTGTCCAAGTTGGAGACCGTGTTTGTTCTAAAGCCTTGCATATGCACTGCTAAAATGTGTTTCAACAAAATTTTTCGTTTTTTAGGATGCCCATGGAAATCACGAAAAAGCAAATTTTTTATGTTTGGATTTCTTAATTTAAAATTAATCGCTTAGATGCTGTTTCTGCTTTTGTTGTGGGTTACTTCAGCCATGTAATATTTTCTGAGGCTGCAACAAAGTCAATCAAATTAACCTTTAAAACTTTATGTATGTTTAAGATTTGACGAGACATGGGCCAAAAGTGGTCGGCATAGAGAGCGCTTCGAAAATTCAAATTCTCCGTGGCTAAATGAAAGTCTAACATTACCACAACATATCT
Organism: Portevinia maculata; assembly: GCA_949715645.1. Lineage (NCBI taxonomy): Eukaryota > Metazoa > Arthropoda > Insecta > Diptera > Syrphidae > Portevinia > Portevinia maculata. The sequence goes on along the minus strand of OX454526.1, from coordinate 114,083,983 downwards.
TAGATGAAATACCTTCTTCATCTAGAGTAGGAAGACCGAAAAAAGCTTATAGATTAGATGTCAAGTTGCGGCAGGTAAAAGACCAAGGCAGTAAAGAAAAAGTCAAAGCCAGAAAATAACTAATCCAAGAAAAATTTACAAGAGAAACAGGATTATTGGTAGATATGCCAACTCAACAGTCTGGCAATCCTAATGACGGGAACAAGGCTAGACGATTTTTTAGAGATGATGAAAAGACTGCCCAAATTACAGTGATAGTTAAAGAAATTATCAAAAAGTTTCATATCATCTTAGAAGCTCTTGGGTCTGGGTTCCCAATAGATGCAGATACCTTTGAAAATTATGCCTGGTATTTTAAGCCAGTAAGTGTGCATAAGGTCTTCCTTCATGGAAAACAAATAATTTCGACTTGTATACTTCCAATCGGACAACTTTCAGAAGAAGCGCAGAAACAAGGAAAATAGAAGGTTTAGGGAACTTCCTACCAGAAAAATATCACGTGTAGATACAAATACTGAACTCTTAAATCGATTGCTTATAACCTCAGATCCAATTCTTAGCAAGTCTAAGATACTTTCCGAGAAGAAAGAAAAGTGTCATGGAACATGAATACTTGCAACTTTTATATGTACCAAATAATTAAAAAAATTAAAATAAGCTGGTTTGTATGTATTGTTTTGTCTTGAAATTTGTAGTCATATGTTAAAAAAAATTGTTATATTCTATTCTGTGAACAATTTCAATTAAAAAAAAAACAAAAAATTTAATCTTAATTTAATTCCGCTAAATCAGCGATTCGTGACACTGTGCGTTAGGTCGAAAACGAAGCGTTATTTAAAAAATGTTCGAAGTCGGAACGAGCGTTCGAAGGTCTCGTAGGATTCACATTGGGAGTATTTAAATTCAAATTGTCCAATCTTCGAACTAAGGTATCTCTAATAGACTGCATTTCACAAATGAAAACTCGTTGGTTTGCCTCGAGTCTGTGGCCTCTTCTTGAACAGGTGGACGTTCGTTAATATCTCATCGCTCATTATTATCATCACTATTGTGGTTATCTACCAGTTGTGGTGAAATCTGATCCTGGCTTAAGCCTACACTAGCCCCAGGTGGAGTACGACTAACAATTGGCCTGGATTCCATTGCTCCTGAACGGGGAGTTATTTCGAAAAGTGGACGAATTTCTCAAATTACTTGGTCTTCCTCTAGAACGCGTATTTGGAACTCTATTATCCATAATAGGAAATTTTGGATTTTAAATACAACTTCAAAAGATTTTAAATTTCAATATCTTTTAATAAATCTGTATTAAAAAAAATTAATACATGCATAATTTGGGGTCAGCGCGGTCGGTGCTAAATTCGATATTAAATCAGATATTAAATTTGATAAGATTAGATACAATATGCTTAAGAGCAAGATATCTGTCTTGGTAAACAGACGGACTGTGCAAACAATAAACACAATACGAGCAAGACTGTATATAATTGGCAACTATAGGTAACATAGTAGCAACATAGTCCAGTGTAATAACTACCAGACAATGGACTACCTATACTAGGTATAAAAGAATTAGGATTTATATATTATAAAAATATTCATATGCACAACTTATCCTTTCACGAATGAAATTAGACCAATATGAATACAAAAAGCAGTTCAACTCTTTCTAATATCCAATAGTCGCAACGCGGATTACAATTAAAACTATGAATATACTGGGACTATACTAATGAAAGTCATACTCAACTTGAACCGCCAAGAGACACAATAGAACACTCTACAATTGCTGGAGCTTAGCTAAGAGCTCTAAAGTTAGCCAGTATAATATTTGTAGTGACGTTCTTAATGCCTCGAAGTACATCTAATGTTAGAACACGTTTAATGCAAAAGAGAAACAATCAAGCAACCTCCATTAAGCAAAAAATACCAACAAGTGACCTTCCTCAATGCTTCATTGAAAAGGTACATGGACTTTAAAATATATACCAACAATTTCACATGTTGATTAAAGATAAATAAACTTGTGCAATACTCCAATTGAGCAATCTAGCTCTACGCAAAACAACGAAAATTCTTACTATCCATATAAATATTCATCTTATAGGTACCTATTGAACAAGAAGTGGTGGTGCGGCATGGCACAATACTGACAAAAAAAATTATGTCATTGCTTTATAAATTAGATCGAATATTTCTAAATCAATTACAAAAAAAATTATAGAAATCGGTACCTTTTGCGACAAGATATAGCCGAAACAGTCAGAGTCAGAGTCCAAAATGCGACAAACTCATAATACCTCATTTGCTGAAAAATACCGAAATCAAATTTTCCCTTCAAACGAATCGCCTCTTCCATCATTTCTACTCGCAGACGAAGAAGTCAGATTTATTATATTTCCATCATCTCCCTCTCATCAAACATACTACTTGCCGAAGCGAAGGCAACATTGCAAATCATCAATTACACAGAAAAATAAATACATACTTACATTTCCATACAAATGAAAATCATATGGCATGACCACAGAATCGATAATGCGAGATCCATTATCCATACAAATTAACTTACTTGGAAATCCTACATGCCACCTGTGCTGCTAAACAACAAAAATGCCTGTGCTCCTTCTTACAAAGAAAAAAAATACAACATACATGGGAATGCAATTATGAAAGGTTCGATAAAGAGAGATAAACCAGTTTATTTGGTTTTCTTTCTTCGTTTTCAAAGTGTGTATTTAAAATGAAGATGACAGCAAAAGTTTAGACACAAACATTCTAGCTCAATTCATAACGCCATCTGCATTTAGTCGGCTAAAACAAAAAATTCGACATGATGGCACTACTATAAAGTGTATATACAATGGTGCAACCGTGCGTAAACGACGATACGCCCTCAGTGCGCATTCGCCCGCAACAAATCATGATAGTCTAGTTCTACACCATTCTCGTGCCGGGAATATGAGTAGGAAGATGATGCAGGTAGTGGTGGTGGTTGGCAAAGCAGGTTTCGTGTAGATTTATGGTATATTTTTTGTTTGCTTTGATGGAAGGGGTATGTTATGTTTTCTGGATTTTAACACAATTGGTATGTGTGTGTATGATCGTTGAAGGAGAGTCGCATTTCAGCAGTGAAGATTCTCAAATGTTTTTTTTTTATAATTCATACGAGTATTTGCAAGTGAAAAGCAGATATTCATATTTAATGGTAGGGGCGATGGTGGATGAAGAGAGGTGGGATAATTGTAGTTGGGTAGATTGATGGTACGAGTATTGTTCGGGCGTTGAACAATGGAAAAAAATATTCACAAACTGTGCGATTACTGTTGATGAAAAATAACTTTACAAAATTCCGCAATAAAAGACCGCCTTTAACCACGTTATAAAATGCTGTATTTGTTAAATTAAAAAACTGCTTCTTTTATATACAATTACATATTTACATTTTTTTTGACATTTGACATTTTTGTTTGTTGGGGAAATTTCGGAGTGGGTGGCTGCGTTTAGTGCGGTTGCACTTTTCGACGTCGACCTCAACATCATTTTTGTATGCAGTCGTTGACGTTATCGTCAACATTTTCCCCCAACGATGAACGAAGTTCGTAATTTGCTGCATGCTCCTTCTTCTGTCTTCCTTTGCCATCAAACGGTGACCAAATTGTTGCCACTGATCTGCCTGCCTCTAACTTGAATGGATACATATGATCGTTTCGGTACATGTAAAGAAACAACAGATTATTGCATATATTTTGTACAGATAATGACAATAGAAAAGTAAAAGACAACTTTCTACGAGACCATAAAAAAAACAACAACTACTCCCGTAGTCAATCTCACACACGATCCCGTTCATAGGCGATCGCATGCAAATTTGGTGCCTTCTACGTTCACCGCTGATAACAGCAAGCATGCATCGAGTGTTGATTGCAAACTCTGCGTTGTTGTTGTTGTTGCTGAGATGACGACGACGAACACAAAGCTGATATCCGATGCAGCTGTTGTTATCGTAGAAAACGATGATGACGGCGATGGCAGTAGAACCTCTCTTGATGCTGTTGTTGATGATGGTAGTTTGGTTTTTCCTGATTCGTACGGTCGGGCAATTAAGTTTCGGTGGTGCGTGGATTAAATCGTGTTGTAGTTTTAAGTGTAATTTAATTATATTTTGAATATTAGTTCGAGTTCCAGTGTAATCCAGGTGAGTTGAATTAATATTTTATAAAATTAGATTATTATTATTATTGGTTTTGGGTGTTCTAAATAGGTATGTAATTCTTCGTTGGTGTAGGTATGTGTGGACATAATGATGAATGGAGTTTGTAATGGTTTTGTGTTTGGACAATGTGCGTGTTAGTGTGCAATTGCATTGACAATTAATTGTTTGTATTTTGCGAGATTGCTTAAGAGCGAGTGAGCGGACTGTATTTATAGTGTGTGTATGTGTGAGTTGCGCATGCTTGATAGATAGTGTTGAGTAAATTTTTTTTTTGTTTTGCCTTTGATTTGGGTTGAGTAGGTTTGAATGGTTTTGTATGACGACAGAGGTGTGAAAAAGTTTACTTCCGTCGACTTCAAAATTATTTTTATGGTTTTATTATTTATTAACTTTGTAATAGTTTTTATATTTTGATTTTGTAGGTTTAGTGTTGAGTTGTGTGTGCTGTTGGGAGAAGCAATTGTGTTAATGATTTTCATCCTTATTAGTTTGATGAAAGTTTGAAACGGTGTGTAGAATTTGTGTTATATTAGTGATTATTTGCGTTGGTTTTTTTTTTTTTTTGATAATCATTGAGTTTGAATTGCGTTTTCCGTAGTGTGGGGTTCGTTGGTTGGTAATGGACAAAGTTTTGCTATCGGTCGTTTTACGTATCCCTGTTGGGTTCTTATTTGCACGACGCGTACTATATTGTCGGTTCCTGGGTAAGTTTCTGTGATGCGGCCTAGACTCCATTTCGCGGCGAGAAGTCGTTCGTCTTTTAAAAGAACAAGGTCTCCAATTTTTAGTTAAGGTTGTACTTTCAACCAATTTGGGCGTTGTTGCAGCCGAGTTAAATACTCTACTTGCCACTGCTTCCAGAACGTTTGTAGATGCGCTTGCACTGCTTTCCATCTGTCAATATGTCCTTGTTTGCCTATGGACATGTCTGACTCTGGTACGGTGAATAACGTTTCTCCTATAAGGAAGTGTGCTGGAGTCAGCGGTTGGAAGTCATCGGGGTTTTCGGTTAAAGGACACAGAGGCCTCGAACTTAAACACGCTTCGATCTGCGTCAAAAGCGTGGCGAGCTCCTCAAAAGTGAGTGTTTTACGCTCTTCACCCCTGCTTCCCATAATCCTCCAAAGTGGGGAGAAGCCGGGGGAATGAAATTCCACTTGGTTCCTTCTGTTGCTGTTATGTCTGCAATCTCCTTCCAGTCTTGGATTGCGCTTTTCATAAGGCGACGAAGTTCTGCATCGGCACCAACAAAGTTGGTACCGCAGTCGCTGTAGATTTGGCCGCAAACTCCTCTTCGTGCAGAGAATCTTCTAAAGGCCGCTAAAAACGCTTGGGTTGTAAGGTCACTTACCGCCTCTAAGTGGATGGCTTTGGTGGCCAAACAAACAAAAACTGCTATGCACCCTTTGTGACATTTGGATCCGCGGCCTTTCCATGCTCGGATATTGATAGGTCCTGCATAATCAATACCTGTGTGGGCAAAAGGTCTTGATACCGTCACTTGGGGTGCAGGTAATTCTCCCATTAGTTGTTGCGCTGTTTGACTCCGAAACCTGTAGCATATGGTACATTTGTTTATAAGCTTCTTTACAGCTCTTTTGATCTGGAACACCCAATATTTTTGGCGTATGTGCATAATCATCAGTTGGATGCCACCGTGCAGTGACCGATCATGAGAATCGCGAATGATCAACTCTGTAAAATGATGCCTGGGTTCCAAAATTATCGGGTGCTGTTGGTCGTAGGGAATGTTCGCATGCTTGAGCCTTCCGCCGACACGAATGATTCCTTCTCCGTCAACGAATGGGTGTAATGATCCCATTCCCTTGGACTTCGTGCCTTGGGCGAACATTTCTTGCTGAGCCGAGCGTGCAACTATTTTTCCAGCGTTGTCCAGCTCTTTGGGTGAAATTGTTCCCAAGTGACGGTTTAAAAATGGTGTCCTTGCGTTGTTTATGAAGCGTAGGCACCAGGCTGCTATTCGAAGAAGTCGTGTAAAATTGGATGTCCGATGAATTAATTGGGTAAGTGCATTTTCTACCAGTCCTGAACGATGAACCTGAATCTTTCTTCTGCCCTCTTCCGTAGTGAGACTTGTTGGCTGTGACGGTAAATTAAAGATCCAAGTCGAATGCAAAAAATTCGGACCGTTCCACCAAAGTGAATTGCCGACTAACTCCGATGGTAGCACGCCTCTGGACGCTAAGTCTGCAGGATTAAGCTGTGTTGGGACATGCTTCCATATCTGAATGTCCGTCCGTCGTTGGATCTCTCCTATCCGATTCCTGATGAAAGTCTCCCAACGTGATGCCGGTGAATGAATCCAAGCCAGTGTTATGGTCGAGTCTGTCCAGGCGTGAATCGTGCAGTTGTGCAGCTCTAGTGTGTGAGCGACATAGTGTAGCAGTTTAGCCAACGTAACGGCACCACAGAGCTCCAGACGTGGAAGACTAACTGGTTGGACTGGTGCGACCCTGGACTTTGACATCACAAGGTGAATATGTACCTTACCCTGATTATCTTCTGCTCGAAGATAAACTGCTGCTCCGTATGCCTTTTCAGACGCATCGCTGAAGCCGTGCAATTCGATGCGGTTCGTTTTGCCGGCTGTTTGAACCCACCTTGGAATTCGAATGTTGTTAATGGCTGGTAAATCGCAATATAAGCTGTTCCATTCTTCGAGCATCTTGTTTTCAATTGGATCATCCCAAGACAGTTTCTGAATCCAGAGAAGATTTTTGCCTTTATAATACAAGGTGATATCCATCCCATGGGGTCAAACAGCCGAGCAATTGTTGACAAAATGAATCGTTTTGTTGTCTGCGGGTTATCTGGAGGCGTGAACCGAAAACAGAAGTGGTCTACGTTCGGAAGCCAATGAATGCCCAACGTTTTGACTCGGTCTGAACCTTCCGATGGAACAGCCAAAGATGACTCTCGATCCTGGATTGGGATTTCATTAAGCAGCTCTTCGGTATTTGACATCCATTTTCTTAAATTGAAACCTGCCTTTTGTAGGACGGACTTTACCTCTTTCTTCTTTATTTCAGCTTCCTCGATGGTATCGGCACCAGAAAACAGATCGTCGACATACATTTCCGTACGGATCATCTTGGCAGCTCTTGGGTATTGGACTTCTGCCGCCTTTGCTGTTTCCATTAGTGTCCGAATGGCTAGGTACGGAGCTGAAGCAGTACCAAACGTTACCGTTTTGAGGCGATACACCTTTAAGTTGTCCGATGCCTGATTGCGCCAGAAAATAAGTTGGTAGTTTGAATCCAACTCCGATACCCATATCTGCCGGTACATTTTTTCGATGTCCGCTGAGAACGAGAAACGGTACAGTCTCCAATGTAACGTAACATCAGTGACATTGTGTTGCAAGGATGGTCCAGTCATCAGATGATCATTTAAGGAGGACCCGTCAGATGTCCTGTATGATGCATCAAAAACAACTCTTAATTTTGTTGTGGAGCTTGTTTCCTTCAACACGGCATGATGTGGAAGAAAATAGTGACCTCTGCTGGATACGTAGTCTTCATTAACTTCGATCATGTGACCCAGCTTCAAATAATCCTCAATGCATGAAGCGTATTCGTCGTGGAGTTGTGGATTTGCTGCTAGACGTCTCTCCAGGGATCTGAAACGTTGAAGAGCTCCTTCGCGTGACCTACCTAGTACGGGATGAACATTTTCCTTAAACGGAAGCGATATTTGAAAGCGTCCGTCGAGCAGGCGCTTTGTATTTTGGACAAAATGTTCTTCACAGGCAGTGTCTTCGGCGGTTACATGGCGTTCGAATGGAGTTTCTTCGAGTTCCCAGAACTTTCGCAGTTGAGCATCAACGTCGGATGTTTGAAAGAAAGTCCTGATAGACCTAGGTGCAATTGGTGATCTACCAAACAAAATCCATCCCAACTTGGTATTTTGAGCGACTGGAATAGTTTTGTCTGGATGACGCGACATCTCTGGCAGCATTATATCAGCCAATATATCGCTGCCTAACAGTAAATCGATTTTAGCTGGTTTGTAAAAAGATGGATCCGCTAATTTCAAATCAGTGAGGTGCTTCCAATCACCAACGGAAAGGATTTGGGCCGGAAGATGTCCAGACAGTGACTGAAAGATTAAAGCCTTGGTGGTTGTTTCAAAGGCAGTATGATACGAAGCAAACGTAATATCCACCACCTTTTTGCAAGTGCCACTGCTGACCAAACCCAACCCAGACACCTCAACATCAGTTGATTTTGATTTTAAACGGAGAAGTTGAACTGCAGATTCCGTAATAAAAGATGCTTCGGAACCAGAATCCAGCAATGCTCGAAGCGGTAAACTATTTCCGGATGACGTTTTTACCTTCACGATTGCCGTGGCAAGTAAGACCTGGGTGTTGGCATCATGAGTCGAATGATGAATTCTCACGCCGGAACTTGTTGAAGGCTGCTCTTGGATGAATAGATGGAACGCTGGAGCTTCGCTATTAAAAGTTGAGGTAGTATATGTTTGTTGTTGTGGTTGACTATTTTGATTATGTGAATTGGGTGGAAATGAATGCGAAGACTGTGTTGTGTTGTTTGTATTTAAAGATTGTGAATTGAATGGGTTATTGCGAGTGGTGGAAGGGTTGTTAGAAGGGTTTAATTGCGGGGTGAAATTTTGTAAATGAGACGCGTTATTTGTATAGTTATTGTGTAAAAGTGAATGATGTGGCTGTTGACAATAATAACATCTACGTGAGCTAGGGCATTGTTGTGACGAATGACTATATGCTAAACAGTTAATACATAGACCTAATTTATTCGCATTTTGATATTTATCAGAAATGCTCATTTTTAGAAATTTATTACACTTTCTGATAGCATGCTGACCCTTATTGCAAAGTTTGCAAGTGAACTTCGATGTGTTTTGTTGAGCGTGGAACGAATTTCGCTGTAATGCCCTTTTGGATGGATCAACTGATGGACGAGCTTGCTGATAATTCACCGCCTCCAAAGTACGGAAACGAGTTTCGAGAAATTGGGTAAATTCCGCAAAAGTTGGAAGCTCCTTGCTGTTTACCTTGGATCCCAACCTTTCTTCCCAAAGCTGTTGCGTTTTTGAAGGAAGCCTTTGCAGTAGAATGTAAACTAGTACCACGTCCCAGTGATTGACAGGTACCTGCAAGTTCTCCAGACTGTGCACCACTTCGGTAGACGTGTCCAATAGATCCTTAATGGATTCAGCTCGCTCCTGGGTTATCGTTGCTAAATTGAACAAACACTTGAGTTGAGTGTTCACCAGAAATCGTTTATGGTCGTACCTGTCGCGAAGAATAGCCCATGCCTTACTGTAGTTACCATTCGTAATACACAAATGCGCTAAAAGTTTCTCGGCTTCACCTGATATACTTGTTTTAAGATAGTGCATCTTCTGGATTTCCGACAGGGATGCATTTTGGTGAACAAGCGACACAAACAAATCATGAAAACTTCGCCATGACTCGTAGCTCCCTGAGAATATTGGAACTGGGATGTTCTTCAACCTTAAATCATGATTAGCACATGATTTTGTATTGCTTGAATCCATGTCGGTGGCATCCATCTTGTCGGCGTCCTTTGCTTTTAGCTTATCGATTGCGTCGAGTATATCACCGCGATAATCGAGGTACATTTCTCGAATTTCCTCGTAAGTATTCTCAATTTTAGTAGAATCGTCATCTTCCTGAAGCTCACTAACACACTTTTCATAAATTTCAGACGCCGACTCCATTGTTTTCTCTAAAAGAGTCAAGCGGCCATCCAAATAATTCGTCGTACGTTTAGTGGAACCCTTTTTGGAGAAATTTATGACGTCCTTTTCGAGTTGAGAAAGTACTCGACACAATTTTGTAGGTTTCATATTTGTATTTAATGCCCTTTAAATGTTTAAATGCCACACAAAGTAAAATAAAATCCACTTACTTGTGAAATGTTGATTTTTCAGATGACAGTCCAAAGTCCACCAGATCGTAGTTGCCCTCCAAGTCCAAGTTGCAGTCCAAGTCCAAGTTGCACACACGATTTTCCCAGATGGCGATGATCTGCACAATCCAGCGATGGCACACAAATTTTAATAAATTATTAAAGCGAATTTACAAAACTCGCATAAGACAGTGTTGAATAAAATTGATTGAAAATGAGTGAATTAATTTTTCAATTGAATCGCAACAAAACTAAATCCGGCTTGATGGGACCAAATGTTCGGGCGTTGAACAATGGAAAAAAATATTCACAAACTGTGCGATTACTGTTGATGAAAAATAACTTTACAAAATTCCGCAATAAAAGACCGCCTTTAACCACGTTATAAAATGCTGTATTTGTTAAATTAAAAAAGTGCTTCTTTTATATACAATTACATATTTACATTTTTTTTGACATTTGACATTTTTGTTTGTTGGGGAAATTTCGGAGTGGGTGGCTGCGTTTAGTGCGGTTGCACTTTTCGACGTCGACCTCAACATCATGTTTGTATGCAGTCGTTGACGTTATCGTCAACAAGTATATTATTTGTTTGCTCTGATCAAAGTTTTTGGGGTAGGTTATGGCATATTGCAATTAGAACAAAACCGTCACCTGGAACTTATTTTGTTGTATTTTATACAATTGGTGTGTATATGTTAAGATCGGCGAAGGAGATTCGCATTTCAGCAGTGAGGCATATCATATTTGCATGTGAAAAAAATTAATTGAGGCAGAGATAAGATAAGACAAGTTAGAGTGTGTGTACGAGCGCGTGCCCTGCTTGTAATAATAGCTGCCGTAGGTTATTCATGAACAACTCAAATTGGTTTATTTATTGGTTCATCAAATAAAAAGGGCATTCATTCATAATCGGTATTCAAAATCATATTAGGTTCATATTTCGTTTGCATTATGTTACACAATCGAATCTCCGAATATAAACAGAATTTTTTCATTTGGTTTTGCACAAGCACCTGAGTGCCTCAGTTTGGGCAGCTAAATATCATTGATTTAGGTATTCTTTTTGATACCTACTTCTTTTGATACCGTCATACCGACCACTAGCGGCCGATATACTTAATGCAAATTTCGGTTTCAGGATGTCCCAGTAGGTACTAAAGAAATGAAGTATAGTTTAAATTTATCTTTTGAAGTAGGTAGGTACAATTATGAAATTTTATAGGTAGGTACCCAAATGCATTAAAATATTGAACTCCATCAAACGCATGGTTAGACGTATCGCATGTTATAGAAACCCACATTTTTTATTCTAGCCTCGTTAATACCTCAGCCAGAAAAAATATAAGTTTTAAATGTATGTATATACATACATACAGTGAAATCTTCCTTGAGGGGACATTAATGGTGCACATTTTTGTCCGCTTAAGAGAGTTTACCGTTTAAGGAAAATTAAAACAACTTATCCATCTTTAAGTTAAAAAGAAAAGTCTTCATATTCATTTATGTATGTATATACAAAGATGGTATATTAATTGTTGGCTCTAATGGAAATTTGGGGTAGGTTATGGCATATTGCGAGGATGCCGTAGGATGTTTGCTGGTATTTAATACAATTGGTATGTACCTCCGTCTCACCTGATTACGAACAGGTAGTTTCTTGATTTAATTTTACGAAATTTTTTAACTCCTTCGATAATATGGGAAAGCAGAGAACTTATTTTCGGTGGTGCGGACAAATAGGGGATCGTATGAGAAAAACCCCTCGGCTTACAGATTCATAAGAAATCTTAAGCAAATTATATTTAAAAATTTAAAATCTTCAGATCATTCGGGCTATGAAGATTCTGGAGCAGAGCTATTGCTGGATGAAGCAGATCGCGAAGAACTGGATATTGAGCGGGCAGCGAATGAAGAATTTTCAGTTGAAGTCCCATTAGAAGACCACATCATGGAGACCGATATTTTAAACAATATCGAGTACGATGACGCAGATGAAGACTACGCATGGAACAACACTATAGAAACAGTACTAACGAAAGGATGTTCAGATAAGCTACAGGAAGGTGCTTTGACGTTCTACGCAGGATTTGCAGCGTTTAAGTTACGGAACAAGATTAATTGCGAAGCCTGCACGCAATTTATGATCGATGAGACAAATTCTTATTGAGAACAAGCCTTGTTAATACGTCTCAAGGCTTATGAGACCACACAAACTGTGTCAGAGTTTGGGAAGCTTACGGTGCCTACTATAAGCTTCGAAAATACTGCGAAAAGAATAAATGAGATATTCGAAACAGTTTTTCCGGAGGACCGCAAACAAGCAAACTTGGTTGAAAACCTCATGTCTCAGATGATAAACCAGTTGGAAGTGACAGAAACCATGACGTGTAGCAATTATGGACACAACGAAGACATCGTTAAATTTATTTTAATCGGACTGATTAAATTTACAATAAAAAAAAACAACAAGGATTTAAGGCTGCCAAACTTTAAGGATAAGCATCATATAAATAAATATCTATAAATAAAGTTATATTTTAATAAATGAATGGGTGTGTTTTTCTGATTTTCATATATAAAAATTTATATGTACTCATATTTATTTTTATTTGTTTTTAGTTATGGTAATATTAATATATAGTTTATTTATTTTTTATATATACTTTAGGTATGCGCTTTTGGTTAAAGGACCCTATGCGTTGTTATGTTACGTAATATTTTATTTATTTATTTATGAACTATGCGCGAGGAGTAGGCCTAATGGGGATGGGATACCTCGGTAAAAAAAAAAGCATCAAATGTTCCACCTCCTGGGTGATGCGGAAGAGAACAGACTTGTGTTTTTTTTAGTACCAACCACAGCATTAAAAAAAAATTTAAATAAAATATTCAATGCTGTGATTGGTACCTATGCCTCGAATATCCAAATTGGTTAAATGAACATTTCTTTATCTTTAAACTACATACATAATATTCTCAGTATTTGTTTTTTTCTCTTTTAAGAAAGCAATGAAAACATATATTTTTGCATGTGCAGGTAGGTAGTTTGTTTGACATTCATTCAAATAATAAAAAAAAATGTAAATCGACAGGTGAGCTGCTTCTAACAGATATACGTATCCAACAACGTGTTCGCTTATAAATATCTGATAAAAAACAAATCGAATATTTCTGAATCAATTACAAAAGAAATGATAGAAATCGGTGAATTTTTGGACGAGATATACCCAAAATAGCAAGAGTCTAAAAAACCATAAACTCATAATTTCTTTACTTCTTACATGTTCAGTAGGTAAAGTAAAGGAACAAGACCAAACTGTGGTGGATTCCGGGCCACGAAGGTTTTGAAGGCAACGAAAAGGCCGACGACGGGTTGCGATATCACCTAAACATAATGAAAATAGTTGACTCTGCAGAATGCCGGCTATGTCTTGAGGAAGACGAAACAGCTGAACACATTCTAGGTGAATGTCCGGCCTCAGAGAACAACTGTGTTCCGAAGATATAAAGAAGTGGTCTGCTGGTAGCATTATCCGCTTTATACGGAAAGAAGAAATACTACTAGCTTAACATATTTCTGGCCCAGACCCATAGCCCCATAGGTCGCAGTACCTTTTTCTTCGCCTTGGCGAACCAGAAGCTACAAAAAAAATACATTGCAAATTTCAGCAGAACCATTTACCACAGGGCATGACAACTAATAATAGAACGAAACGAGGAGTAGGCCGTCTGATTAAAGCTCGGTGGTTAAAAACACGTATATCTAATGTTACAACATGGGTAATGCGAAAGAGAACCAATCAAGCAACCTTCATTAGAAGCAAAAAACACAAACAAGTGACCTTCCTCAATGCTTTATTGCAAAGGTGCAGGGACTTTAAACAACGAAAATTCGTATTATCCATATAAATATTCATCGTGTAGGTACCTATTGACCAATAAGTGGTGGTGCAGCATGGCACAATACCGACACAAAATAAATTATGTCATTGCTTTATAAATTAGACTGAATATATCTAAATCAATTACAAAAAGAATGATATAAATCGGTACATTTTTCGACAAGATATAGCCAAAATAGCGAGAATCTAAAATGCCATAAATTCATAATTTCTCATTTGAAAGAAAAATACCCAAATCAAATTTTATTAAATTTTTCGTTTCAAACGAATCGCCCCTTCCATCCAGAGAGTCGATAATGCGAAATCCATTATCCATACAAATAATAACTTACTTGGTTTCCATCATCAACCTCTGCTACTTGCAAAGCATACGTACATGAACATGCTACCTGCGCTGCCTACGCCTATGCTCCTTCTTACAATGAAAAAAAAATGCATACACAATGGAATGAAATTCCTTCGGCGGAAAGATTCGAGAGAGACAAACCGGTTTATTTGGTCTTGCTTTCTTCCTTTTTAAAGTGTGTATTTAAAATGAAGATGACAGCAAAAGTTTAGACACAAACATTCTAGCTCAATTCATAACGCCATCTGCATTTAGTCGGCTAAAACAAAAAATTCGACATGATGGCACTACTATAGGCGTTTTTCTTTTTTAGCCCCGAGCGGGGAACAGAGCGGGGCCCGAGCGATCAGAGCTCGCTCCGAGCTGAACGTAACCTGAGCGCTCCGAGCTAATTAAGAAACAGAATTGAGCACTGAACTGTCATTAGATAATTTTTTTTTATTAATTTGCAAAATAGTCAGGTTTGCTTCTGAAATTGGTGTTTGTCAAGGATTGTTCCATTTAAATTATAATTTTTAGTAAATTAACTATGGAAAAAGAACAAATAATGAATGAAGTCAGCCGCGCTCAGCTTTTCGCTCGATGTGCTCGGTCATTTTCAATCGAGCTCATTGAGCGAGCCCTGAGCTAGCTCAGAGATAATAAAGAAATACAAATTTTGTGCTCAGAGCGCTCCGAGTTAAAAAAGTAACACAGTCCTTTTTTTGACAGCTCAGTGCCCCGCTCGGAGTTAAAAAAGAAAAACGCCTTATAAAGTGTATATACAATGCTAATACTTCTTGATGACCGGCAGTACGGTTTTCGCAGCAACAGTGATTTGATGACTAACCGAAAAGTGAAACCAATCTCTCCACCAGGCGGTGAAATTAAAATCGTTGCGCTTGATATTTCAAAGGCATTTGACAGAGTTGCTGATCGTCTATTGTCGCGGACGCACGCGCTTATTTTTTGCCGGTCATCGCCAACAGTTGTCGCGACCATACGGTTCGCGAAAAAAAAACAAGACGCAGTGTCGGTGTCAGTGTTAACAAAAAAAAAAGGCACAGCGTCGGGTATTCCATCGTGACCCATCCCACTCCATCACTGTTGTTTTTGCTTGGCTATTGCAAGTGCCGTACGATTTTCGTGTGTGTACTTGCAATGGTTGAGTAAAGACAGCATCAGGCGGATAGCGGACCGTGTGGTGTTGATTTTTTTGGTAGACCAAAGCAAATTGCCGTACGGGCATAACACCTGCAGTAATTTGTTTTGGAAAGCCAACGTGCGTCTTCACGTCACGGCTCTGCTTAGGTTGTTAGCGTCAGAGTTTGTGTTTTTTTTATGTATAATGTTTAGAAATTTTGTAGTGGATGTGAGCAACATCCGTAGGTTGTGGAAACATTTTTTTTTTCATTATACGCCCATGTCTCTCAATAAACCAGCTGTTTTGGCACTAAGTGAAACACAGGTTAGCGTCGGCTCCAATTTAATGGAGTTTAGTCTACCTGGTTACAACTTAGTGCCATTATTCTTCCCCCATCGCGGTCTCGCCGTTTATATACGTAGTGACGTAGCCTATCAACTTCAGCCTCAATAGGGCCAGTGTTTCAATCCAGAATTTAATTTCATTTGGCTAAAATTCCATGTCCGTAGGCAATTAATCCACTACTGTTTTATTTACAGAAGCCCAAATTTTGACAGACATTTAACTTATAATGAGTTTGATGCCCTGTCTGATTCCATCACAAGAATTGTGACCCTTTACCCTCGTACTGAAATCGTCATTGCGGGCGATTTCAATATACACAATTCAAGTTGGCTTCGACATTCTGGCCAGACAACACACGAAGGAAGGTACATCGAGATCTTTGATCAGGTAAATAACCTGACTCAGCTTGTAAGTGAGCCGACACGAATACCGGACATTAGCAGTCAAACTGCCAACACACTGGACTTGTTTCTTACCTCTCACCCCGATAAATACGGCTTAAACGTATATATTATCGCCTCTAGGTTCGTCAGACCATTGTATCATATCAGCTGAATTCTCGTACTCCAACCACATTGTTAAAGAACAAACTCCCAAAAGAACCGTATGGCAATACGAGAAAGCCAATTGGGAAAAACTAAACGGTTTCTTTAAGAGTTTTAACTGGTCGCTGTGCTTCCTCGACAGTGACGTGGATGCTGCTGCCGATATGGTATCAAACATAATTCACCTGGGTATGAAGTCTTACATTCCTTACAGGATAAAAAGTATCAAACCCAAGGTAAACGCGTGGTATGACTCGAGCTGCAAAGAGGCTATCAGGTTAAAAGAGGTAAGCTTTCGGTTATTCAAAGCCAACCCATATGAGGAAAGGCGACAAAAGTTTAAACGAGCCAGAAATGACTGCAATGCCCACATTAATCGTGTCAAATTCTCGTATGATCAAAAGTTGAGGCAAAAAATACTACAAACTCCCACGGGTAGTAAAAACTTTTGGTCATTTGTTAAAAACATCAAGAATTCGGCCTCATCATCTATCCCGACCAGCGTTGCCATTTTTTATTTTTGCCAAGTCGGGATTTTGGAACTTTTTGAGTGAAAATAGCGGGATTCTTTCGCCGAAAGCGGGACATAGTAAAAAAACGTATATAATCAGAAGTTTTCAAATATTTATCTTTTTATTTGAATTAAAATTACGTTTACGTGACAATAGATAAGCCATAGAAAATGTATTTTAATAAAAATGTAATATTTTAAATCAGATTCACCCTATCGTTAAATAGAAGAGTCTTATTCGAAAAATATGGCGTTTTAAACAATAGTCTGTGGAGTGAGTGTTACAACTTACATTAAGAGAATAATTATTTATAAGAATTACTTATTCATGATATTTCTGGGAAGATTTAACTTCTTTTAAAGTTTCCTTTTTCTCTTTAATAAAGATGAAGAACTCTTCACAGGAAAGCTGTAGATTAAACTGAATGAGTAATTCTGCTTTCATTAAATTTACGGAGCATTTAGTTCTGGCATCCGACCATTTTAAACTTATCTGGGAAAAAAAACGTTCAGAAAAGCAGTTTGATGTAGGGATACTTAATATGAAAGACACTAGTTTAAACATATTAATGGTATCTTTTTTTGGAAACTGTTAACAAGTTAAATTCTTCATATAAGTAATATACCGAAATATCGCTGTCAATTTTATTAAAGATTCAGCATTTTCAATCATGTCCAAACTAACTTCACTTTCCAGGTTTATGAATTTAAGTCTAGAAACATCTGAAAAATTATAACGTTTGTTATATATTGTTGGCAATTTGTGTACAAAATTTTTAAGACTTGATGGCTTTGGTCCGTTCAAATTCAACCAATTTATTTAAAATCTGTTTCGTCTGGTAGCCGAAGACCCATCCATTAGCCTTTGAGTCAACCTTGAGCGGAAGAGGCAAAATTACTCATGCATTTCTGTTATTGCAATATCATTTCCCTGAGACACTTTTATTAATGTACCAAAAGCACTCATCACATTATGAACAAAATGCAAGTATGCTAGTGTTATGTACTAAATAGGTTAAAGTTATGATGCGAAGTAAAGCTCCGCGTAACATGATTATTACTAAAGTATAAACCGTTGATACTAGCACGGTACCTTAGCAAGAGAAAAGAGCTTTTTGGCTTGGCTATTGTTACGTTGCACTCGACCACTTATTAGTCTTTGAAAATCATCCGATCTTTTAACATTAAGTCACTGTAACTGAAATAAACAACTGAATTGAGACAAAGGCACGCGTTTTATTTTATGAAGACATAACAGCTAGAGTTTTTGTTTCCTCTGCTTCAGAGTAAAAAATCTTTGGCTTTGGCTTTCGCACATGATTCTTGCTTATCAAAGTAGCTTTTCAAAGCAGGCCAAACCTTGATTACTCTCTCAACGTCACACATACACTTGTCTGTGCCACATACCCACGCTTAATCGCATGCTGTATGCACGGTCGAGTTATCCCCCAAAAACGGGACTGAGCCTGTCACACGCGGGACATTTAATTTTGATTTGACAATCGGGACGTCCCGCCAAAATCGGGACGTCTGGCAACGCTGATCCCGACACTCATTTACAATGACATTCCAGCTGTCAGTTCTATAGATAAGGCCAATCTGCTTGCTGCTCACTTTGCAATCAGCTCAACTCTCCCAGATTGTGCTTTGTCTCCCCCTGTACTCGAACGCGTAGAATACTCCATGGGACCAATACACTTCCGCACTCGTACAGTGGCTAGAGTACTTCAAGATCTTGACGATCACAAATCCGCTGGTCCAGATGGTATTTCCCCTATCGTTCTGAAGAGGTGTTTTTTCTCGCTGGCATTGCGCAAGCTTTTCTATCTATCCTTTTCATCAGGGCACTTCCTGAGAAAATGGAAAACAGCATTTGTCCAGCCTGTAACCAAAAAAAGGCGAATCTTCATCTCCCTCCTCGTACCGACCAATTGCAATAACTTCCCTTCTTTCCAAGGTCATGGAAACGCTGATAAACCGCCAGCTCATGAAATATCTTGAATCCCGAAAACTTCTTAATGACCGGCAGTACGGTTTTCGCAGCAACAGGTCCACTGGTGATTTGATGACTTATCTAGCCGAAAAGTGGAACCAATCTCTTCACCAAGGTGGTGAAAGTAAGATCTTTGCGCTTGATATTTCAAAGGCATTTGACAGAGTTTGGCACTAAGCTCGCTTGTCGAAAATGCGTGCATTTGGAATCGATACCTTTCTTCTTGGATTAGAAATTACCTTTTGGACCGTTCAATTCAAGTTATTTTGGACGGTTTCAAGTCTGCAACTCACCAAATAAATGCTGGTGTTCCCCAAGGCTCTGTTTTGTCTCCGACTCTCTTTCTCATCTTTATAAATGATCTCCTGTCTACTACCTCTAATCCAATCCAATCCTTTGCCGATGACAGTACCCTCAGCTTCTCATATTCGTTTCTTGGTTCACGCCCCTCATCATCGGGTGTGGAACTGGAACGGCAACGTAAGTTAAGCTCATTAAATTCCGATCTCGATAGCATAACTCAGTGGGGTGTAACTAATAGAGTGGAATTTAATGCTTCTGAAACGCAATGCTGTCTTCTGTCATTAAAGCAAAACCCTAACACCATGCCATTGTCCATGAATGGCACTTGCATCGTTGAAACCGAACGGCTTTCCATTCTCGGTATGTGTGTTAATGACAGCCTTCGTTGGAATGACCACATATTCGATGTCGCCAAGAACGCTGCGAAATGCCTAGGCTTCCTTATGCGCTGCAAGAAATATTTCACATCTTCTGATCTGGTCTGGTGCTCCAATTACTTATTTAGAGCTACTTGACAGGATCCAAAAACGCGCGATAAAACTCATTGGTGACTGTAACATTGCGAGATCGCTTGACTGTCTTAGTCATCGTCGCAATGTCTCTTGTCTCTCGTTATTTTATCGCCATGCCAGGAATGCGCATCAGTTTACCCTTAAGCCTGTATTCGGACATACAGTGAAATACAAGGAATCTTTCCTTAGCCGTACAACACGAATGTGGAATGCACTTCCCCGCTCCATTTTTTCTACACATTATGATCTACAAACATTTAAAACCAACGTGCAACGGCATCTCTCCCTATCTTCTAACCCTAATTTCCTTAACGCCCGCGCTGTGTAGCTAATACATTATAGGGGTATCAAAAAATCACTTTAGTGCGTGTCCATTATAAAAAAAAAAGAGTTTGCTCTACTTCCGAAAATGCGTGCATTTGGAATCGATACTTTTCTTCAATGGTTAGAAATTACCTTTCGGACCGCTCAATTTAAGTTATTTTGGACGGTTTCAAGTCTTTAACTCACCAAATAAATGCTGGTGTTGCCCAAGGCTCTTTTTTTGTCTCCGACTCTCTTTCTCATTTTTATAAATGATCTCCTTTTTTTTTATATAATTTGCTTACGCTAAAGGGATTTTTTTCTGTTGTTACAGTACCCTTATAATGCTAAGAACACAGTGTAAGCTAGTTGGTATTAGAAAGAATAGAGAGATAGGAAAGAAGTGTTTGGGTGCAGTTGTAGGGTTTTTCTCCACGGGTGGTGTCTAAGTTACTTAGGGAGATTACGATTTCATGTATTCGGTATAAAGTAATGGACTTGGCCGGGATTCGAACGCACGACCTTCCATTCCGTAAGCGAATACACTACTACTGCACCATTGCCACCCGCAAAAGTGTCGGTTACCTCGAATCACGCCCTTCATCTTCGGGTGCGGAACTGGAACAGCACCCTAGTTTAGCTCACTAAATTCCGATCTTGACACCAGGGGTATAACTATTAGAGTGGAATTTAATGCTTCCAATGCTTCATGTCATGACAGCTGAATAGAATAGACGTGTTTTTGATTTGCTCTTGACATTAAAACTTCTTTACCCGGTTATTGGTTATTAAATTTATCCAACTCGCAGCCAGAGTTTGTTACAACACGTTGCCGCTTCTTACTGATCATTTTGTGATTATCAAACAGTGCGTAGCTTATAAATTAAATAGTGAATCAATAAGTCGATTTTGCTTGCAAACTTCTGTTCTTTGTTCGTCATCAATATGCATTCTACTCGCCAACAAGCCCTCAAAGAGAAGGAGAAAGAGAACAATTCGTCGACTTCTACCCACGATAAGTCATCTCCTATCAACTATAAAATGCAAACAAATTCAGTGCCAACATCTTTTAAAAAAGGTGACATTAAATCATCGGTGTCGCTATCCGAACAAATTACGAACCTGGAAAGCAATTTGATGCATAAGTTTAAGACGTTGCTGTTTGATCTGGAGAATAACATTAATCAAAAAATAAGTGATGCAGTAGCTACTCTTAACAACAGAGTGCAACAGTGTGAGGGGGAGATTGCCGAACTTCGTGTAGAAAACCTCAAAGTAAGAGAGCAATTAGCGGACCTGCAAAGAAAAGAGCGCCTAACTGATGTGATTGTGCGCGGTATCCCATACCTCAAGAACGAAAATGCTATTGATCTAGCGAAGAAGATCGCCGATAAGCTTTGCCACCAAATTACCCCGTATGTTGACGCGTTTCGCCTCAGATTTCAGACCGGTGACCGCCCGCTGCTGATTCGGCTCTCTTCTCATGCCGAACAGAGTGCATTACTCTCTGCATTCAGGAAAAACAATGGTCTCACGCTCTCCCAACTGGACGACACACAACAAATTGGGGAGAATATTAACCCAATAATAAAAAAGGGCGACCATAACAGCCTGCATGACCAGCGACTTCGCAGCGGCACTGGCAGAAGCAAAACCACTGATAGTCGGATATATATGAACGAAAGCCTTACTCCTGAAAACAGCTCTCTGCTGCGAAATGCCCTTCAACTTCGAAAGGAACGCTTGCTGTTTTCTGTACGAACGCGCAATGGGTTCGTTTATATAAAAAAAAACTGTGGATGACACTGAGACAAAAATCTCAACATCAACGAAACTCTCTTGAAATGCTCGCTCATCATCATTTACCCGCCTATATAACATAACACTGATGCCAATTGGAGTAAATCAAATCAAATGGATTGCACCACGTATTTATATCTATTTACTAAAAAGCAAACAAAAACTTAAATTTATTAGCTTTAAACTCATTAGAATAAAACTTAATTCTCATATTACTACATTATTATTCTTGTTCCTTATCCTTAATTCCTCTCATTTATCTCAGTCCCTTTCATCATTTATTATCGTCTTCCATTATCATCTTCCACTCCACTTTCACTATTATATCCTAACATTTTTCATTGTATGCACAGATTGCGTTTTGCGTGTTTTGTTTTTTTTTTTAATTTCCTTCATCTTACTTTATCACGGCTTATCACAGCGCTTCTTTGTCTGAGAGTATGGATGGGGGATCGGCAAGGTCAGTGATTAGAATTTTATCCAATGCGCATGAGGGGCTTAAAGTATGCCATATCAATGCACGAAGCTTAAATCAATCAAAAATAAATTATCTTTCGCATATTTTTGATCGATCTGGTGTTGATTTTATTTGTGTCACAGAGACTTGGTTCAGGCCCGACGTTGAAGACCAGTTGTATAATATTCCGGGATATAAAGTGATTCGCAACGACAGAATCACGCTCACAACTGGTGGTGGAGTAGCGGTTTATTGCAATGTATCCCTTAAGATAGGCAAGATTCTAGGAAAATCCATGGGAAATGAGATTGAACATCTTATCTCGGAAGTTACAGATGGAAATATAAAGTGTGTCATGGGTGTTGGTTATAGTCCTAATAGAAGTTGCTCCCCAGAACCATTGTTTCGTGCAATAAGTGAATTCTCTGCTTCTTATGAGCACATTATTATTTGCGGTGACTTTAACGCTGATCTTTTAAAGTCAGACACTAGAGCTCGCCAACTCCTGGACCATATCACTGCCTCTGGGCTTTGTGTGGTCAATTCATATGCCACACGCTTTGCTCCAAACTGTTCTCCTAGTCTCCTTGATCTATTTTTTGTATCTGATCACTCTAATGTTTTGCTTCAAGACCAGCTGACCTTAGAGGGCATGTCTGATCATGACCTAATTTTTTGTACCTACAATATTGATTTATCTCGTTCTACTATACCGTTAACTTTTGAATTTCGAGACTTCGCCTCTGTCGACAATAATGCCTTGCAATTGGATGCTAGCCTTCTCCCATGGCACTATTGTTATTTCGTCTCAGATGTGAATGAAAAAGTAAACCATATGCAATCCCTATTATTCTACCTTTTTAACAAGCATGTCCCTTTAAAGACTGTTACAGTGCATAATAGGAATTGCCCTTGGTTCACATCTGAGGTCCTCACTGCTTTGAGGACTCGCCGAAAATTGAATTCGAAGTGGAGGCTATGCCCCACTAGCCTTACTTGGGAGACATATTGTCGTGCTCGAAATCATGCAACTTTTGTAACACGCGGAGCAAAAAAAAAGATATTTTATGTCCAAGCTGGGTACCAATCAATCTTCCAAAAAACTTTGGAGTAATCTGCGTTCAATCGGTATTGGAAAAAAACATGATTTTTTGGATAACTTACCGGATTTAAATAATGCTTTTCTCTCCACAAACGTTGACAAAACGCTTTTTGTCCCCAAAAGCGAACTTTTTGTTGAGTGCACGACTGAGTTTGAGTTCGAGGTTGTATCGGAAATTGATGTCATCGAAAGCATTGGATCTATTAAGTCGAATGCTGTTGGGGAGGACGGAATTCCTATTCGGTTTGTAAAAACGATTCTCACGCACATGGTGAGCTGTCTAACGCACATTATAAACTTCTGCGTAACCTCATCGACTTTTCCGGATAGCTGGAAGTTGGGGAAGGTAATTCCCGTGCCAAAAAAACTCAGCCGTCTTCAACCTCTGATTTCCGTCCCATCAGTATCTTGCCTTGTTTGTCAAAGGTTTTTGAAAAAATTCTTGCTAAACAGATCTCAGGTCATCTGGATCGAAATGAATTGCTGTCCTCAATACAGTCTGGATTTCGTGCTAACCATAGCTGTTCTACGGCTATGGTGCAAGTACTTAATGATGTACGCATTAACTATGACTTAGACTATATAACGGTGCTCTGTTTGCTCGATTTCTCTAAGGCCTTTGACAGTGTGGATCATGACATTCTGTGTAAGAAACTGAAGTTGTACTTTGCCTTTAGTGAAAGATCGGTGCGTCTGATAAAAGATTATTTGTGTAAGCGTTCCCAAAGAGTAGTAGTTGGGCGAAAATCTTCAGAATCACAAGCATTAATGGCAGGAGTACCGCAGGGTTCAATCTTAGGTCCTATTTTGTTTTGTGTGTTCATTAACGACTTATCAAAATTATGCTCGAACGTATCTGCCCACCTCTACGCTGATGATGCGTAGATTTATCTTTCCAGACCAATTGGCCTTACTGAGGATCTCGTTTGCCGATTCAACGAAGATCTTGAGAATATATACAACTGGACTCGTTGCAATGGACTTACCCTCAATCCAGCCAAATCGCAGTTGATCTTAATCTCCAAAAAACTTTATGACCCCGCAGAGTTACCGCCTATTTATCTGAATAACTCCCAACTTATATTTGCAGACGTGGTTACCAACCTTGGCTATAAGGTAAATCGCTCACTATCTGCCGTCAATCATGTTAATTACACTATTGGCCGAATTTATGCCGGACTGCGTAAACTCTGGCTTCTCTCAAGTTTTACGCCAATAAACACGCGACTAAGACTCGTTAAAACTCTGCTCGTGCCAGTTATTGATTATGCTCTTGTCGTTTATTGCAAACTAGATTCCCTATCCCAACATAAATTAGTCGTTGCTTTCAACGATATGGTTGGGTATGCGTTTGGACTACGCAGATATGATCACATTTCAAACCACCACAAAGCGATCCTTGGCTGCACACTTCAGCAGTTCATGGACTTTAGGTGTTGTGTTTTCTTGCATAAAATTATCCAAAATAGATCCCCGACATATCTTTTTGAAAATCTTCAGTTTGCTCAATCAGACAGAACGTTTAATTTAATAACTCCCTAATCAAACTATTTGAACTCCTCGCGCCTTTTCTTTGGCCATGCTATCAGACTTTGGAATACTATCCCTCCTGCAATTAAACAGATTGTTGAAGTCACGAATTTTAAAAAAGCTGCTTTCAAATATTTTGCGAATTGATCAATCTTTGTGTATCAATGTATTTAATCTACTTTTCTCTAATCTTTACCCTCCCCCGCCCCCCCCCCCCCCCCCCTTTTTGTATCATTTTTTGCCTCTTGCTACTAAGTAAATTTAGCTTATATTGTACTTGAAGTATCTATTTTGAAACATGATTTATATCCTTTATTTTATACTCAATAACTCTGTTCACACTATCTGATTTCGTATGTATGTACTATAAAAGACTATGTCTTACTTATACGTTATGTTGAAAATAAAAATTGAATTGAATTGAATTGAATTGAATTGAAAACCCAATACTGTCTTCTGCCATTAAAGCAAAACCCAATCAACCTGCCATTATCCTTGAATGGCAATTGCATCGCTGAAACCGAACGGCTTTCCATTCTCGTTATGTGTGCTTATTACAACCTTCGTTGGAATGACCTCATATTCGATGTCGCCAGGAACGCTACGAAATGGCTTGGATTCCTTAAGCGGTGCAAGAAATACTTTACCCTCTCTGATTTATCTACAATTTAAAAGGCATTTATTCGCCCCACCCTTGAGTACAACGCTCTTATCTGGGCCGGTGCCAAAATCTCCTATTGGGAGCTACTCAACAGAATTCAAAAACGTGCGATAAAACTTATTGGCGATGGGGATATCACGGAAACGTTTGACACTTAGTCATCGTCTTAATATCTCCTGTCTATCGCCGTTTTATCGATATTTCCACCATAAGTGCTCAAATGAAATAGCCAGCTGCCCTCCGCCCCTAGTACATTTCAACCGCAATACAATCCATAGAGGGAATACATATAAGTTTACCCTCTAGGCTTTATTCGGCGGTACAGTGAAGGTCAAAGAATCTTGCCTCAGCCGTACTTTCTTAACGCTGTGTAGCTATGCCATTATAAGACTACTAATAAATCCCTTCATGTACACGCAACATTATAAATAATAAAAAAAAATATATGTAAAGCAGTTTACATTTCAATTGGAACGCACACTGCATATACGCGAGAAAATCAAACGAAATAAATCTGTACAACTCAATTTCTAGTTGAAGTCACTTTAGAAAATAAGTAAACAATGAGCTAACAATAAGCACGAATTTAACGTTTATCGTCAAAGTTGATGGAAATGGTCAATTGTTACAAAATAAAAGGCAAATGCATATATCCTTCGGGAATTTACACGAGGTAGGCATGTCGGTCGTAAGAAGCGACTAAAATCCAAACTGTGGGGTGATTTCCCACCAGGCGCGACACCAGTTGGTTCATAGAGAAGGCTCGGTACGATACGCGCACTATCCGAGGTCGTAGGGTTATAGCAGAGATGTAAGCGATGTCTGTATGTGCATAGACTACGGTCCGCGCTCATGCAGGCTGTGCTTTTCTGGCTGTGAATGCCCTACCGCCAACCAAAGCAAAAGAAAAAGTATCAAGGAACAACCTATGGGTATATCTACTCAAGGTGGCACTCGCAACAGCGAAAATCCTCCCGTGGTCTTAACAACGCTGATTGTTGCGTTGTTGTGTTGTTGCTGATGAAGCCCAGGAAACCGGACAGGCTAAACGGGCTCCAGAACCACTTGCTTTCATTATCTGCCTTGAAAACTGTGAAGAGCAATATAATCTTGCTTTGTGGTTGCAAACAAATTGGACTAGAGCGCGTCTTGTAGACCTGCAATAGAGTTTATGTGCAATACATAATAGAAAACTGCCCACAAAGCCAGAGATTCTTATAAATAATATACAAACACATATAGGTAATAATTTTTATTTTATTTTTTGATTAGGCAGTAATGAAATAAATTTAAATTGTGTTTTCTTTCTTCCGTCACGGTTAAGCTATGATCAGGCTTAAATGCATCATAATCATAACTCTCCCACTTTACTGCAAATATTGGGAGGCCTGCCAGTTTCGGATCGCTTCATAACTGAGTCCAATCAAATGGTGGTGGTGTTGCATTTGTGTGATCCTGGAGTTTTAAGGCCTGCCTATCTTGTTTTCGAATTGTTATCCGTTACCAATGATGAGGCTCGAAACGACAGGCCCACTACTTATAAAAAGCTTTTTATCGAAAAACCGCCATACAAAGTTTTTTGCCACGCCCGTTTATTGGGGCTCTTTTATCCAAATCTTTTTTTAAAAAAAAACCTTACACTAGTAACAAAATATGTAGACAATATCCTTATTAACAATTCACCCATGCAAAGTTTATTGTCACGCTCCTTTTCGTGGCATTTTTGACAACAATCTTGATTTTTGATTAACTCCCCAGAAAATTAAACAAACACTAAACAAAATATGTAGAACAATATCCTTAAAATGTTGTCAACCAAAGTTGTTTAGCACGCCCACATTTGGTGGGCTTTTTTCCAATGTTATTTTGCTGGAAACGAAAATTATCCAAAATGGACAGAGACTCTCAACCCAATGCCAAGCCCAATTTAGGAAATACAATATATATTATATTCGATCCTCGCATATTCTACGATGCAGTGAAACTCATTCGCATTACCGATAAATACATATATGGACGATTTCCTTCAGCGTATTCTAGATGCAAACCTAAAAATGTTTGTAAATAATTGCCTTTGAATATTTTCACGATAGGCTTCAATAAGTAAGAACATGGACCTTGAAAACACCCTTCTATTCATAATTCAATTCAAACAATTCTGTTCCCTACTTTCAGTGTCATGACTCATGAGCTGAGCATATTATTAGTTTGCAACTAGGTTCCCTGTCGTTGTCGTGTTTTGCCAAGATCGTTGGCAGTATTTTTGATCAAATTTATGCCTACATCATTAAAATCAAACTAGAAAAGCAAAGAAGAATAGGAAAGCTCTAAATCGTAAATAGTCGTTGGTACATTATGCACATGTGCAAAATTGTATGAATTCGTTGCTAGATTGCCTCTAAATTGAATAATGGAGTACCGTAAATAATGTTCACCCTAAGATACACGATAGGTACATCACAAACTGTTGTTTTAAGCAAGAAGACGAATTTGAGTTAGTTTTACAAACTGTTTTACTCATGCAAGTACATTAACATATTTAATGAAAGTGATTTTAGAATGACTTAATTGGCAATTGGTTAAGTCAGGGGCATGCGCGTAAGTACGGTTGTCGTACCCACTGCTTTTAATATTTTTATTTGAATGTTCAGTTTGTGATCTTAAATATATTTGGGATTTTTCTTATTAGGCTTAGAGCAGATGACTAAACAGAGTATGAGCACGTAAGAGCATGCTCTGAACCGATTGTGTTCCGATGTTCAGTTTGTGATCTTAAATATATTTGGGATTTTTCTTATTAGGCTTAGAGCAGATGACTAAACAGAGTATGAGCACGTAAGAGCATGCTCTGAACCGATTGTGTTGGGCTGTCATATGATAAGCAACCATTTTTTCTTTAATAATTTGTTTTTAACTACATTGTTTTACTTTCTACGCCAGAAAAACAAGCATCAAAAGTCTTTTTAATTGTCTTTAATTTTGTTTTTCCTCTATGTTCACTTCTTTCAGTCTGTCTTTGGTTGCGCTCAGTTTTTTACTCAGACTGCTCAATCAATTAATCCTGAGATTGATTATAGGCGCGCCCTGATGAAGATTTGAACGGAAAAACAAATGCAGGATTGATATCTCTCATGTGTCTGCGCTAAAAAAAAGGCCTATTGTAGGCCTTAGAGAGTTTCTTTGAGCTTTCGAATTGTCTAATAGCTGTTCTGTAAACCTTACTGAACTGCAATATAACTGTAGGAATGAAAATTATGACTTTCTAGTTCTATCGGAAACACACACTACTAAACGCATTGATGATAGCGAAATACTTATAAATAGTTTTCAAACCCCTTTTCGATGTGATAGTGATTCGAGACATACAGGTGGTGTATGCATTTATGTTAGAAATTGTTTTTAAGTAAGTGAAATAACAAAAACTATGGAGTCGAGAATTTGGTGGCTTAAGTGCAAAATAACTAACAACAATCAGTCAGTATACATCGCGGCGGTCTATCGGGCCCATACATCATCAAAGCGTGAATTTTGTGACCAAATGAAATTGATTGGATTGAGGACCTTATAGATTCGAATAAACGTTTCATTATAGCCGGAGATATGAATATTGACTGGTTAGACGTATCAGATCTTTACAGAAATAACATTAAAAACGTGATTGCAATTGATAACCAATGCCAACAAATCGTGAGCGAACCTACAAGAATCACAAGCAATACAAAAACCCTAATTGACTATGTTATAACTGAATCGAGATCATACACAACAGCGAATGTGAATTGGGACCTGAAAATGAGCGATCACGAAACAATACCTACTCATTCAACTATCGTTAAATACTAATTTAATAAAAGAATTTAACGTAAAATCATACAAAACTCTAAGGTACAACAGAAGACTATTTCTGGATTACATTAGAAACAGCAACATTCGTGAGTATCTATACAATGTCGAAAGTCCGGGTATAATAGGTAGCATAATTGAAAAGGAACTCATAAGAATAACAAATATGTTTTTATTTACAAAAGAATGGAAAAATAAAACAAACGAGTGGTACACCGAAACACTAAATAATATGAAGAGGGAGAAAATCGCAAAATATCAGGAATTTAGAATCTCTAATAGTGAAGTTTGCTGGAAGAGCTATTGCGAAATAAGAAATCGGTATAAAACAGAACTTTTGAGGACTAAAAATGAAAACATAAAACGCAAAATATTAAGTGCGCGTAATCAAAAATCAATGTGGAGGACAATTAAAACATGTGTTCTAAACATACAAAACGAACCAATAAAAAATATCAAATTTAACGGTGAGTGTATTGAAGATAATAAAAAAATAGCCGACAAATTCAATTCTTTTTTCGTAAATAGTATCATTGAAATAAATAGATCCATACCATTTATTCAATATACATACATCGTTATCCATAGGCTTTTTTTTTTTTTTTTAAAAGTTCTGGCTCGCCAAGGCGATTAAATATGGGGCACTTCGACCTATAAAGATCTTTTGTGCCGTGTGGGCCAGAAAAATTTAGACTAGTAGAGTTTCCACTTTCCGTGTAAAGCGGACAATTCTACTAGTAGAAGAATTCTTTATGTCCTCGAGGCACATTTGTTCCCTGAAAAAGATCTTCTTTCTAATTCCGTTTAGGGCCGGACATTCACATAAAATGTGTTCAGCTGACTCGTCCTCTTCAAGACAGAGTCGGCACTCAGGAGAGTCTACTATTTTCATTTTGTGTAGATGATATCTTAAACCATGGTGGTCAGTAAGGTAGCCTACTAAGTTTTTGATATCATGCCTGCTTAGGTTTAGGCATTTGCAGGCATTTTTATTGAAAGGCCGAACGGCTTGTTTGGTCTGTCTTAAACCTGGGATGCTTTCCCATAGATGGATACATTTTCTGTATTCCCAGCTTTTTATTGCTGCCGTTGCTACTGATCTAGGAGTGCAGCAGAAGGGTTCGGGACCTATGAAGGGTGTTTCCGAACCTTTTCTGGCCAGTTCGTCGGCCTTTTCGTTACCTTCCACCCCGACATGACCCGGAACCCACCATAGCTTGGTCTTGTTACTTGTTCCGAGTGCCTGTAGGGTGTTGAAGCAGTACATGACTGATTTGGAGTCAATCGTATGCGAGCTAAGGGCGTTTATAGCTGCTTGACTATCCGTGAATATATGGATGGTTGCACCTTTTATACCAGATAGATTTATGTGGCTAGCGCATTCTTGAATGGCGTGGAGCTCTGCTTGAAATACGCTGGGACTTTTCCCCATGGGTATCGTAAAGCATTTGTTTGGTCCGTATATTCCCGCTCCTACCCCCGCTTCCATTTTAGAACCATCAGTATACCACTTTATGCCGTTGTGGCTGTTAGGTGGGTTATTACTAACCCATGCTTCTCTCTTGGGGATCTCCGTGGAGAATCGCTTGTTGAAGAATAGTGTTTTATGGATGCGGTCTGTGACCGCGCAGTTCATGTTGAGTTCTGGCAGTTCATCAAGAAGGGTCTTACGTTCCGGATGATCGTTAAAACTTATCTCGTTTAACTGTATTTGACTTATTGCACTGCGGATCGCCACTTTTTGAATGTATATGTGGAGAGGTGTAATACCTGTTATTGCCTCTATGGCAGCCGTTGGACAGGTTCCCATGGCTCCGGAGATACCAAGGCACGCAAGCCGTTGTACCTTTTTGAGCTTCTCTATTGCGACCTTTTGTGTGGATTTTGTCCACCATACAATGGAGGCGTATGTTAATGGGTCTTATCATCACTGTGTAGATCCAGTGGACAATCTTTGGAGAGATTCCCCAGGTTCTGCCATATGTGCGTCGACAGGCCCATAAAGCTCTGTTAGCTTTAGTGATTTTGTTGTTGATGTGAGAGTTCCAGTTTAGTCTTTTGTCCAGGATTACTCCAAGATATTTGACTTCGTCGGAATACTCAATGGTCGTGCCATTTAGTGAAATCTGAGCTAAGCTGAGATTTCTTCTTTTTGTGAAAGGAACTATGATAGCTTTACTGGGGTTTATGGAGAGATTTTCCTTGACGCACCAGTCTATAGCTATCTTAAGGGCGTTTTGCATACGTGAAGTAACTACGTTTGATTCTTTGCCCCTAATAATGATGACCAAGTCATCGGCATACCCTATTATGTCGTAGCCTAAGTTACTTAATTTTTGAAGTAGGTCATCTATGACCAAAGACCACAGGAGGGGTGATAAAACTCCTCCTTGTGGACAGCCTTTTATAGCTGAAACTGATACTGAAGTCTGTCCTGACGAAGCAGTGATTTTCCGACTTTCGAGCATCGCTTTTATTCAGTTTATGGTGGGAAAGTCTACCTTTCGGTGAATTAAAGCATTTGATATTGAATCATAACCGGTGTTATCAAAAGCACCCTCTATGTCAAGAAAAGCGCATAGTGCAATTTCTTTGCAACGGTAGGCGTTGTTTATGTGATTTGTTAGTTTTAACAGGGCGCCTTCCGTTGATTTGCCTTTTTGATACGCATATTGACAGGGGTGTAGAGGCATGCTAAAAGTTACGCATTCTCTGATATGAACGTCAATTATTCTTTCAATTGTTTTCAGGAAAAACGATGTCAAGCTTATGGGACGATAGGATTTAGGTAGTTCACTAGGTTTGTTACCTGGTTTGGGGATAAATACTACATTGACCTCCCGCCAAGTGTGTGGTATGTAGCCACAGTTGAAACTGAACCTAAATAAGGCAATCATGTTAGGTAGGAAGAATTCCATACCCTTTTGAATGAGGGCTGGAAAAATTCCGTCATTTCCTGGTGCCTTGAATGGTTTAAATGAGTTTATGGCCCATTTTACCTTATCTGGACTAAATAATTTACCAGATAAACTATTATTTCTGCTGAGGTTAGTTGGATATGATGGTGATGTGCATTCGC
Organism: Portevinia maculata; assembly: GCA_949715645.1. NCBI lineage: Eukaryota > Metazoa > Arthropoda > Insecta > Diptera > Syrphidae > Portevinia > Portevinia maculata. The sequence goes on along the minus strand of OX454526.1, from coordinate 114,051,470 downwards.
GTCGCAGCCGATAACAAGATGTACTTGCTGAGTTTGGCAGTACTGGACAAGTTCCTGTACTGGTGTAGGTGGTACCTCCTCTATGTCCCAGCAAAATACGCCGACGCGCATACAAACTTGTGTATCACATGGCCATTGTGGCGTTCAATTAAAACGGCCACCAGGTCCCTAGTATTGAAACCTGGAATGAGAGAGAATTTTATATCTTTCGCAATGGAAAGAGCTGCCCTAGGTCTGAAATTACCTTTGGCAAAAATTACCTCTCTATTTCTGCTGTTAAGACCAAAGATCTTACCTGTAGTTGCCCATGGTTCCTGGATTAAACCAAGAGCGACGTTCCTTTCGGCACATCTTTGGCTATAGGTGTCCGATGCACCCATAGTGCGGTGCAGGTTTGCCTGCAGCACAGTTAGAGACGTCATTTCTTCTTCACGTACTCGGGATTACGCACTCTATGAGGTTTGTTATCACCCCTGCGTCGTACGTAACCCTGTTGAGAGAGACCACTTTGTATCCCCCTTGGACTTCTGGTGTTCTGTCCATCTTTCCCGCTTGTATGTGCCTGTTCGGCCGCCAGTTTTGGCCTAAAGCGGTTACGGTGCGCGTTTGTGCTGTCCGTTTTCTTAGCCTTTGCTTTAGCATCCAGCACCACATCCTTAGGCATTAGCACATCTTTTAAATTTAAATGCATTAATGTTACCCACATAAAAAGTATTTTAAAAACCATGAACCCAAAAAAAGACTTTAACTACATAAGAACTAAAATTATTCTGGACGCAATCAATGAAATCGGAGATTTAATTGTACGGGTGATAAATTTATCTATGTGTTGTGGTTCATTCCCTGAAACATGGAAAGAGTCTGTGATAACGCCTATAGACAAAATAAAAGGTGCCGATGCATGTGAACATTTCCGGCCTATTAACGCTCTTCCCGTGCATGAACAATTTTTGGAAAAAAGTAGTACAAACGCAACTAGAGGAATATTTCGAGTCAAACAACCTTTTCCTTGAAAATCAATCTGGGTTCAGAAGAAGACATTCCAGTGAATCAGCTCTAAACAGTGTCATTATTACCTGGAAAGAGGAAATCTCTGAAAAACACTACGTCATCGCTGTTTTCCTGGACTTCAAAAGAGCATTCGAGACCATTGATAGGAGCATCCTTCTGGGTAAATTAAATGGATACGGTATTAGTAGTACGGAGCTTATGTGGTTTAAATCATTTTTGAATGGCCGAACGCAACGAACAGTGGTAAATGGTGTGTAATCCAATAGCATCGAGACAAAAATGGGAGTCCCTCAAGGATCGATACTTGGAGCTCTGCTATTTATCATATACATCAATGACATAAAGAATGCACTTAAATACTCACAGATAGCACTATTCGCGGATGACGCCCTACTATTTATATGGGGAAAGAATATAGAGGAATGCGAAAAAAAAATATACAGGACGACCTAAATAGCTTGGATATATGGCTTAAATCAAATAAATTAAAATGAAACGTGACTAAATCCAAATGTATGATGTTTAAATATAATCACAGATTAAACTTAAACGTAGACGGAGAAATATTAAAACAAGTAGAACAAATCAAATATTTAGGCGTTATACCTAATTGACTCAAAACTGAAATTTGACTTACATATTAATTATACCATAAAAGAAGTATCCAAAAAAGTGTTCTTTTTTAGTAGAATACGCAATAAGATTCCAACAATGTGTGCAATAAATATCTTTAATGTGATAGTTAAACCTCATTTTGAGTACTGTTCGTCAATCTTATTTTTGTGCAATGATTATATGTTATTAAAACCACAACGAATTCAAAACAGAGCAATGCGAATAATTTTAAAATGTAATAGATATACTTCCGTTTTGTTTATGTTAAATACGTTGAAATTGTTAAGCGTCAAGCAAAGAATTCTGGTTAATGTTTTATGTTTTGTCTTTAAAACTAAATACGATATGCTACCTAAGTACCTAAAAAAATATCTGAGACATGTTAGTGAATCCCAGCCATACCACTTAAGAAATGGAGGAGACTTTAGACTTCCTCCGTACCTAACGAATGCCGCGCAAAACAGCATTATTTACAGGGGTTTACAACTATTTAATTCTATGCCTCAAGTAATAAAAATTGAAAGAAATTTGGCCATATTTAAAAGAAATGCTATAAGTTATATAAAATGTAATTTTCCTTATAATTAATTAAATACTATTTACCTAATTTATTTATTATTAAAGTTCTTGTAATTATGTAAAATGAATCTTAATACTGGAGAATCCGCTAAATAAATATATACAATACAATACAATACCTTAAATTTGTGGCAATAAAAACTGCTAACAATATTAGTCGATTTTGCATGCCTTAGCAAACGCACCACGTTCCATAGCTGGTATTGTAAGCCGCCCTTCGTAAGAAACCAGGCACTTTTGATGTGTGTGAACTCAAATGGTGCGGGTAGGAAGGCATTTTTTTTGTCGGGGTAGGGTAGGCGCTTAAATGATGAGGAGCTTAGATTTCCAGTATTCACCGCATCAGCACTAAATACCTGCCACCTGATACGAGCAAAAACAGGACTATCACTGAGGAAATGTTCCGCTTTGTCGCCGGTTCTCCACAAGGTTCGCAGTTGGTGGTTTCGCTTAAACCTTAAGACACTTAGTCTGTTACACCCTGGAGAATCATGCCATCTGCGATTGTGTTCATATGAAACCCAATCGTCTATGGAAACACTGACCGAGGTTGCAGGTTAACACGACGCCGATTCAGGTTCTGAGAAGTCCTCCCTTGAGCCCTGCGTACCAAGTTCATCGGACCCCTCATTTCTGTAATCCCGTTAAGAACCGTTACCCAGACAGGACTTCGGTTTTAAACGGAGCATCGCGGAAGGTTAGTAATCCTCTCTTGTATTTGAACCATTTGTTCGTTAGAGAAAGGATTATGATAGATGTCTTCAGGTACAACTCCCAGTCTTACGAAGTTATAGTGCTATTCGAGACTATTGTCGAAGGTTGTCTACCCACTGCGATCTCGTTTTGCTACAGATTGAGGTGGGGTATTGTCTTCTTTTCAGCGAACGCTTAAATCTGCGTTGCTCTGATAACGTGATTCTCACGTTCTCAGACTCAACCCTCGCCACATTGCCTGACGTCTTAGGTACGTCTGTTATATCGGGATGTCTTTCGTCCGATAGTATGCTGTTGCATATGATGCTATATTCTGAAAAAGAGTCACCGATATGAGACAAATTTCCTGCAAGTTCCGCCATTTCAGAGACAATGATTTCTGACTCTGCCCCATTATCAGTTGTGATGACAAGACAACTGACATTGTGTTCTAAAACATCACTGGTTGATGATAATTTAAGAGGCATCATTTTCTCTTTGTTTTTTTTTGTTTTTGACAGTTTTTGATTCCTTCGAGTATTCGGGGTTGGGTTGAAATTGGTTCTCCACTGAGGTACTTCATTCATATTGTAAGTTCGGATCCCGAAAAGAAAGTTATACAACAATTTCGACATTTCGACGTTGACTAGGCGTTTTTCATTGCTGAGTAGAGCCTGAGCACGTCGAATACGGTCTGAGCGTAGTAAGCTCAGAGCCGTGTTTATTCAGCAGGTGCAAAAGGCGTCACAATCCAACTCTCCACTGAATCAACATATTTTGGAGTCAAGGCGCTGTCGGTTTTCTAAAACTGCAACGACATTTTCTGTAAGACTTGGGGCTTTCCACCGAAAAGACTGTTATAGATTTACACGGCTATGATAAGACCATTTCTAGCATATTCATCGGTTGTTTGGTGAAATAAGCTTTCACGATACTGCTGCTTTCTCCAAACTCCCAAGGAAAATATGTCTCGGCTGCACCAGGGCCTTCCCCAGCACGCCTGCCTCGCCTCCGTCCTAGATGCATTATTGAACCTCCCACACATGGGTTCCACAATCAAAGCAAATCTATCTCACGTTTCAGGGGTGGCTTTTGGGATAACTCGCACTGAAGCTTTGGCGAACTTGCGCGTCCGTTGTCCTTCGACTCCTGTCCTACAGATATGGTATCCTATGCAATGACACCGGCATTTTGGCTGATGCGCAATTGCGAAGTTTACATTCGTGGAATCGAATGCAGTCGAATGGAATGCAGTCGAATCTTTACAAAAGCGATCAAGGATCTGGTGCTGGGGTTTTCATGGAGAGCAGCAATGCTAGACTTTTCTTCTCGTAAGGCAAACATGCGTCAGTCTTCCAAACGGAAACTTACGCTATCCTAATAGCTGTGGACTATGTTGTGACGAATAGGTGGAGGGGCGAAGTATCTGCGCCTGTAGCAACAGTCAATCTGCGCTTAAGGCCTTGCTCAACCCCTTAACCACCTCTAAAATAGTTCATGAATGCAAGATCTCTCTGAATTCGGTCGGAAGCCTGAATTAACTTAGACATATCTGGGTCCCGGGTCATAACGGGATCACATGAAACTAGATTTGCGATGAACTTGCTAGATAGGGCTCAGAGGAAGACTTCTCAGGAACTGAACCGGCGTTATGTCTGCTATACCACCAACTGCGAAAACTGTGGAGAAAGCGATGACACTGCGGACCATTTCCTTTTTTAATTGTCCTTTGGTCCGGTGTTGAGTCTGAGTGCTCCAGTGCAGAAAGTGTCGCACTCCCAAAAAAAAACATACTGCCTTCACAGATTACATGGCTTTCACCTACCGATTCCCATATACATTTGATTGTATTGGTAGGATTAAGAAGATCTTGAAACTTTGAGGATGTCGTTTGCTGCTGATAAGTTAATTATCAGCGAAAAACCCCAATTTATTTTTTTAACCCTCTACCGCATACAAAGCCATATAGGCATGGCTTTTTATTTTAACATTAAGATTTGCGATAGAAATAAACAGTTCCAAAAACTAACGGTGTTTTTGTTGCATTCGCTGTTATTTGCAGTTGCGGAATGTGCGTTTTGTTGTTTCGTTGTCTCTTAGAAACAATGAATATTTAATTGTAGTTGATCAGCGCGCTCGGTCACTCCGTAGTCGCAAAATTCGTTGAATAAAACTGTTTTTTTTTTTTGAAGTTATAAATTACGTTGCTTACAGATATATTTTTTTTACAAAGTATATACTCCTGGAAGTAATATTTGTATTTTTGTTTTTCAATTGGTGCATGCACAGCTTAGCAACTGTGCATTTTATCGAAGAGCCATATATGGCTGCCTATGCATTCACAAAAATATCAGTCAAACATCGTCATGCCATATTTGGCCTCTTATGCGGTAAAGAAAAAATAACAATTATAGTTTTGTCCAAATATTTTATTTATTTTTTCTGAAAATAGGCTAATTTATAATGGCATAGCACGGTCCTGTGCCTGTCTACATGGCTCTTTTCGACTTCAAGATCGCGGTAGCCGAGCATTTGTGTCCGTAAAGATGCAGTGGATCATCTTCCAGAATGGAAAAGTGGCAGGCAGCAATGTCATAATGATTGCAAATTTCGAACTTTCGTATTTTGTTCCAAATGCGGAGTTTACCATTGCTTGAACAAAGACAGAAACTGTTTTATGTCTTTTCATAATTGATAGCATTTTGTTCTTTATTACTATTTCTATAAAATGCAAATATAATCAGTAAAAACACCAATAAAATTGTGTGTAAAAAAAATCGTTACTGCATAAGAAGCCATAAATGGCAAGAATTTCTTAGGTTGAAAAAATACAGACTGCATAAGACGCCATATATGGCGATTTTTTTTCCAAAAACTGGCCTACTTTTTTAAACAAAAATTTCATAGATATCTTAAGCAAGCTGCATAAAAACTAAATCCAACTTTTTTTTTCGAGTGGGTCATAATACATGCAGAGGGTTAAAAATATATTACCATATATTATTATATATTACCAGACTGTCCATAAGACTGGTTAACGTAACTTTACACGCAAAACTCATGGCTCCACTAATTGCTTAAAAATTAATTGCATCCGTGTCCCATTTTAAGCACTTAGGTGTCTCGTTGATTACCTATAATCTTAATTGAAAACACCTTGTATATACTGTTACTCGTAAAATGTTTCTTTTTAGATCATTTAAAAAAAAAGCCCTGGCCCTAATCTATTACGGTCTTTCACACTCAAAGTTGCAATACGGAATAACAAGCTGGGTAAATAATGTAAATAATGTTGGTCCTTTGTTGATAGCTCAGAAAGTATAGTACGCATTAAATGTAATAAAAATAGTTTTGCTAATAGTTTGTTTTAAATCAAGAATTGCGAATCTTGCCGTGTTTAAATTATTGAGACAGTTCTTTAAGCAAAGAGGGAACATTTCGAGTAGGAACTAGCAAATTAATAATTTGAATCTTGCAAATAAAACTAAATTTTTGGGATTTTTTTACACAACAGCTCCAACATCATTTAATAAATTACCACAACATAATAAGAGATCCGCTACAGCTATTATCAATTAACTAAGTGTGCATTGATTTTTTCTTTAGAATCATATCATAGTAAAACGTTGTTTGTTATTTTTATTTTAAACATAAAGTATTATCAAAAGATTGTTTAAATATTTTGTTGTATAATTATTGTTTTAGCGTATAGCTCTTTGAAAGAATATTTTTAGAATAATTTTTGAAGTAAGTGAAATAACCGACATAAATTGTAATAATCACGTTCTTTATTTGGTAACTAAAAAAATGGCGGATCCCTTTACAAAAAAGCGTGTTTCTGCTCCTTTTTCCTTTTTAACAGTGAAGTCAGCCACGGCTACTTCGTTTTACATCTCAAAAAAAACATCCAGGTGGCGCAACCCGAGTTACAAAAAGGGTGCGTCCACCAAGTGTATGATAATCGTTACTTTACATTCTTACAGTTCGGCCAATCTACATAACAATCGACCTCGATACATATACACACATTTCTGCTTAAGACTAAGTTATCATATACCCAGTGTTGCTTTCAAAAACTGCTTTAAATCTCATCATCGTTTTTACTTTCAACCCATTTCCGCATTCGAGCGGCTTCAATGACGTTATTATATGGTCGCTGAGTCATTTGACAGTTCTCGACATCGCGAACAACGTATCGATCATTTCCCAACACTTTACAGACTACATACGGACCGCTATATTTAGGGATTAACTTTTTATTTGTCCCGGGGGTAACATCCACATTCCGAATAACAACAAAATCGTTCACCGCGTACTTCTTTGCCGGCGAACCCTTCTTAGCCGAATATGCCTCGTTATAGGCTTGTGATCTTTGGATAGCATGGTTTGCATCTGCACGCATAGTTTTCAAATCGCGAGCAACTGCGGGGCCAAACTCCGCCTGAAGATATTCGGAAAATTCATCAACAATCTTTCCACGCTGTGCCACCCCAAAAAGCAACTCACTCGGTAAATGTTTGGTCGAGCTATGCCTCGAGTTGTTCAAAGCAAATTCTATCGGTGGAAGCATCTGGACCCAATCGGCATGGCTAACTGGCTCGCACATTTTCCCCAACATGGCCTTTAGAGTCCTATTCACGCGTTCCACCTGACCGTTGGCCTGCGGGGACCCGACCGCGACCTTGACATGCTCGATGTTGTTCCTCTTGAGGAAATCAGCGAACTCTAAACTAGTAAAACAGGTGCCTTGGTCCGAAATAATGCGACGGGGTCTACTGTAGTATGAAAAATACTTTTCAAGACAAATCAGAACCTCCCGGGTACTAGTGGAGTTAACGGCGTAAAGCCTAGTGAATTTCGTGAAGGCATCAGTGACTAACAGAATATGTTTTCGCTTCGAATTTATGGATGGGAGTGGACCAAAATGATCTAGATGAAGTGTGTCAAATGGCTCTGGCTTCTTTTCAATACTATATAGTGTCCGCTCAGACGACCGAACAGGGGCGGCGTACAATATGCAGCGAATGCAGTTCTTAATAAAATTGCAAACTTTATCCCTCATATTCGGAAACCAGTAATGCCTACGGAGGCCATCAACCGTCTTATCAACCCCCAAATGACCTAATTTCTCGTGCATCAGCCTTATGACATTTTCCTCCATCTCACTCGCTACGTATAACAAAAGTCCGCCCCCCTCGTCTACCTTGAAGACGAGACCATCCTTCATCTCAAACCCATCCATCGGGCCATCCTCTAGCTCTTCTCGCACCTTCACGATGCGTTCATCACGGCCCTGGGTGAGCTGTACCCGGAAACAGACTTCGTTACCATCAATCGCATGGATGGTACGACAAAACATATTTGGGGACGCCTCGTCACCCCGGACGCACGAATCATTAACGGCTAACACATCATTAGAATCGTCAAGCGGACTCACGGGCCTCAAAGTTTCCTTGGGGCTAGGATGCAAACGACTCAAAGCATCTACATGCCCCATAGCGAAACCATGCCGGTGTTGCAAAGTGTAATCGTACGCTTGCAACTCAAGTGCCCACCTAGCGATCCGGGCGTTCATCTGCTTACGCTCCAGGGTCAGTTTAAGCGAATTACAATCAGTAACGATTGTAAACTTCAATCCCTCCAAATAAACTCGATAGCGCCTAAGGGCATATATAATAGCTAACGACTCTAATTCGAAACTATGGTATCGTTGTTCCGCTGGGGACGCTGTCTTTGAAAAAAACGAGACAGGATGAAACTTCCTATCGTCCTGCCTCTGCATCAGCACTGCTCCGAAACCTAATAAACTAGCATCGCAATGGAGCTCAGTCTCCTTGGTTGGATCATAAATCGCCAGAACTGGGCTATTTATCAGCTTGTCCTTGAGCGCATCAAACGCACTTACTCGCTCTGTAGTCATTGCAAAAGGAATGCCTTCACGGGTCAATTCAGTCAGCGGCTTGACTATCCTACTGTGTCCCTCAACAAACATCCGGAAATAGCTAAACATTCCCAAAAGAGAGCGCAACTCCTTCAAGTTACGGGGAGGCTGCAATCTTTTTATTGCTTCGATATGGTCATCATTCGGGCGTATGCCGTCAGAAGTGACCGAATAACCAAGGTATTCTATCTTGTTATAGGCAAACTTACACTTGGATAAACGCAGAACTAAACCCTTCTCCGTCATTCGTCTCAAAACCTTCTTCAACAATTTGACATGCTCATCTAAGGTTACCGTAGCCAGCACTATGTCGTCTATGTAAATCGAGATCTGCCCAGAGGATATTAGGTCTGAGAAAATTTCACATATGTATCGCTGAAAAATGGCAGGGGCGTTTTTCAAACCAAACGGCATTCGGATATACTCGAACTGACCATGAGGCACCACAAATGAAGTATATTGAATCGAATCAGGCGCCATCGCCACATGGAAAAATCCATCTCTCAAGTCTAAGGTGGAAAAGTATGTCTTTCCCCCGAAATACCCCAAACAATCTTCTATCAGCGGTAGCGGGTAATTATCCCTAGCTGTGACTTTATTGAGTGCCCTGAAGTCAACACATATACGGAGCTCTCCCGATTTCTTTTTAACTAGGACCACCGCCGACGCATACGGAGATTGGCTTGGCCTAATAACCTTTTGTTCCAACAATCTGTCTAAAATTTTCTGTACCTCTATCCTCTCATAGTATGAGAGACGTCTAGGAGTTGTGTGAAATGGCGTCTGATCCGTTAACCTAATTTTCATCTCAAAGTCATGCGGCTTAATCTCTATGTCGTCAGGGCCCAAATATTGCTCATAAATAGTGCGTCTAATTGCATCTACCTCTTGCTTTGTTAGTGAATCATTAATAGCTAATAACTCCTCTGCATCAGCATTATCACTCAATTCGACTGTGTGCACCTCGGGACAAACAAAAATATCTTCTTTAACCTTCACACCATCATTACTGTCAAATAACACAGACGTACCAACTTTCGCCACCGATGGCTTTTCTAAACCTTTGCCTTCTGTTGGTGGGGGTTCACCTGGGTCAAAAATGCAAAAATGCGAACTTTCGTTAAGAATATTTTTATTGGCCATATCGCTGCTTACATGAGCGAAATTTTTGTTCAACTGACATAATTTGATGTTACATTTTTCTAGAAAGTCTCTACCCAAAATGAGTGGAATATTGGTTTGTTCGTCAGGAAGTATTATTAGTTTATGCTTAAGGTACATTTTTCTAAATTTAATGATGCAGTCGATACAGCCAAATGATGAAAGAACCTGATTCCCCAAGCCTCGAAACGAAGTCTTTTGCTTCTTAGATGAAATGGGTTTGTTGATTGTAGAGTACCGGACAAAACTAACCGGACTACCGGTATCAAACAAAGAAAGAAAATTCGTAAAGTCGCGTTCGAAAGCAGATTCAGAATTGAAAACAACACTTACCCAGTTAACAGACCCCAACACCCCTATATCAGCAACAGCAGCACCATCCGGTTCAGTGGTATCCACAGCAGCAGCCAGATTTCGGGGTGTCAGAAGCTTCGATGGATTCGGACAACGTCGGTGGTCATGGCCCATTTGCCAGCATTTGAAACATGCGCCTGGCGGACGTACTTCGTATGGGCATTTACTTTGATAATGCCCCATCTTACTGCAGTTAAAGCATCGAACTGGTTCGCCGGATCTCTGTTCCGGGCTAGCAGCAGTAGTAGTGGGAGCCGATCGCATCGATGGCCGAGGTCGGACTGTGGTCAGTCGTTTAATGTGATCCATGATGCGTTCCCGGTGTATCCCAACAGCGGCCTTCAGTTGTTCGAACGTAGTCGTACCACTCAGCAGCAAAACAGTGTCCTCAGGTGGCAGATGCATCCCATCCACGATTATACCCACTATCTCGTATTCGCGTAGTTGGCTATGCTTAGCCAAACCATTCATTATGAGAACGTAGTGATGCATTTCCTCAGCGTCCCGATTCCATTTGCGCCCACGCAGTCGCTTGATTAATTCGGTGTGACTCAAGACGTGGTCGAACTCTTGGGTTAGAACTGCTTTTAGGCCACGGAAATCTCGTTCATCACTCTGCTTGGCGCAGTCAGCAGCAGCGCCCGTCAACAGACTGCGTAGGCAGATGTATTTGAATGCGTCGTCACATCTGTATGTTTGGCAAATTTGTTCCAGGTCGTTGATGAAATGCTTGACGTCATAGCCCGACTCGCGATCACCACTAAATTTTGGTACCACCCGCACGATATCTTCTACTCGAGCCCGGTTAACAGGTTCAGGACTCATTTGTTCTAATTGGCGTGTGAGTTGAATGATCTCTTGCTTCCTGCGCAGTATAGTTAACTGTTGCTCCAAAGCGGACAGCTCAAAATCGGCATCGCTTAGTGCTGGCTCTCTCTGTGTAGCAGACGCAAACGTGTTCCAGGCAGTGGCTCCACCCATAGCCCGAGAGTCGGCAGCATCTGTGGTCGTACGGACATTCTTAGCGGTAGTGGCAGCGGAGGCGGCAGTGGCGGCGGTGGTGGAAGTAGCAGCGGTGGCCGCAGTGGTAGCAGTAGCAGCAGTGGCAGCAGTAGCAGCAGTGGCAGCAGTAGCAGCAGTGGCAGCAGTAGCAGCAGTGGCCGCAGTAGCAGCAGTGGCAGCAGTAGCAGCAGTGACAGCAGTAGCCTCAGTGGCAGCAGTAGCAGCAGTGGCAGCAGTAGCAGCAGTGGCAGCAGTAGCAGCAGTGACAGCAGTAGCCTCAGTGGCAGCAGTAGCAGCAGTATCAGTAGCGGCAGTGGCAGCAGTGGCGACCTTGGCAGCGGTGACGGCATTTGCGGACTCGACCCCAGAAGTACTCGCTGCAGCGGAATATGATGAATGGCCTATCTCCGAACAAAGCTCATCCCCAGCCTGCGCGTTATCATCTTTAGCTAACGTCGAGTCCAGCAATGCCCGTAATTGGGATACGGTGGCCGACGCAGGAAATTCGACCTCGTATTCCCGCAGTATTTCCATTAAATCGGATTTGCTTTGTTTAGGCATCTTGAATATTCGTATTTGTGAGAATACCCCACATCTGATGTTGAAATAACCGACATAAATTGTAATAATCACGTTCTTTATTTGGTAACTAAAAAAATGGCGGATCCCTTTACAAAAAAGCGTGTTTCTGCTCCTTTTTCCTTTTTAACAGTGAAGTCAGCCATGGCTACTTCGTTTTACATCTCAAAAAAACATCCAGGTGGCGCAACCCGAGTTACAAAAAGGGTGCGTCCACCAAGTGTATGATAATCGTTACTTTACATTCTTACATAAGGTAATACCGATTGTGACCCCACTTCTCTCTAGAATAATCAAACTATTACTGTAACGTCGGACACTAACTTCTAAAGTTAAAGATCCAAATATGTATGTAATGAGTTAAGGTTAGGTTAGGTTTATGTGGCTGTCGGCTGAAGCCGACACACTTAGACCAATTTAGGTCCATTGTGATACCACGTATTTTTTTTTATCTACCTCAACTCTGTAGATGGGACTGGCCAACGACACGCGGTTGTTCTCAAGCGGTCCCCCATCTACGTACTAACCGCGCCCAACGTCGTTTAATTACGGTGATCTGACGAGAACCGATTAACTCGACGTGGTATGGTCGTTGGTTCTGTGATGTAATGAGTTAAACGCTTTGACTTCCTAATTCACAATGAGGTTTTATTTGACAATCACCTAAACTATGTGGATTACCATGACAGGTGTACAGTCATAACTAAGGTTATTGATACATTAAAAATAGAAGATAAAGTTAAGGAAGATGTTACAACATCTCCTACACCACTATTACAAATGTATAGGAACACCCCCTTTACTTTTGAAACCGCACGTTCTTCAGTCTGAGACGTTCCGATCTTCGAAATTCGCTATGGGATCCGACTTGATTACTGCCGAAGACATCCTGGGTTTCTTTATTTTCCGGTGTGGTTTAACGAAGTTTTGGTCCGACTTATCCTTATTTGTATCAGTGGAAGTCTGCACTTTGTTTTTGCTAAAAGATCATGAAAATTCGTTATGAACCATCTTAGGATTACCTTCCGCTACTGCATTCAGTTCTGGACTAGTTTTGAAAGTAAAGTCTGGTTCCTGCAGATGTTTTAACATCCGAAGCTGGTTCTGATGACGTATTATGTACCCTTCCTTCGCCTAAATACCATACATGTTACTACCCAAAATTCGTACAATTACTCCATTCGACCATTTCCTTGACTTCTTGTACTGGCGGCTAAAACGTTGTCAATAATTTGGAATTTAGGTTTTTGTCTTTAAAAAGACATTTGTCAGCATGAAAGTAAATTCCTGTGTTGGTGAACATGCAAAAGCTCCTCCGGAGACTTTTGCGAGACAGTATTCGGAGTTGATCTATAGGTTGATAAAAACAAGTTGCCTGCTGATTCTGAGTCACTTCTCTCCCGCATAATTTTCTTAAAAGCTTCTTTGAAAGTTCGCACGAACCTATCTGCTTATCCGTTAGATGCTGGGTGAAATGGTGCTGTTCTCCAATGTTGGATGGAGTAAAGGTTACAAAACTCCTCAAAATTGTGTGAGGTGGACTGCGTCCCGTTATCCGTTACAATAGTTTTTGGCAGTCCCTCGATGGAAAAAATCATCTGGAAACGCCCTGATCATGGACCCCACAAATGGAAACTGCGAAAAAGAATCAACGCAAATCAGCCATCATCGTTTTGAAGAATGTTCCAACGAAGTCTAGATTAATTCTTCCCAGGGGCCTTCTGGGGGAGGCCAGTTGACGTAATCCCTTTTCTGACCAGCGGCTGAAGCTTGACAAGTTTTACACCCAGTTGCCAACTTTTCGATCTCCCTGTCCATTTCTGGGAACCAGATGTACCGCAGTGCTAGCCCCAATGACACTCGTGCACATATGTGAGTGCTCTGGACTACAACGCTTCCAACTGGAAGTTTTCTTCACAAGATAAATTGAAATCGGCGATGAGCTGGGTGGACCAGGATTTGCCAATACATCTTGACGATGTCAGCAGTGACACCATACCGATGCAATCGAAACCGAAGAAGAATGTTAAAAAGATCGTCCTGGATTGTTGGGCCAACCATTAAAATTCCGTTGAGCGAAATTTGGGAAGTTGTACGACAAGAAGCATCGAATACAAGTCGGAATTTTGTTGAAGTGCTATTCGGTCTGACTTCGCATTGATGAGGCATGCAGTAATGGGGTTTGTTTAAATTGGTCTTGTGATCTAAAGCTTCGCATTCCTTTAAAAAGGCTTTAAATTGCGACTTAAGCGACTTGTTTTTGAAAAGCCTATGTTCAAGTGATAAGAACCTTTGAGATGCTATGTTGTAAGACACTCCTAAACAACTCGGATCCTGCTTGAAAGGCAGTTGTACCATTAGCCGTACGGTGGGTAGGACTTTAACCATTTCATTACAGAGATACTCGCTCTCCATCTGCTCCTCCGTCCATTTCAAGTTACGTCCTTGGACTTCCTCTAGATCCCAACATTTTTCGACGTACTGCGCTTAGTGCTCCTCTTTTGTCGCACTGACACAACAACGTTCGTTCTCTTTCTCCCCAACTGCCTTATATCTACCCGATACTATCCAGCCCAATAAGGTTTTTTGTAATGTTGGAAATCCTTCGCCGAACTTAACTTGTGCTTTCCGCAGCAAGTCAAAGAACGCTTCAGCACCCAGCAGCAAGTCTATTGAAGAAGGTTTATTGAAGTGTTCGTCTGCAAGCTCCAGATGACCGGACGAATTCCAGTTCATCACGTTGATCATTTATTCTGGCTGGTATCCAGTTATTGAATGAACTTTTCTGACAGAGGGAGATTTTAATTCTCTACCAAATTGGCTGGTACACTTGAAGTTTGATGTTGGCTCCTAAGCTGGTGTCTTCTTTGACCTTTTTGTCCTTGAACCACGTCCACTACACTAGCACTCGCGTAACCGATCCGAAACCGATGTCACTATCAGATTCACCTATTTGTCTATAGTACGTGTTTTATTTAACCATGTACTCTCTTTTACTTGCGGTCTAGAATATGTGTACTTTCAGTACTATTATGTAAATTAAGTGCTGCACAATTTGTCTTCACTTTATCAACGTTCGACGATTTAACAGTGGTTCTTTTCTGACAAATTGGCCCTAAAATGAAGGATTGAACACTTTTTCAACCGACAATCGCGAATTTTTGCCGGGTTGATACTTACGTGACGAATTGAACCAATTGTGCCGAGTCTGAAACTGTAAATTGTGCGAATAATTGGCCCTAGCGAGGTATCCGTCGGAACGGAAAATTCTCCGATCTGATAAGAGTCGGAGGATTTTTGCTTCGAGGTATAATTCCGAACAGGTATTCGAAGCCTAAATCCTCCGATTCTAATTAGATCGGAGAATTTTCCGTTCCGACGGATACCTCGCTAGGGCCGAATGTGTGTACAATGAATGCCTTTAAACTCTTTATTTTTTGCGGTTTTTATATTGTGTTTCAATGAACGGTTTATTAAGCTTTAGTTGAACAATTGATTTATCTATTTAGCAAATTATGGTGATTGGTCTAATAGAGGCGCCAGTTTCAAATGATTATGACACACTTTATCTGCTCCAACAAATTGTATAAAATTGTATCAGGATTTGCAGATACATAAGTTTATATATAGGTATATATTGAAATTTATATAATAACATGAATCAATCAAATCAACCAATTAATCAATCGGTTTTGAAATTTGTTCAATTATTTGAAAAAGTAGGAGAATGTTTAATAAATATTAAAAATGATTTTATTCTTTGTATCTTTTCAGGCAAGCAAATTGCAGCAAACGAAATTTGAATGATTTTCTAAGAGCCAAACAGTATCTCCCTCCTATGCTAAAGAAAAGATAACAAAATCCATGGGAAATGGTAACGCCAGAGGATGTGGTTAATGTTCGTCATATAGTTCAAGGCATCTTAGTTCCGTGCGTTTTTGTGATCGGACTTTTAGGCAATTCAGTTAGCATTATTGTGCTTACTAGGTAAGTTTTATTTAATAAATGTTTAATGAAGATTATTCTGTTTAAAATCTCGAAATATAAAACGATTGTACCTAAGATTTTTTTTAAGCCAGTACTTGCTTTGATTTTAAACAAAACACATGACATTTCATTTAATAGCCATTTATATTTGTTCATTCGAGACAAAACATATTGCAATAAGTTATTAAACGCAGCTTTGGGTATATGCCCACCACTCTGGATCTGATGGAGGTCATTCGTTAGACCTTTTTAAACATGTGTGGCCGTATGTCCTTAATAACACGAATAATGTTGTCCTTCAATGCGTCGATTGTTGTTGGTTTTTCAGCGTAGACTAACGACTTTACGTATCCCGAAAGAAAATAATCAAGAGGCTTCAAATCAGTCCGCTTGGGCGAACTAATGGATAACCTGTTTCTATCCTTTATTAAGTGCCATGCCACGAACGGACGGACATGGCTAGATCGACATTACTATCGATGCTGATCATAAATATAGTAACTTTTAGGGGTCTACGGGCAATATTAAGGTATGTTACAAACTATGCGTCAAAATTAATATACCCCTAGAATAGGGTATAAATAGTAACTTAGCGTGTACAGTGCTCTTCACTTAATTAGACGCACATATTTATACCCTATTCTAAGGGTATATTAATTTTGACGCATAGTTTGTAACATACCTTAATATTGCCCGTAGACCCCTAAAAGTTACTATATTTATGATCAGCATCGATAGTAATGTCGATCTAGCCATGTCCGTCCGTCCGTCCGTCTGTAGCCAAAAATTAGGCCTTTAAACTGGACCTAGAGAGCTGAAATTTTAACCATATACTCTGTAGGGTCCCGAAATAATCAAGTTTACGAATTTTTGAAATCCGCCCACAGACACGCCCACAAAATCAAAAAAAACAAATTTTGGAAAAAATCGAATTTTGAGCTAGAAAGCTGAAATTTTTTATATATGATCTATGACTCCTAAAACTACTCGGGATAAAAAAATTTCAAAATCCGCCCACTGACACGCCCACAAATAAATAAAATATTTTTTTTATACCCTATTCTAAGGGTATATTAATTTTTGAAAATCCAAAGTTTCAGCTAGGGAGCTGAAATTTATAGTATATACTCTCTATGGGCCCTTTATGCTCATGTGTAAATATTTTCAAAATCCGCCCACTGACACGCCCACAATTAATTAATTTTTTTTTTTAAAGTTCAAAGTTTGAGCTAGGGAGCTGAAATTTATAATATATACTCTCTAGGGGCCCTTTATTCTCATGTGTTAATTTTGTTTAAATCCGCCAACTGAGACGCCCACAATTAAATAAAGCAATTTTATTGAAACACCCAAGTTTGAGCTAGGGAGCGTTTTTTTTTTTTTTTGATAAAATCCTTTAAATGTTATATAACAAAATATGTAGAGCGTTCTTAACAATTCAACCATACTTAGACTTTTGTCACGCCCACTTATGAGGGATAGGAATAAGAATAGGGTATCCAACAGTTCGCCCAAGCGGACTGTAGCCCGTCCCTATGTTTTTTACATAAATTTAATTTTTTTGTTAGTTTGTGTAACAATTATCAAAAAATTGCATTTATTAGAAAGGTTATTAAATTCTCAACAAAAAAACATAAACAAATGGTAGGTGAGTGGAAGTTAACGGATATTTTTTCTCTTTCTTGACTATGCTGTAAGAAAAAGTGCAGTTTTCTTTTTGTTCACATGATTAGACGCACCTGTAAAAAAATCTTAAAAATGAAACATTTACTTTTTAATTTACTTTTTTCTCTTTTATTTTTATTTTTGTTGTTTTTTTATATTTTCAGTACTTTGTACAACCACCATGTTTTAAAATCACATCAAAAATCCTATTTTTAAGTGAATCATACAGTTTTTCTAAATAATTTAAGGGAATCATCCTCCAGGCTTCTTTTATTGCGACGGTTAGCTCTTCACAGATCTCATACTATTTTTGTTTAAATAAATATGAAATACTGCCTACCTCCTTCGTAAACTTTACGCGTGAGCCATCCACGAACATTTTCAATTATATTGAGGTCAGGTGAATAAGGTGGTCACGGCAACAATTTCAATATATTTTCAAAATCCGCCCACTGACACGCCCACAATTAATTAATTTTTTTTTTGAAAGTTCAAAGTTTGAGCTAGGGAGCTGAAATTTATAATATATACTCTCTAGGGGCCCTTTATTCTCATGTGTTAATTTTTTTTAAATCCGCCAACTGAGACGCCCACAATTAAATAAAGCAATTTTATTGAAACACCCAAGTTTGAGCTAGGGAGCGTTTTTTTTTTTTTTTGATAAAATCCTTTAAATGTTATATAACAAAATATGTAGAGCGTTCTTAACAATTCAACCATACTTAGACTTTTGTCACGCCCACTTATGAGGGATAGGAATAAGAATAGGGTATCCAACAGTTCGCCCAAGCGGACTGTAGCCCGTCCCTATGTTTTTTACATAAATTTAATTTTTTTGTTAGTTTGTGTAACAATTATCAAAAAATTGCATTTATTAGAAAGGTTATTAAGTTCTCAACAAAAAAACATAAACAAATGGTAGGTGAGTGGAAGTTAACGGATATTTTTTCTCTTTCTTGACTATGCTGTAAGAAAAAGTGCAGTTTTCTTTTTGTTCACATGATTAGACGCACCTGTAAAAAAATCTTAAAAATGAAACATTTACTTTTTAATTTACTTTTTTCTCTTTTATTTTTATTTTTGTTGTTTTTTTATATTTTCAGTACTTTGTACAACCACCATGTTTTAAAATCACATCAAAAATCCTATTTTTAAGTGAATCATACAGTTTTTCTAAATAATTTAAGGGAATCATCCTCCAGGCTTCTTTTATTGCGACGGTTAGCTCTTCACAGATCTCATACTATTTTTGTTTAAATAAATATGAAATACTGCCTACCTCCTTCGTAAACTTTACGCGTGAGCCATCCACGAACATTTTCAATTATATTGAGGTCAGGTGAATAAGGTGGTCACGGCAACAATTTCACATTTTCTTCGGCAAGAAAGCTTTTCACTACACGAGCGTTGTGGATTGGCGCATTGTCTTTTTGTAATAACCACTGTTGAGGTCCGAACAGTTCTTTCATGGTGGGGAAGACTGATTGCAAAAGGGCTTTGTAGGAAACTCCCGTCATTTTGTTGGAAATGAAAACCAAATCGAACGCCCCATTGTACGAAATGGCTCCCCAAACCATTACTCCTCCTTCCCTTGAATGGTGACGTGTCAAAAACTTTTTCTTTTTTCTAAGATCAAGGAAGTAGTATAGTTGTAACCATCAGGGCCATTCAAATTAAATTTTGTTCATCTAAAAAAAACACATTTCGCCAATTTAGCGCTCTTCCAAGCTTGTGTGAAGGGATCGCACCAGCGACCACTTAACTAATTGCACCAAAGCAATTAAATCATTAAATCTGCATCGACACTTGATACCCATAACCCAAACCCATTGCGACATGTGTCGTTGTTTCAGAGTGATATGCATCTCACACCGGCACTCGGTGAATGCCCGACAATAGAAGAGTCATATTACTCTGATGGCACACTCGGCACCTGACGCCAATGGGTAGGTATAAACATATTTTTTATTTATGCTTCGTACAAGCGATGATAGATCGAGGGCACGACCAGGGTACATTTATGTATGGCAATAAATATGTCAACTAAGCATCGTACGCAAATGAACCCAAAACACTTGAAGTGTTTGGTCGTTTACCCTCGCCGCGTTATAATATGCTGATAAGGCAAAATATGGGATATTGGTATATCGGTCGATCGAAGTAGGTAGGTATATCCATTGTATTCATAGTTTGTATATAAAAGGAGAAGCATTTTAAATAAATAATGACTTCTACTCCGAAGTGCTACCACGAACTAAGCAACTTGTTTTATTTTGGCGTGCGAGCCGCGAAGCTAATTGTCACGTTTAGGTAGTTGGGACCCCGCCTTTGAGTGCATACTCTGCCATAAGGTTTTAACTGAATGCGCAATAGCCAGAGCTAGTGAGCACCAACTCGAGGTACGTTGGCCATAGGACCAGCCGACGTTACATGGCGATCCTGCCAGGAGTACAAGTTTAACTAAGACAGGTTTTAACAACTAGAGTTCCCCGCTATAACAAGGTATAATCAAAGCTCTATGAAAATTAAAGAGCGTTTGGCACTCGCAGCCACCTAGATTAAAAAGGCTGAGCCCATTTTAATCCGAACATCGCAGACTCCAGTTAGTACCTCAAATCAAACCAAGATTTGATTCTTAGTTTTGCACGTATTAGCTGCTGCAGAACACAATTAACATCAAGCAAAATGCAATATTTGCAAGAAGTACCAAATTTGGTTTCCGCTACCGTTATCCGAAACGTGTTGGCACAATTGGTGTCAAAATGTTTCTTCTTTCATCGAAATGCTTAAAAACATAAGCAAAGTCATCCAATGCATTAGCATTGTACACCGGCTACGTCAACAAGACGTAGGAAATTTCACAAAAGCATTAAAAACAAATTTAAAAGTAGAAAATACTTTGAAGAAGGCTAGTTATGTACTGGAACGTGATTTATTAGAAATGCCCACTGACATGACCGCAGAAACTTAATAGGAGATAGCATCCAAGAGCTGGACTGAAGACATGTTCATTAGGACCAATACATTTTACGATTATTTTTTAATTTAAGAGTATGAAAAAAAATATAGAATTTATAATAAAAGAAAAATATATACATATAGCCATATTTTAAATAGATTATCCTTTTTTGTCTGGTCCTATAAAGATGTTATCAGCAAACAGTTTCATTTTAGTCATACCCATTCACGCCTAGTTTAGAAACAAAAATTCCTTTAAAGACAACAACCATTCCAGAAACTAGCACCATGACAGAATCATTCAACTTCAGTTTAGCCCAAAAGTTACCAATCCTTAGGTGTGACGAAGATGAGAAAAGAACAGAAGACATTAGGGATTTAGTAAGCAACATCGAGTTTTATCATGACACCCTAGATGAAACCTCGAAATCAACGCTAGTCAAGTTTTTATTACCATGCAAAATTCAAGGCAAGGCACTTACGGCATTAGGTCTCCATAAACCGGCAAACTTCATAGAATTAAAAAAAGCGTTAGTGGAAAAATGTGGTCCGAAAGAAACTATCGAGACCATACAAACTAAACTCAGTAGAACTTAGCAGGGAAACCGACCCATACGAGAATTCGTAACGGATATCGAATCCCTGATAACAAAAATGACTGAACTTGAAGTTACGTGCCATGGTGAACCGACAAGAGAAATACTAACTAAGGCAAACGACACGACATACGAGGTTTAGCGTTTCTAAAAAAGGGAATAAACGATAGATTTAAAATCATTCTGGATAGCGCCCGCCATACAAAACTTCAAGACGCTATCAATCATCTTTTAGAACTCGGAGGAAATCAATAAATCCACCAAATGCTATTTGCACTGCTGGAATCGCTAACGGCATTTATATACAATTATGGTTGAGCCACGATCAAAATATACGTTTTCTTTTAGATAGGTTAGGTTAGGTTAGAAGGGAGGTGCACAGCAATTGCTTGCTTGCATGGGGGCCCATTGGTCCATTGTGATCCCTTGTTGTTTATTGTAGTAAAAATCTTCCCTTGCAATAAAAACACTTACCATACTCCATTTAAATTATTCTTGTTGGTTGGCCTATTGGAACCAACCTGTCTTCTTGACAAACCTGATTGTGTCCGTCAGTGGTACCTGCGCTACGTCCTCTAGGTCTTCGAAAAATCTGTTGCCCAGATAGCGAAGTCGAGATGTCTGAAGGTTTGGACACTCGCAGAGCAGGTGTTTGATGGTCTCGGTTTCTTCTATATCCTGACAGCTCCTGCAGTAGTCTGGTGAGCTAATGCCCAGCCTGCTTGCCATTACACCCATGGTGCAGTGGCCTGTCAGTACACCGGTTAGGATACGTATTTCTTGTTTATTCATTCCCAGAATGTATTTTGTTCTTTTCTCGTCGATTCTTGGCCATAGACTGCGAGATATAACACAGTCGTGCCTTTGGGACCAGGTGGTGTTAATTTGTTCCCTCAGTTTTTGGTCAATGTTTCTTTTTGCTGCACTAATTGGGATGTCCATTGCGTCAAGTTCTGACCCTGTTCTTGCCAGCTCGTCTGCCTTTTCATTGCCCACGATTTCGCTATGACCGGGGACCCAGCAGAGGGTGATCCTGTGTCGTTCGCCTATTTCGTTGAGGGATTTTTGGCAGTTCCTGACTGTTTTTGACTTTATGGTTTCGCTGTCTAGTGCTTTGATCGCCGCCTGACTGTCTACGAAGATTGTAATCTTGGAAGGATCCAGATTCTTTGCGGATGTTGTTTTTGCTGCCTTGTCTATGGCGACTATTTCGGCTTGAAAGACGCTGCATTCATTGGGGAGTCTGTACGAGTCCTTTATGTCTAGCGGCTCGCAGAAAACTCCTGCTCCTGTACCTACATCCATTTTTGACCCGTCCGTATAGATATGGATTTCTTGTGCGCTGGCGTGCGTGTTCCAGTTCTCTCTTTGGGGTTTGTATGTAGAGTAGTTTTTCTCAAAGTTTCGATTGGGGATTATGTAGTCCGTTTTCCTGGATAAATCAATACCCAAGTAATTGTGAATTATGGAGCCGTGCCCATAGGAGCTGTGTCTCCACATGTTTGCCTACTTAAGGCGGAGGGCTCCTTTGGCTGCCATGCTGCGAATGTATTCACCAAGGGGTATGGTAGGTTTAAAATGACTTCCAGTCCGGCTTGAGGTGTTGATCTCATTGCTCCTGTTGTACCGATGTATGCTAATCTCTGTTCCTTTGAGAGGCTATGGAGATAGGTAGTCCTTTCTGTTGCCTTCCACCATACAATTGACCAGTATGTAAGTATGGGTCGTATGATCGCTGTGTACATCCAATGGGTTATGTAAGGGCGCATACCCCAACGTTTGTCAAAGGTCTTCTTGCATGCGTAGAAGGCGCATAGTGCTTTTTTTGCTCTTTCTTCTGTGTTACGTTTCCAAGTAAGCTTAGAGTCTAGGATGATGCCCAGATACTTTGCCTCCGGGGAAAGTTTCAGACGAATTCCGTTTAGCTTTGGCATATCGAATTTCTCGATTTTTCTTTTCCTAGTGAACAGAACGCATTCGGTTTTGACTGGATTAACTCCAAGCCCGTTCGGTCTTGCCCGCGAGGATAATTATTTTAGGGCAGATTCCATGAGTTCACTAATAGTGGGGAGATACTTGCCACTTATTAGAATGACAATATCGTCTGCGTACGCTACTATTTTCGTCCTTTTGACCTTTAGAGTCGTTAGGATATTGTTGACCACTATGAGCCACAGAAGGGGAGATATGACCCCTCCCTGTGGGGTGCCCCTGGTCACTATTTTCCTTATGTGACTCTCACCGATCTCTGAGTTAATTACTCTGCTGTTGAGCATTTCGTAAACCCAGTTCGTTATTTCTTTTTTCGCTCCTAAGTCTTCGAGCGCTGTTTTTATGGCCGCTGTTTTAACATTGTTGAAAGCTCCCTCAATGTCCAAAAATGCTGCCATGGTGAATCCGTTTTCTATTATTGACACAACTTCGTGCAGGGCTGTTTCAACGGACTTGCCTTTGAGGTAGGCGTGTTGAGTGCTGCATAGGTTGTTTTCGTTTAGAAGGTCCCTTGTGTATAAGACGATTATTCTCTCCAGTGTCTTTAGGAGAAAAGAGGAGAGACTTATCGGCCTATAATATTTTGCTGTGCAGTGTATATGTCTCCCTGCTTTGGGAATGAATATCACTTTAACTTCTTTCCAGCTTTGCGGTATGTAGCAGAGTCTTATACAGCTTTTGAAAATGGCTTTTAGCCATGGCAGTATTACATTAACAGCCTGTTGTATCATTGCTGGTATGACATTATCTGGTCCCGCCGATTTGTAGGGCTTGAATGATTTGACTGCCCAAGCAATTTTTTGCTCTGTTATAATGCTTTCCATTGCTATTTCCGTTTGTGTGTCTGGCGGAACCGGAGTGTTGCTGATCTCACACCCAGTGATTTCACTATACTCCGGAAAGTGAGAATTTAATCATTATATTTGTAGAGTTTCTTGGCTAGACTCTGTCCAAGAGTCGTCAGCACGTTTAATATAGCCTGGGACCGTGGGATCTTTGGACAATACTTTACGTAGTCTGGCGGCCTCGTTTGTACTCTCTATGGATTCGCAGAACGTGTTCCAGGATTCGAGTTTTGCTCTCCTTATTTCTTTAGTGTATAGATTAAGTTCGGACCTATACTTAGTCCAGTCTTCATCTGCCTTACTCTGTCTTGCTTTGTTAAACAGTTGCCTTACCAATGTTCGTCGCTTTTGAAGCTCGCTGGTCCACCAAGTTGCCTTTCTGGGTTTGCGATTGCGAGAGATGGGACAGTGTTTGACAAAGGCTTTGTGAATATTTTTGCTAATATAGTACACTGCGTTGTCGATTGAGTGAGTGTCGACAAACTTGTCCTCTTTTGGATGCTGTGTGTACTCACTGACCGTTTTCGCATAGTCTGCCCAATTTGTTTTCCTAGGGTTCCTAAAAATCGGTTGTGCCCTATATTGTAGATTGACTGTAAAGAGTATTCTACTATGGTCTGAGAATGAGTTCTCTCGACAAACTCTCCAGTCTTCTACCCTGACCTGATCATTGTTGCTTTTGAGAGTTATGTCTAAAATGTCTGCCCTGTTTCTGTTTTGGAAAGTGGGCTGGTTTCCCCTGTTACACAAAACTAGATTTGTGGAAATAATATATTCAAACAACGACTCACCTCTTTCATTTATTCCTGTACTACCCCACAGAGTGTGGTGTGCATTTGCATCGCAACCCACCACCAGGGATGTGTTCCGTGTGTTAGCGTGTTCCACTAGTTCCCGGACTGTATCAGATGGTGGATTTACCTCATCGTGTGCCATATAAATTGAAGCGAGGATAAGGTTCTTTCCCGAAGCTTCAATTTGTATAGCCACTGTGTCTCCATTGCTGTACCTGTGAAGAAAAAATGTATTACTAACAGTTTTTTTGACTAGAATGCAGCTTCGTACTTTACCTTCTTCTTTGGTGTGGAACAGATGGTAATATGGCGATTTCAGTCCTTGGATTTTATTTTTAAAAATCCAGGGTTCCTGAATTAATGCCACGTCCACGCTTACTTCAGACATGAACAGCAGTAGGTCGTGTGTTGCTGCTTTACAGTGATGCAAATTCATTTGCACCACTAGCAGCTTTTGTGACCTTTCTTTTAGATACCGGAGCTTCACTCTGTGTAATCAAAATTAGCAGACGGTTTCACTACCCCTACATACCCAGCTCAACCCAAACTCTGTTCTACTAGCTCCCAGATGCGAAGCAACCTATTGGCTAAACACACAACACACAGGAGTAAGAGTATTTCATCCACAAGAGCTATGCGAGAACGTATTTATGGCAGGCTCACTATCCACTGAAATCAATGGAAAAATACCAGTTAAAATATTAAATGCGCGAGAAACCGCAGTAACTTTTAAATGGGCTGAGCCTATATCCCAACCCGCCTCAGAACATTACATTCTACGTTACAACCAAACGGATAAATCAGTAAACACACGAGTAAAGAAGATACTAAGCGAAATCAATTTTGATACACTGAATAACGAAGAACAATCAGAAATTGAAGCAATATGTTCCAACTACCAGGACATTTTTCACGTAGATGGTGACAAACTAACGTACACCCATATTGGAACCGCAGATATCATGCTTAAAGAAGGATCAACACCGAAATATACAAAGCCGTATCGTCTACCCCATACGCAAAAGCAAGACGTGAATGAAGAAATACGGAAAATGATAGCGGATGATATCATAGAACCATCCATTTCCCCTTGGAATTCCCCGATACTAATCGTACCCAAAAAAAAGACCCTGTTACCGGTCTACAGAAATTCCTAATGGTAATTGATTATCGTCACGTTAACGAACGAATCGAGGATGACAAGTTCCCCCTTCCAAACATAACCGACATTTATGATATGGTAGGAGGAGCTGTTTACTTTTCATGCATAGATTTAAGTCATGGATACAACCAGATGGAACTAGACGCCAATAGTAGGCCAATTACAGCATTTTCAACTGAGAATGGTCATTACCAGCTAAAACACCTACCCATGGGTTTAAAGATTTCACCCAGTAAGTTCTCAAGAATGATGTCAATAGCGATGTCAGGACTAACATACTCACGATGTTTCCTCTATCTTGATGACCTTATCATTTTCGGTAAAAGTTTATTAGACCACAATAGAAACTTGATTCAAGTTTTTGAACGTCTCAGAGAGGTGAACCTCAAAATACACCCAGGAAAATGTTCTTTCTTGCGAAAGGAAGTATTGTACCTTGGGCACGTAATCTCAAAAAATGGCATTCTACCCGATAAAACTAAATCTGATGCAATGAAAAATTACCCAATCCCAACCAGCGCGAATGAAGTCAGAAGATTCGTAGCATTCGCGAACTACTATTGTAAGTTCATTCCTAATTTCGCAACCCTAACCATCCCATTGAATAAGCTACTAAAAAAGAATGTCGAATTCAATTTTAATAGCGATTACGAAAGATCATTAAATATGTTAAAAGAAATCCTCAATAGTCCCAACATTTTACAATTCCCAAATTTCAACGAGGAATTCATTTTACGCACGGACGCTTCAGGTTTTGCTTTAGGAGCTGTGTTGTCTAATTCCGACGATAGGCCAATTGCCTACGCGAGCAAAACTCTTAACAGAGCAGAGCAAAACTATAGCACTATTGAGAAAGAATTGCTTGCAATAGTGTGGGCAGGTAAGCACTATCGACCCTACCTGTTCGGAAGAAGATTTAAAATCTTAACAGACCACAGACCTTTAGTATATTTGTTCTCGTTAAAGGAACCAAGTAGTAGACTATCCAAGTTTAGACTACTGCTCGAGGAATACAATTTTTACATAGAATACTCTCCAGGCAAAGAAAATTGTACAGCAGACGCACTTAGTCGCATAGTAGTCGATTCTGACGATTTAAAAAAAATTATACGTATGTGTTGTAACAAGAGCTAAAGCAAAAGAACAGAGCCAGGAAAAAGTGGATAACAAAACTGTGAAAACCGACGAACAGCTGGCCACAGAATTATTAAAATTACCAGATACAGGATTAAAACTCGTGGAACTAAGGGTTGTTGACAATTTTACGGAAGATCTAGTTAATTTCATGGATATCGGCGACATAATAATCGGACCAAACTAAGTTTTGGCATATATTCCAAATGGAAATTGTTTACTCCTAAACAGGCCCAAGGACAGCACTACCACCCAATCGACATTGTTCGGCAGAACACTGTGGAGGGATGTGAAAAGACTGCGGACCCTCAATTGAAAGAATATATATTACAAAAAATGAGTTAAAGAAGCTCACAGGCGGCCGCCAACAATGTAGCATAAATGAACTAAAGATAAAACTAGGGGAAATGTTTAAAGAAAGTAACATTAAAGTACACATTATAGACAAAAATTTTGAAATAACCGATCCTTGTTAAAAGAAATTAATTCTGAATGATTACCATATACTTCCAACCAGCGGACATGCAGGAATAAACCGCATGATCCAGAATATTAAGAAAAAATTTGTTTGGACGGGAATGCAAAACGATTTGACGACATTTGTAAAGCATTGCCCGATATGTCAACGAAACAAACACGTTCTTAGATACGGAGTACCGCGAACAATAGCTTCTGATCAGGGAATAGAATTTTTAAATCAGGTATTTAAGGATATTTGTAAATTATTGAAGATAGAACAATTACAGTCTACAGCTTACCATCATGAAAGCATCGGAGCACTTGAAAACTCGCATAAGGTTTTAGGAGCGTATCTCAGAAGTTATGTTTCGGAAAAACATACAGATTGGAGCACCTGGTTGCCCTATTATGTTTTCTGTTACAATACCTCTGTACAGTCGGAGACAGGTTATACAGCTTTCGAATTAATATTCGGGAAACAGTGTAATCTGCCAACAAATTTAACAAAACATGTAGACCCAGTGTACAACTACCAGGATTACGTAATTGACCTTAAACATAGATTATAAATTGCTCATAGAGATGCTCGCGAAACTCTAATACAAAAGAAAAATATCAGGAAAGGAATATATGATACAGACGGGCAGACAAAGGGCACTAGTTTTGAAGTAGGAAGTTTGGTATTGCTAAGAAACGAAGCTAGAAAGAAGTTAGATCCGATATTTATAGAACCATACGATGTTTTGTCAGAAAATGGCGTAAACTGCGATATTAAATATGAAAATAAAAGAATAACTGTACATAAAAATCGTTTAAAACCATTTTACATATATTTAACATTGCTACAAACATGTTAATAACGAAATAAATTTAGACACACAACTTATTTAATCTATATATATAAAAATCAATCCATATTTGAGTTTGTTACCGGTGTTTGGCCAAACGCGTTAACCGATTCCAATGATTTTTTTTTCCATGACAGGTGACGTCTGTACAAAGGATGTTTTCTATGTGCGATGTCTGTATCTGCATCGGTGTGTTAATTATGGGCATTTGAGTATGAGTACACTAGCATATGTGCGTATGCGTGTAAATTCCGATGCAGATACAGAGACCGCACATATAAAAAACCATCGTACAGATGTCACCTTGTTATCCGGACGCGCATATGAAAGAGGGAGACCACATGAACGTTTCAAGCCTATTGTGGTGTTTGTGCGCTCTTTCATTCTTGAGATATCGTTTGTTCAAAGTTGTATTCAAATACCTCTTATTGAATTTTTTTGCATTTTTTTTGTGAATCGGACATCGGAAAGTTGCTTTTCCCACATTGATAACAATCGGTGTGAAAGTAAATGAAAAGTGATTCTATCGAAGTTTTTTAGTTTCGCTTTTTTATTTGATTCGCAAAGTAAGCTGACATATGCGCCTGCCAGACAACAAGCACCTACCCTAAGCGGAACAACAAAGGTGTGTGAGCGGCCTAAGCCATGCGGAGAAAAACGTGCAGTCCCTTTCACGGGTTGAGCTCAAATCAGGCAATCATATTATATAGACAATAATAAGGAAGTCTACTCGAACATATTGGCCAATAGAATTCTCGGGCAGGGGCAAAGCCGGGCTGGTGCAGCTAGTTGTATATAAATCAACTTAAACAATTTTATGTAAATTTAAATTTAACTAAAGTTTTAGATTAAAGAACATTTACTCATAAGAATACCGCGGATAGGTTAAGAAAAAAAAAATTACAAATTAATTTAAAAGTAATAAACTAAGAAATAAAATAATGCAAAGAGATAATGTAAACTAAGTAGAGAAATATATTAGATATAAATATAAAACAAAATAATACAAAGAGATACTGTAAGTTAAATAAAAAAATGTATAGTAAATATAAAATTTATACGAATTATAGGATGTAAATATAAAACTAAATAAAGAAATGTATAGTAAATATAAAAATAAATTTATACGAATTTAAATAAAGAAATGTATAGTAAATAAAAACATAGGGACGGGCTACAGTCCGCTTGGGCGAACTGTTGAATACCCTATTCTTATTCCTATCCCTCATAAGTGGGCGTGACAAAAGTCTAAGTATGGTTGAATTGTTAAGAACGCTCTACATATTTTGTTATATAACATTTAAAGGATTTGATAAAAAAAAACGCCCCCTAGCTCAAACTTGGGTGCTTCAATAAAATTGTTTTATTGAATTGTGGGCGTGTCAGTGGGCGGATTTAAAAAAAAATAAAACATGAGAATAAAGGGCCCCTAGAGAGTAAGAGAGTATATATTATAAATTTCAGCTCCGTAGCTCAAACTTTGAATTTTCAAAAAAAAAAAAAAAAAATTGTGGCGTGTCAGTGGGCGGATTTTTAAAATATTTACACATGAGCATAAAGGGCCCATAGAGAGTATATATTATAAATTTCAGCTTCCTAGCTCAAACTTTGGATTTTCAAAAATTAATATACCCTTAGAATAGGGTATAAAAAAATTATTTTATTTATTTGTGGGCGTGTCAGTGGGCCGATTTTGAAAATTTCTTATTCCGAGTAGTTTTAGGAGTCATAAATCATATATAAAAAATTTCAGCTTTCTAGCTCAAAATTCGATTTTTTCCAAAATTTAGTTTTTTTGAGTTTGTGGGCGTGTCTGTGGGCGGATTTCAAAAATTCGTAAACTTGATTATTTCGGGACCCTAGAGAGTATATGGTTAAAATTTCAGCTCTCTAGGTCCAGTTTAAAGGCCTAATTTCTGCCGACAGACGGACGGACGGACGGACGGACATGGCTAGATCGACATTACTATCGATGCTGATCATAAATATAGTAACTTTTAGGGGTCTACGGGCAATATTAAGGTATGTTACAAACTATGCGTCAAAATTAATATACCCTTAGAATAGGGTATACAAAAAATATAAATTAATACGATTTATAAAATGTAAGTAAAGTAGTAAAATAAATTGTGAAATAAGTCCTTTAAGTACAATATAATGCATAGAAAATTAACAAACTGTTGCAATTTCAATAACTTCTTTAAACCTAATATGTAGATAATAAAGCAAATATTGTATAAGTAAAAGAACAAATTAATTATGTAAAGAACTTTTATAACCATTTATATAATTTTTTAAAAAAAAAAGGGGAGAGGCCCTGTATTACACATAACACCAGAACACCAATAACCCATGTAAACAAAAAGCTAAATAACAAGCAATGTACACAAAAGCTTAATAATAGCCAATGTTAACAAAACTCCAAGAACTAAAACAAAAGAAAAACATAGGGACGGGCTACAGTCCGCTTAAGCGAACTGTTGGATACCCTATTCTTATTGCTATCCCTCATAAGTGGGTGTGACAAAAGTCTTAGTATGGTGGAATTGTTAAGAACGCTCTACATATTTTGTTATATAACATTTAAAGGATTTTATCAAAAAAAAAACGAAGCTTTTGTAAAAAAACGCTCCCTAGCTCATACTTTGGTTTTTCAATAAAAATGTTTTATTTAATTGTGTGCGTGTCAATAGGCGGATTTAAAAAAAATTAACACATGAGCATAAAGGGCCCCTAGAGAGTATATATTATAAATTTCAGCTCCCTAGCTTAAACTTTGAATTTTAAAAAAAAAAAAAAAAAATGTGGGCGTGTCAGTAGGCGGATTTTGAAAATATTAACAGATGAGCATAAAGGGCCCCTAGAGAGTATATATTATAAATTTCAGCTCCCTAGCTCAAATTTTGGTTTTTCAATAAAATTGTTTTATTTAATTGTGGGCGGATGTTGAAAATTTTATATCCCGAACAGTTTTAGGAGTCATAGATCATATATACAAAATTTCAGCTTTCTAGCTCAAAATTCGATTTTTTCCAAAATTTTGTTTTTTTTTGAGTTTGTAGGCGTGTCTGTGGGCGGATTTCAAAAATTCGTAAACTTGATTATTTCGGGAACCTAGAGAGTATATGGTTAAAATTTCAGCTCTCTAGGCCCAGTTTAAAGGCCTAATTTTTGCCGACGGACGGACATGGCTAGATCGACATTACTATCGATGCTGATCATAAATATAGTAACTTTTAGGGGTCTACGGGCAATATTAAGGTATGTTACAAACTATGCGTCAAAATTAATATACCCTTAGAATAGGGTATAATCAAAAGTCAACACTATACATCACATAAATGCAATAGATCAAGGAATAAGAAGAAGAACAATGCGCATATTCTCACTAAGGTCAAATTGATCATATTCGTTTTTGAGATATTTCAAGTTTGTAGGGATTGAATAAAATGGAAAAATATGTATTTCTAGGAAACGTATGCGATGCACCACAAACATCTACCTAACCGCGCTTGCAATAACAGATATCATTTATCTTACTATGGTGTTTCTCCTCTCTCTTCAACACTTCCAGACTGTGCATTTATATTATGAGATATATTGGAAATTCTACGGCCTTGTGATTTGGCTTACGGATGGATGTGGTAAGTTATTAGTAGATAGCTTTGAACTATATTCAATCAATTGCAATTGCTTTTACATTTATATTATTTTGTTTCTTCCCTCAAAAGCTTACATTTCAATTTACATCGCAGTTTGCTTCACGATAGAACGATTCATTGCAATTCGATATCCGTTGAAAAGACAAACATTCTGTACAGAGTCGTTAGCAAAAAGAGTTATTGCAGGTATGTATGCACAAACTGAAATACACCGTTTACGATTTTTTTCAATTCAGTTTTGTTCTATATTTTAGGTGTTGCAATTTTTTGCCTTTTTTCCACAATTTCCACAGCTTTCGAGCATAAGGCAGGCAGCGTTCAGAAATTATTTGATTCACATGGTAGACCTTGTCAAATTCAACCGATAAATTTCACTGAGATTCCGAAAATGGGAGATTTTGAAAAAATACAAGGTAAGTTATATTTGTTTTATGCTTAGAACTACTTATACATATACATATGAGGTGGCGACGGTGTAGAGGTTAGTGTATTGGCTTGTCACCCGTGCGGTGCAGGTTCAATCCCCACGGGGAACAACAACATTCGCCACCCATTCGCATGCCTCTACACCAAAAGGCGGATTTCTACCTGGTAGTACAATGGACCGTTACCGAGTCTGAGTGTTCTGGGATTTGGATTTCCTTTTTAAACTAAAAAAAAAAAAACAACTTATACATGTAGATCTGAATATTTGTTCCGTACACTACAACTACTTCGTATATGCTGATTGTAGAATGCGAAAAAAAAATGTATAACTTAGGATGATTGCACAAAAATGGTGTTTACTGAAGCTCACTCAAATGCGAACGCAGAACGAAATGTTGTAGCTGATGTCAAAATGAAAAAGTGGTAGATGTCATTTTTTTTGGTATTGACCATATTTGTAAAAACTCAATTATTATTGGTTTGTTCAATAAACCGAAGGAACATTTAATCTTGCTTCATCGTTTTTTGTTGTAGTACAACGAATTTTAAACGACACTCGTAGTAGGAATAATAAGGTCTTAACAGATTTTTTTGAAAGTTTTGGCTGTGGGTGTTAAATCGTTCATAAGAAGCTGATGATTAGGGTGAACTATCGTTTGTCGTGGTCAGGGAAGTTTGGTGAATGACATTTCTGCAATCTTGGTACAATGACTTCAGCCTACAGACGATTTTAAAGTCTTGGTACATTTTCAGCACATTTTCCATTATTTGCAAGCTTTGATCAAGAAATTCTCAGATGGATAACTTATCAGGTTGATATTTATCAAGATATGTTATATCTCTCCTAGCTCGGCTTCGATTTAGCGTATTGTAGAAAGAACGTTGGAAGTTATAAAGTCTACCACTTCCCAAAATCGATGAGCTAATCAACTAAAACCTCGATGCAGATGGTTTGATTCTGAGTGCATCAAACTCTGAGAAAAAGCATTGCATCGAACTCCGACTATTTTAAGACTGCGTACTTACAAGCAAATAAAATATATAGGTATAAGCAAATTTGTCAAAATAATCAGCTGGACTTCACAAGAAACCTAGCTAAATAATTGGTAAGGTCCCTAAAACATTTTGGTGTAAAGTGAGAGTTAAGAGGAAGCAGTAGATTATCGGGGAGTTTACAAACCGAAATTGTAACCTCTCATTTCGATCTTTGTCCATCGAGAGTAGTGAGCATCTGTTTCACTATGCTTTGCCTAATTGAAATTGAACTATTATTTGATATTAAAAACATTTTAAAAATTAAGAACAACAAAGCCCCGGGATTGATAGCATTCTTGTTGAGTTTTTTTTTATATTCTTTATTGGAATTATAGCATTATCTAGCCCTTATTTCACCAACCTTTTAACTTTTCACTTTGCAACTTTTCAATATATCTTTGCAAATTCCGTTTCATTTAAGTCAAAATTACAAAGAAAAAAAGTTGGAAATGTTCCCTCTTTGCAAACATTTCAAAACAAAAATTTTTGAATTGAGTATTTATTTTGAAAGGGCCGTTAAAATAGGTAAATTATTTAATTGAAAATGAAGAGCAGTTTGCTAGTAGACGAGGAAAACATGCTATGCTGTTCACAAGCTGGTTAGTTAGTGTGCACGATTTTGAAAACTTGTACTTTTCACTTAAAAAAATATTTGTTTGCTTATTAAGGTCAATTTTCTTCACTCTATGTTGACTTTCAATTAAAAGATTTTTGTTCAGCTTACCCACACAATTTTCTTCAGTCGTAGTTGAGTAGTAAACTTCAATCAATCTGACAGTTGTCGCACACTTGCCCTCAACTTGCGAAAATAACAAGTTATTAGACTTTTTCTCAATTTCAGAAAATAACAAATGTTGAAAGGATTTATTGCGCCAAATTTTAAGTTTATGATATTTTTTATTTGTTGCGAGTAAAGAAATACTTTTAAATTGTAAGTTTAAATCAGTAAGTTATCTTCAGCCGGCAATTGATCTAAACCAGTCGTTTTGTTCCAACTTGCGGTAGTGAAGAAAATGGCCCTAAGTAGATTCGAGTTGTCCTTTTTGATCAAAAATAAATTTGTAAACACACCGATTTTTTTTTTGTTTTAAACATTCTGACGATTTTCAAATAGTTTTCGGTGGTGGGAAGGTCGATATCATTTGTGTATTCGAAACGTGGCTATGTCCTGCTATTAACAGTGAAATCATTAATATAAATGGTTATACGACGTATCGGACTGACAGAATTGGTAGAAGGGGCGGGGCGGTGGGTTTTTTTTTTAATTACATTCAAAGTAGACAGTTGATTGCTTCTGAGGCGAACGCTGTTATTGAATACATCTTTATTGAAATTGCATGCGGATTTGATAAATGCTTGGTAGGAGTTATTTATAAGCCACCTAATGTTTTCGACACCACTCATGTTACCAAACTGCTTGAAGACATATCATTGCGTTATAATCACATATTACTCTGTGGTGACTTAAACATAGACCTTTTAGATAAAAATAACCAAAGTGTTGATCGATTTGTAAATAATCTGAAATCCCTGCAACTGTACTCGGTTAATAACGCTTTCTCAACTCACTTCAGTCATAGTTGTTCTACATTACTAGATTTGTTTATTGTTAGTAATATAGAACGAGTGAACTATTACGGCCAATTCTTTGTGCCAGGATTCTCGAAGCACGATCTACTTATTCTTTTTTATGATCTAGATCTTAACATCTCTGGCAGTGAAGCTAACACAATAGCTTTTAGGGACTTTGGGGCTATTGATAACGACTCCTTGCTGCGTGATATTTTTAATATTGAGTTGGAAAGGCTTCGCCAGATGACGTCCGCTGATGAACAGATAGATTTCTTTACATTGCAAATTAATAATCTTTTTATACCCTATTCTAGGGGTATATTAATTTTGACGCATAGTTTGTAACATACCTTAATATTGCCCGTAGACCCCTAAAAGTTACTATATTTATGATCAGCATCGATAGTAATTTCGATCTAGCCATGTCCGTCCGTCCGTCGGCAAAAAATAGGCCTTTAAACTGGACCTAGAGAGCTGAAATTTTAACCATATACTCTCTAGGGTCCCGAAATAATCAAGTTTACGAATTTTTGAAATCCGCCCACAGACACGCCCACAAACTCAAAAAAACAAAATTTTGAAAAAAATCGAATTTTGAGCTAGGAAGCTGAAATTTTTTATATATGATCTATGACTCCTAAAACTGCTCGGGATATAAAATTTTCAAAATCCGCCCACTGCCACGCCCACAAAAAAATAAAACAATTTTATTGAAAAACCAAAATTTGAGCTAGGGAGCTGAAATTTTTAATATATACTCTCTATGGGCCCTTTAAGCTCATGTATAAATATTTTCAAAATCCGCCCACTGACACGCCCACAAATAAATAAAACAATTTTTTTGAAAATCCAAAGTTTGAGCTAGGGAGCTGAAATTTATAATATATACTCTCTATGGGCCCTTTATGCTTATGTGTAAATATTTTCAAAATCCGCCCACAATTATTATTATTTTTTTTTTTTTGAAAATTCAAAGTAAGCTAGGGAGCTGAAATTTATAATACTCGTATATACTCTCTAGGGGCGCTTTATGCTCATGTGTTAATTTTTTTAAATCCGCCTACTGACACGCCCACAATTAAATAAAACAATTTTATTGAAACACCCAAGTTTGAGCTAGGGAGCGTTTTTTTTGATAAAATCCTTTAAATGTTATATAACAAAATATGTAAAGCGTTCTTAACAATTCAACCATACTTAGACTTTTGTCATGCCCACTTATGAGGGATAGGAATAAGAATAGGGTATCCAACAGTTCGCCCAAGCGGACTGTAGCCCGTCCCTATGTTTGAGTCTCATGTTCCTTTCAAAACATTTACCCCTCGAAATAAAAATTGTGTGTGGTTCAATATGAGAATTGAACACCTTCTTGAACTAATGAACAATGCGTATAAAAGTTGGAAAAGGTTCAAAATTCCTGAACTTTTCAATGCTTACAAAATTGCAAGGACAATGTTAAAAAAGAAATTAGAAGGGCGAAAATGAATTCTCTCCTTTCGAAGTTCAATCCAGATCTCAACCGAACCAAAACGTGGAGTTACGTTAAGGAGTTAGGTATTGGTAAACAAACGACTTCTGCATGTGTAAGTGAAGTAAGTCCAGATTACTTAAACGCCGAATTCGCTGCAGCCTCAAATGCACAACGCAATGATGGCCAAGGTCAAAGTTTATTAACACCAAACAATTGTATTACGTCAGGAAATTTCTGCTTTCATAGAGTGTACGAATACGATGTACTAAGCGCCGTTAACGCTATCAAGTCAAATGATATTGGTCTGGGTGGCATGCTTCCACAATTCCTTTAATTAATAATCCATGAAGTACTGCCAGAACTTACGTATATTTTTAACAGTGTCCTTACCTATTCCACCTACCCCAAATCCAGGAAATCCTCTAAGAATACTCCTATTCCTAAGAGCTCAGCAAATCGCAATGCAGCGTTGAATTTCAATTATACCATTTTTTTTTTATAATAAGCGCGCGGGATTAGTTGGGACCCTTATAATGTATTAGCTACACAGCGCGGGCGTTAAGGAAATTAGGGTGAGACGAAAAGGAGAGATGCCGATGCACGTTGGTTTTGAATGTTTGTAGGTTATAATGTGTGGGAAAAATGGAGCGGGGAAGAGCATTCCACATTCGTGTTGTACGGCTGAGGAAAGATTCTTTGAACTTC
Organism: Portevinia maculata; assembly: GCA_949715645.1. Lineage (NCBI taxonomy): Eukaryota > Metazoa > Arthropoda > Insecta > Diptera > Syrphidae > Portevinia > Portevinia maculata. Next base: position 114,014,224 of record OX454526.1, on the reverse strand, counting down.
ACTGTACGTCCGAACACAGGCTTGAGGGTGAACTGATGAGCATTCCTTACATGACGGGTATTGCGGTTGAAATGTTCAAGGGGAGGAATGCAACTGGCTTTTTCGTTTGAGCACTTATGGTGGAAATAACGATAAAACAACGAAAGGCAGGAGACATTACGACGATGACTAAGAGAGTCAATCGATCTCGCGATGTCTCGGTCGCCAATGAGTTTTATCGCGCTTAACATACGTTGCCGTTCTAGTTCCACACCCGAAAATGAGGGGCGTGACCCAAGAATCGAATATGAGAAGCTGAGGGTACTGTCATCAGCAAAGGAATGGATTGGATTAGAAGTAACAGACAGGAGATCATTTCTGAAAATGAGAAAGAGAGTCGGGGACAGAGCAGAGCCTTGGGGGACACCAGCATTTATTTGGTGAATTGCAGGAAGCCGTCTAAAACAACTTGAATTGAACGGTCCGATAGGTAATTTCTAATCCATTGAAGAAGAGTATCATCGATTCCATTTTCGACAAGAGAGCTTGATGCCAAACTCTGTCAAATGCCTTTGAAATATCAAGCACAACAATCTTACTTTCAAAACCCCGATGAAGAGATTGGTTCCACTTTTCGGTTAGATATGTCATCAAATCAACAGTGGACCTGTTGCTGCGAAAACCATACTGCCGGTCATTGAGAAGTTTTCGCGATTCAAGATATTTCATTAGCTGACAGTTTATCAGCGTTTCCATGACCTTAGAAAGAACGTAAGTGCAATTGGTCGGTAGGAGGAGTGAGAAGAAGATTCACCTTTTTTTGGTACAGGCTGGACAAATGCTGTCTTCCATCTTCCCGGGAAGAGTCCTGAATAATAGGACAGATGGAAAAGCTTACGCAATGGTTTTGCCAGCGAAGAAGAACACCTCTTCAGAACGATAGGGGAAATACCATCTGGACCAGCGGATTTGTGAACGTCAAGATCTTGAAGTACTCTAGCCACTGTACGAGTGCGAAAGTGAATTGGTCACATAGAGAATGCTACGCGCTCGAGTACAGGGGGAGACAAAGCACAATCTGGGAGCGTTGAGCTGACTGCAAAGTGAGCAGCAAGCAGATTGGCGTTATCTGTAGAGCTGACAGCTGGAATATCGTTGTAAATAAGTGTCGGGATAGATGACGAGATCGAATTCTTGATGTTTTTAACAAATGACCGAAAGTTTTTACTACCAGTGGGACTTTGTAGTATTTTTTGCCTCAACTTTTGGTCATAGGAGAATTTGACACGATTAATGTCGGCATTGCAGTCATTTCTGGCTCGTTTAAACTTTTTACGGGTTTCCTCAGATGGGTTGTCTTTGAATAGCCGAAAACTTACCTCTTTTAACCTGATAGCCTCTTTGCAGCTCGAGTCACACCACGCGTTAACCTTGGGTTTGATACTTTTAATCCTGTTAGGGATAAAAGACTTCATACCGAGGTGAATTATGTTTGTGATCATATCAGCAGCAGCATCCACGTCGCTGTCGAGGAAGCACAGCGACCAGTTAAAACTCTTAAAGAAACCGTTTAGTTTTTCTCAATTGGCTGTCTCGTACTGCCATACGGTTCTTTTAGGAGTTTGTTCTTTAACTATGTGGTTGGAATACGAGAAATTTGCTGATATGATACAATGGTCTGACGAACCTAGAGGCGATAATACGTTCAAAGCGTATTTATCGGGGTGAGAGGTAAGAAACAAGTGCAATGTGTTGGCGGTTTGGCTGCTAATGTCCGGTATTCATGTCGGCTCATTTACAAGCTGAGTCAGGTTATTTACCTCGGCGAAGATCTCGACGTACCTTCCTTCGGGTGTTGTCTGACCAGAATGTCGAAGCCAGCTTGAATTGTGTATATTGAAATCGCCCGCAATAACGATTTCAGAACGAGGACGAAGGGTCACAATTCTTGTAATAGAATCAGACAGGGCATCAAACTCATTATAAGTTGAATGTCTGTCCAAGTTGGGGCTTATGTAAATAAAACAGTAGTGAATTAATTGCCTACGGACATGGAATTTTAGCCAAATGAAATTAAATTCTGGGTTGGCACATTGGCCATATTGAGGCTGAAGTTGGTAGGCTACGTCACTACGTATATAAACGGAGATACCGCGATGGGGAAAGAATAATGGTACTAAGTTGTACCCAGGTAGACTAAACTCTGTTAAATCAGAGCCAACGCTAACCTGGGTTTCACTAAGTGCCAAAACAGCTGGTTTGTTGTGAAAAATGGGCGTATAATGAAAAAAAAAATTTCTCAACCCACGAATGTTGCTGACATCCACAACGAAATTCCTACACATTACAAAAAAAAAAAAACACAACTCCGACGCTAACTAAGCATAGGCCGTGAATTGAAAATATACGTTAGATTTCCAAAACAATTTACCGCAGGTGTTATGCCCGTACGGTAATTTGTTTTGGTCCACTAACAAGATCAACAACTCACCACCCGCTATTCGCCCGATGCTGCCTTTACCCAAGCATTGCAAGTGCACAAACGATAAACGAACGACACACGCAATAGTCAAGAAAGAGCAACAGTGATGACGTGGGATGGGGGACGGAAGGAAAACCCTACGCTGTTGCTTTTTTACGCTTTTTTGCTTTTTTTGTTAACAGCACTGACACCGGCCACCGGCACTGGCTCTATGTGGATTTTTTTTTCCTTTTTTCACACACGCACACACGCGATTTTGTATTTTATTTTTCGCGAAACGTATTGGCAAGCCGGTAGGTATATGTTTGTCGGTTTAGTGACACACGAAATTGCATTAAAAAACATAGGGGCGGGCTACAGTCCGCTTGGGCGAACTGTTGGATACCCTATTCTTATTCCTATATCTCATAAGTGGGCGTGACAAAAATTTAAAGGATTTTAACGAAAAAACTAAGCTTTTGTAAATAAAAACGCTCCCTAGCTCAAACTTTGGTTTTTCAATAAAATTGTTTTATTTAATTGTGGGCGTGTCAGTAGGCGGATTTAAAAAAAAATTAAGTATGAGCATAAAGGGCACCTAGAGAGTATATACTATAAATTTCAGCTCCCTAGCTCAAACTTTGGACTTTCAAAAATAAAAAATAAATAATTGTGGGCGTTTCAGTAGGCGGATTTTGAAAATATTTACACATGAGCATAAAGGGCCCCTAGAGAGTATATATTAAAAATTTCAGCTCAATAGCTCAAATTTTGGTTTTTCAAAAAAAATATTTTATTTAATTGTGGGCGTGTCAGTGGGCGGATTTTGAAAATTGTATGTCCCAAGCAGTTTTATGGGCCAAAGATCATATATAAAAAATTTCAGCTTTCTAGCTCAAAATTCAATTTTTCCCAAAATTTGTTTTATTTAATTGTGGGCGTGTCAGTGGGCGGATTTTGAAAATTTTATGTCCCAATCAGTTTTATGGGCCATAGATCATATATAAAAAATTTCAGCTCTCTAGCTCAAAATTCGATTTTTTCCAAAATTTTGTTTTTTTGAGTTTGTGGGCGTGTCTGTGGGCGGATTTCAAAAATTCTTAAACTTGATTATTTCGGGACCCTAGAGAGTATATGGTTAAATTTTCAGCTCTCTAGGTCCAGTTTAAAGGCCTAATTTTTGCCGACGGACGGACGGACGGACGGACGGACGGACGGACATGGCTAGATCGACATTACTATCGATGCTGATCATAAATATAGTAACTTTTAGGGGTCTACGGGCAATATTAAGGTATGTTACAAACTATGCGTCAAAATTAATATACCCCTAGAATAGGGTATAAAAAGGCAACGCGTCCGCACGCGACGGGGAGCAATCTGCAACTTTATTTCAAAAGCCTTCGAAAAGCTTTTACATCAACAATAAATGCATACCTTAACGAGGCGTGTCTTTTCTCACCTCACCAGTCCGATTTTAGACCGCATTATAGCTGTACTACTGCACTTGTGAATCTAGTTGAAATCTTTCGTGTTGAAATGGACAAGGACAACGTAACATCACTGGTACTATTAGATTTCTCGAAGGCTTTCCATCCCATGAAATACGTACCGTTGCATAAACTAAAATACTTTTTCCACTTTGACTCAACGCGGATGTCCCACAAGGGTTAATAATGGGTCCGCTGTTGTTCACACTGTTCAACAATGGCATTCCATCAGTTCTGAAGCACTGCAAGAATCAAATGTATGCAAATTAAAAAATCACTTTCTCATTTTTGTTTTTAAAAAAGTTCTTTATTTTTTTCCTTACACTTTTACACTTAGAATTCTACTTATGAACTAACCGGACTTCTCCGTTTGGATTATACTTAAGAACTGATTTGGATCTCCTCTGCAAGTCCCCAACAAGTGGTTTCATTTTATGATCTGCTGAGTCAAGTGCATTATGACTTCAGCTTGAAATTTATGTTTATTGTTTCGGTTTGTTGTTTCAGGTTGCTGTGGCTGGGCATTGAATGTTACGTTGTAACATTGTATATTGTGTGATTGTTCGATATAGATTGTAACATTGTATATTGTGTGATTGTTCGATATAGATCGTAACATTAACTCCCCTCTTTCTTTAAGAAGAGCGTCCCGCCTCTTCTGTCATTTCCGTTGTGAGTTCCTCCACTTTTCGTAGGAGTCCTTGGAATCTCAGCTCCTCTAATTCCGTATATGGAATTTTGTTTCTTGATCTCATCTTGAGGTAAAAAATTAAAAAGCTTGCAACCGCTACAATCACCGTTACTACTGTAAAGGATATGATGACAGGATTGCTCAAAGCTCTAGGCTGTAGTGGACTGATAAGATCAATATTATTAAATTTCAATTTTTCATTGTAGGATTCAAAATATTGACTAATTTCGTAATTGTCAATGCTGTATGTTTTTAAATAGTTTTGTATTGTTGCAGTGGGGTTCTCGTATATTCTATTATCGATTGTTGTTGTATTTTGAAAATTAATTAGGTATACTCCATTTATAGTTGCATTGTTTACCACATGTTGTCCAGATATAAGGATTGATCCATCTTTAATAATTTCTAATTCTAAATTCTTTTCCCTTATTTTATTACATATAGCTTTCTTATTATTTAATAAATTGGATAAACATGTTTCATTTGTTATTCTCTTACAAAATGCATATCTTAATTCTAATTTACAATCTTGTATATTAATATAGTTCTGATTACATTCAGCAATTTCATTATTAATGATAAGTTTACCATCATTCTGGCTTATGGCCCTTGTTTCATAGAGTTTACAGTTTTTTTCAATTATCGGATATTTAATTAATATAACAATTATATCTTTGTTTTGTAATATTTTGAATTTAGAAACATCAATCAGGTCTGTAATTGTCATACTACCATGCTCATGTTTAGTTATTTCTTTAATGTCTTTTAGATTTAATATTGAAGGATTTAATATTCCCAACTTGGCTAGGGTAATCGTGTGTATAATGTTTTGCAATTCTATTATTATTAACTTGTTTCTTTCCCTGACTATTCTCAGATGCGTGTTAGTTTCTATTGTGTTTAGGGATTCAGATAGCTCGTGTATTGCATTAAATATTTCTGAGTTTGTAACAAATTGTTTGTTATTACTCGTGATTAATTCGGTTAGTTTATTGTTTATTAAAATCGCGTCGTCGTGATCGGGTGAACCTGAAATCCACTTCCAAACTTTACCTATTTCATTAATGCCTCTTTTATTTCTTATTTCTTTTAGTTGTCCTAGAAGGGTTTTAACTATATTTATGTCCACATCTCTGTTCGGGTCTAGTAAGTCGTTGTCATTGTTTTCTTCTATTGAATGTTTAAAAAAATTATTATTATTTGATATTTTATCCTCAGTATCCTCAATAAGTTTTTCAAAGTATGTTAGGTTGGTTATATGGAAGAGCTCCTTATAGCTGGTATAGATAGCTGCATCTCCATTTTCTATTAGTAAATAATTCTCTCTCGTGTAATCAATAATATCGGCTGCTGCCATGATGAGTAATAATATAAATATAAGATGTGACATCATTCCTGAAAGATATTTTTTATATTGTCTTTGTGAACTATTCTATTTTTCGATATTATCCTAACTCTATTTCCGAGGTCTTCTTTTATTTTTTGTTTTTTGAATCTTGGTTTAAGCTTGTTTCTGACTCCAACTATTTTTTCATAAACTGTCTCGTTTGGTTTATATGTCTTAACATACCTGTTTTCATTGTTTCTGGCTAACATTTTTTCTTGTGCTAATAATAATTTTGGTACTAGATTCCAATGGTTTTTTTTATTATACATGATTTCAAATGGACGCTCGTTAGTAACAGAATGAATAGTTTTATTATATGATTGTACTGCTCTATATATCGCTTCTATATAACTAATTAATTCAAATTCTTCTCTTATGCAACGTGCAATTTCTGTGATTGTTGAATGGACTCTTTCCACTCTACCATTAGAAGTAGGTACTATGTTGAGGGTCACAAAAATAAATTTGAATACCTAATCTTTGCATTAAAGATTTGAATCTGGGGGTCGTGAATCCGGGTTCATTATCCATTGTTATATTCTTTACTTCTGGGAAACTTTGCAATACTTCCAATACTTTTTCCTCAAGATTAATTCTATCTTCAATTTGTTTAATTACTAAGAATTTTGAATAAGCGTCTATACATGTGATAAAAATAAAGTGTTGAGCGAAAAATATGTCTAAATGAACATGCTCCCCCTCCTTTTTTGGGATTGGAGCCTCGCCAATCGGTACCTTGTTAGGATGACGGTCGTACTTGTTTTTATTACAAATATCGCAATTTCGTACGAATTCTTTAAATTGTTGTCTGAGGTTTGGCCAGTAGTATAGCTCGTAAATTTGTTTTATATTTTCTCTGTAATTACGGTGAGCTCGAATATGTGTTTGTGTAACTATTGCTGCTTGATCTTCAATGTTACAGATATCATTTGGAAATATTTTACAGTGAAGGAATTTGTTGTTAAATGTTTCTAATAATTTAGTTTTGATTTCATATAAATCTTCAGGAGTTATGAACAAAGCTACTACTCCTGGTCTAATAAATTCTAATAATATTATCATCAAATTTTCTATTGTATCATATTCAATAATGTGTCTAACTTTATTAGCAAAGTTCTGCAATTTCTCATGCACTGTGAAATTTCCTTTTGCAATCATAAATTGCTGTCTGAAATCATTCAAAGGTTTATTTGTCACTGTGATTTTTGTATTATCACTACTTTCAGCTGAATGCTGAGTTGCGTCAGTCGAAGAACTGTCTGTCATATTATTTAAATTTTGCCTAGATAGCGCGTCGGCTACTACGTTCGTCGTTCCTGGTTTGTATATTATTTTGGGTGCATATTCTTCAATTAAGGCATGCCAACGTTTCATTTTAGTATTTGGGTTTCGTGTAGAAACTGCATAGGTTAACGGTTGGTGGTCTGTATGAATTTCCAGATTTGTTACATCATACAAATAATTCCGTAATGACTTTAATGCCCAAACTATAGCATAAAGTTCCTTTTCATTTGTGGCATAATTTCTTTCAGCTCCATTAAGGGTTTTGGAAATAAAAATTATTGGTTTATCCTCTTGAGATAAAACTCCACCAATTGCATCATTGGATGCATCTGTTGTTAAAATAAATTTCTTATCGAAGTTAGGTTGAGATAATTCGATCTCATTAATCAAATATTCTTTTAGTTTTTGAAATGACATTATACCTTCTTGATACAGGTTAATGTTAGTTTTTTTTGATATATATTGCGAAACTCTACCATTTTCGCCTGCTAAATATTTTGTCAAAGGTTTGGCAATTTTGGCATAATCTTTGACGAATTTCCTATAATATCCTGTAAGTCCTAAGAAACTCCTTAATTGTCTCAGAGTCTTAGGGACTGGAAAATTTTGGATTGATTCAATCTTTGTCGGATCGGTTTTAATAATATTATGTCCAACAATGTACCCTAAAAATTCTACTTTCTTACGATAAAATTTAGATTTCTCCAAAGAGATTTTCATATTCGCTTCTTTGAGCGTTTGTATAATTACTTCTAAATCCTCTGTGTGTTTATTTAAATCTTCAGAGTAAACAATTATGTCATCAATGTAAACGTGACAAATTTTTCCTACAAAGTTTCTCAAAATATTATCCATAGCCCGTTGAAAAATGCTTGGAGCGTTTTTCAGTCCAAATGGCATTCTTAGGAATTCATATTTTCCATTATTCACTGAAAAGCTTGTTTTTTCTATGTCTTCGGGTTTCATTTTAATCTGATGAAAACCGGATTCTAGATCTATGGTTGAAAAATATTTAGCTTTGCCTAAATTAGAAAGGATTACGTTAGTATCTGGGATTGGATACTTATCAGCAATTGTAGTTTCATTTAGTTTCTTATAATCTATGACGAGTCGCATTTTTGGAGAACCATCGTCGTTTGTTCCTTTCTTTGGAACAACCCACACCGGGGAATTATAAGGACTTTTCGAAGGTCTTATAATTTCATCATTTAACATTATCTGCAATTCTTTATTTACAAACGCGTTAGCAGATAGTGGGTAGGGATATTGTTTGCTCCATACAGGAGTTTCATTGTTTGTGCGTATTTCCGCTTTTATATCCGTTCTGAACGGTATTCGCGTATCTATCCCTGAATGCATTTCATTAATTTTAGTTTTTATATTTTGTTCTAATTTTTCCTCATTCATTTCTACAATGTTATTTAATTTTCCTTTACCGTTACTTATAAATAATTTCTCCTTTTTATTCTTACGTACTAACGTCTCATTTTCAAAGTCTAGTTTGATGTCTGCTTTTTTTAGCAAATTACAACCTACTAAAAGGTCTGAGTCAAGATTCTCTAATTCATAGAATCTCATAATTTCATCAAAAATGGAAACTTCATAAAAATGAGTTATCAAAGTTGATCCATTTACTGTTTTCACTTTCTGCTTTATTAGTAATTTTTGCCTATAATCTAAGACATTTGGCTTAGCGTAACAATTTGTTGCGCCTGTATCTATTAGTATTCTTAATCTTTGATTTCTTGGGCCTCTTCGGAATACATAGGGTAATCCGGGCACTCGTCTAAAAAAGCCTCCTCATCTAAGTTGTGAATCCGCTCTACCTTAATTGGTGGTTGAGTACCTTGTTGACTACTCTCGTGAGGGCGTTTTTCTGGTAAATTGTTATAGTTCATTTGCCTGTTTGGCTGAAAATTATTTGGTCTTCTAAACTGATTACGGTTATTGTAATAATAATTGTTTTGGTTTTGGTTATTATTACGAAATCTTTGCTGGTCAAATCTATTCTGTTCATGCCAATTAATTGGTCTATGTGCAGAACTACCTAGTTCCATTGGCTCTGGTTTTGAGTTTCTAAATGGATTAACGTTCTGATTATTGACGCGTGGGGGAAATCTTAAGTGATTTTGATTAAAATTTTGATTTCTAAAATTTTGTTCGCGCGGTACCGCCACATTATGAGATTTATTAAATTGCAGAGCAAAGTTCGCTCTCATATTATTGCTTTCAAGCTCCTGGGCTTTCGCTAAAGCACAAGGTAAGTCACTTGGTGAAAGTGAAAATAGAATATTTGATAACGGTGCGTTCAATCCAGTTATAAATATTCTGAGTGCGTTTCGTCTGTTTGACTCATTTAATTCTTTAGTTAATTTAGTATCTGTGCCATAGGTCATTGTAGTTTTATTTGTTAGTAATGTTAATTTTTTGTTGACTTCATTATAGAAATCTATTAATGTTAAAGATCCCTGTCGCAAAATACTCAGTTCCTGTTCAATGATATGAACTGGGCGTTTATCTGAATACGCGAAATCTAACCTGGCTATTATCGCATCGTAATTTAAAACTGTGCCATGATTTGTTAGCACATCATTCGCGTTCTGCGTAATTTTATTCCTTAGAATAGTTAATGCCGAGAAGTACTTACGACTTCCTTTGGCGTAAAAGCTAAGTGAATTATTGGCGGCTTCACGCCAGCTAACGTAAGCGTTAGGGTTCCCAGTGAATTCTGGTAAAGATTTAATCACGTCTAAAGTTTCATTACAGGGGATAAGTTCATCAATTGTCTGAACTTTATAGTCTGTAACTAGATTGTTGTTTGTTAGGTGTTCTAACGATGTTTTTAAGATTAAAATTTCTGCCTGCAATGTTGCAGTATTGGCAGCTACTAGCCTAGCAACTGTGTTTTCTAGGTCCGAGTTAGGATTTGCCATGTTGAGTTTATTAAATTTCTCGCGTAATTCGTCCAGGATTTAAAAATTTCTCAAAGATATAATTGCGCAAAATAATAAATTTACTTTTACTAAAATTTGTATTGAATTCACAATCTTGATTAAAATTGTTTTTATTGAATTTAAGGATACAATTGTTAATATCTAACTTACTTAAATTAATCGGATGATCCCTGGTTCTGGAAAAGTTGTTACAGCACAATCCTTCTTCTATATTTTATATTTTATTTATATTTCACTGTTTATTTATTTTTGGCTAAATAGAAACCATTGGTGTTTTTTCTTTTTATTTGATACTTTTATGTTGTTTATTTATATTTTTTTCTCCTTTCTACTGGATACTTTTATGTTGTTTATTTAATTTTTTTCTCCTTTCTACTGGATACTTTTATGTTGTTTATTTAATTTTGGTTAAATAGTAACCATCGGTGTTTTAAAACTTTTCTCCTTTTTCTAGGATACTTTTATATTATTATTAAACCGCACACAGATCTTCCCATACTTTTTTTTCTGGTTGACAAAGAAATGTGTGTCCTGTCACGGTCGCCAATTAAAAAATCACTTTCTCATTTTTGTTTTTAAAAAAGTTCTTTATTTTTTTCCTTACACTTTTACACTTAGAATTCTACTTATGAACTAACCGGACTTCTCCGTTTGGATTATACTTAAGAACTGATTTGGATCTCCTCTGCAAGTCCCCAACAAGTGGTTTAATTTTATGATCTGCTGAGTCAAGTGCATTATGACTTCAGCTTGAAATTTATGTTTATTGTTTCGGTTTGTTGTTTCAGGTTGCTGTGGCTGGGCATTGAATGTTACGTTGTAACATTGTATATTGTGTGATTGTTCGATATAGATTGTAACATTGTATATTGTGTGATTGTTCGATATAGATCGTAACATTAACTTGCAGACGACCAACGCGACGTGCAGCTGCATTTGAGCTATCCTTTTGGACTGGTGGAAAATGCAACGGAACGATTCAATGAGGATCTGAATTCTATTGTTTTGTGATCCCGCATAAACACATTGACGCTTAATTTCGGGAAAATTCAGGCAATCGTTATAGCCCGATCACGTATGGATACCCTAAACATACCCCAACTTATAATTGGTGGCTCACCCTTAATTTATGTCTCCAGCGTCAATAATCTGGGGAAAACATTTAATCAAACTCTTATGTGGGAGGACCATATCACAAAAACAGTTGGTAAAATTTACGGGTCGCTGCGAGCTCTTTGTCAAGCGGAAACTGTCTGCCCCTCAATATTAAAGCGATGTTAGTGAAGTCACTTCTGTTACCTATTCTTTTTTTACGACCATCCAGTTTTCTTTGATTTATATAGCCACAGTTTCCATAATAAGGTCGCCTTAAACAGTACAGTGCGATTCGTCTATAACTTAAGTAGAAGAGAACACATTTCCAGGCGTATGAAAGAATTTCTGGGAATGGACCTGCAACGTACGTATATGGATCACCGAATATTGACTTTCCTGTTTAATCTGAAAGACAGCCAGGCGCCAGATTATCAGTTCCAAAGATTACAATTTGCATCTTCAGCTAGAAGCAGAATTCTAATTTTGCCGACCTATAAATATAACACAACGAAAAAACTATTTTTTGTGTACGCCATTCGACTGTGGAATACGCTTCCGGTTAACATAAGGAGATCATCAGGCTTCAGCGACTTCCAGAGAAAATTGAAAGAATATTTTTGTACATAATTTTAAACTTGTTTTAGGGTTTTTGTTTTCATTTAATTTCATTTCATTCTTCTTTTTTTTATTATATATAGTTTTAATTTTTTTTTAAAGTCTTGTTTTAACTTGAAATTATGTACATTTCAAATTAACCTTTTATAACTGTTACACAATTAATGGATTTTGTATCAACGTGTTTACATAATCGTAAGTAACTAAACAAACAAACAAAAAAGAGTGGAGAAATTTCTATTTGTGATGTTTCGCCAGATGTTATTCTTTTCCACAACCACAATCAAACACCGTTTCACAAAACAAAACGTCGCCTGAGAATTGTTTTGTTCCATACGCCATTGACACTATTTCGAGAAAAACGCATTTAAAGGTTTGCGTACTTGGTATTCCGAAACTGTGTGATACGATTTTTTTTTTATTTTTTTAATTTGAAGTTAATCTTATAAAAAGTTCACCTACCAATTTCCAAAGTGTTTTGCCAAACCGTTAAGAAGCCACGTTAATTAACGTAAAAGTCTCCTTTTTTGATTTGTGTCCCACCTCCTACATTTTGAAATTGATTTTTTTTTCATACACGTGGAACAGAAAAAAATGGATATGGCACAAAGCAATTCTCATCCAAAATATCTGAAAGGCAAGAAAGCATGGAGTTGGATACTACAATTTGACAAGAAAAATCGATTTCATTTTTTTTGTTAACAAAGTTTTTATTCAAAAAATACAATAAAATAAGAAAATTATTCAAAGTGTTTAGCATTAAGCCAGTGAGTGAAAAATGTCAGATCAAATCAGATCAGAAAAGTACAGCTTCGAGTCATAATGTTCTCCTCTCAGCTGTGAAATTTCAAATAGATAATCCTCTTTGTTTTCTAGTGAATTTCGGGTGAGCATTGTACCATCAATGTTTGGCCTGATATCGATTTGATCACAATTTGAACTCGTTCCATGTTATTCTTTCGATTTTTTTTCATATAGCTATATGCGAATATTTGTAACATTAAACTAAGAAATACGATATCTCATGCCAAACAAATAAATCAATTGGCATCAGTACAATTTGAATTTTCAAATTTGACACATTTCACTCACTTGCCCTACCTCAAAACTAGGTACAGAAAAACTTGTGCTAAACTGATCTGCACAGCTTCATTTAACACAAATTGACAGAATGTAGAACACTTTGCGGCAAGTTTTTTACTCATGGAACACCAAATCTTGTACTTTTCTGAATTTTTCTGTGCTTATCTGTGCAGGTAAGGTTCATTAAACACATCTATTGAAACCATATGTATTCAATGATTGACTGCTCGTACGTCTGCAACTAGGTTTTGCGTTTGCAGCACTATTCATCACCGCACCGAATTCATATCTTCGTAATATCAATATTATCTACACAACTGTAATGGAGGTGAAACAAACCAATACTAAAATTTTGTTTGCGATCAGTGTCCTACATCCATACATAGCTTTTCTTTAACACGAGTGCACGTAGGACAAACCAATTCTCAACTTTGTTAATATTTTCTGTATCTCTTGTCGCAGTTATATGCACGTGGGACAAAACAATTCTCACAAAAATATAGCGATAAATTATATGGAAAATGTGTCCCAAACGCCAAAAAATGGTTTATGGCACAAAACAATTCTACAAACTGTTGATTTTGGTGGATATGGAACAAAGTCGATGTTCGATATCTCGGGATTGGAAAGACTTAGAGCAAATCGAATCACAGATTTAAAAAGAGCATACAAAGTTACCATAGAATCCGTTCCTAACTCAAAACGACAAAAGTGGCGTATGGAACAAAACAATTCTCAGGCGACGAAAAGTCTCCAATATCTAGGGGGAATGGAGAAAATGTTTCTTATACATACGTAGTATTATCGCACCCCCCTGCCACGCTCATCAGGGTAATGAAGCTACTTACGCAGCGAATGCGTGCGGTGCTAAACATTGTTGATACATTTTGTGTGGAATGAAGGGATTAGGAGAAATCGTCACTAGCTGGAGTGTAGACAACAGGTGGTCAAAAATTACCGCAAAGTGCAATGACCAAGGTAACCATGGGCTTGACTATAAATAACAAAGCAGACAAAGAGGTTTCTTCCACAGTCTGTGAGGAAACGGAGATGCGATTTCCATGAACCACAGTCTAAGCCGAACATTCGGTACAATAAAAATGAAGTTGAAATTTGAATTTTGTCTTGCATTTTTTTATTTTCTAATTTTGTATACCCTATTCTAAGGGTATATTAATTTTAACGCATAGTTTGTAACATACCTTAATATTGCCCGTAGACCCCTAAAAGTTACTATATTTATGATCAGCATCGATAGTAATGTCGATCTAGCCATGTCCGTCCGTCCGTCCGTCCGTCCGTCCGTCGGCAAAAATTAGGCCTTTAAACTGGACCTAGAGAGCTGAAATTTTAACCATATACTCTCTAGGGTCCCGAAATAATCAAGTTTACGAATTTAAAATATTTTAAATTATAATAAATAATTAAATCGAATTTTGAGCTAGAAAGCTGAAATTTTTTATATATGATCTGACTCCTAAAACTGCTCGGGATACAAAATTTTCAAAATCCGCCCGGCGGTGGGCGTGTCCCACAATTAAATAAAACAATTTTATTGAAACACCCAAGTTTGAGCTAGGGAGCGTTTTTTTTGATAAAATCCTTTAAATGTTATATAACAAAATATGTAGAGCGTTCTTAACAATTCAACCATACTTAGACTTTTGTCACGCCCACTTATGAGGGATAGGAATAAGAATAGGGTATCCAACAGTTCGCCTAAGCGGACTGTAGCCCGTCCCTATGTTTTTTTTTTTGGTTTTAGTTTAAAGGATTCTATTTTTCTTGCAAATTTAGCTGTTGTCCTTGCGGCAAACAGTTATACATAATTCAGATTCAATTTTAGCGACCAATTTCTCAAATTCTTCTTTCCACACCGAAGGTAAATACTCTCTATGTTTATAAATCTTTATACATAAATGTAAATGTTTATACATGGTTAAAATAAGTCAATTAACAATGGAAATGAGAGACGACGTTTTAGTAAATTATATTCCAACAAAATATGAATCAAGTACATAGTATACTATAATTCATCACAAAAATTACAAAATACAAAGGTTTATTTGGTTTATTTTAACATTTAATGAACCAGACATAAATGCTTTTTCGAGCTATGTAAGACGAGTGGAGGCCTTTTGTCAGCCGATTATAACATTGTTCTATGAACTACGTTACGTCTACGTATAACAAAGAAAATTGTTATATTAATCTAATATCACGTTTAATATCTAGCATGCAAACAAAATACTACCTTGCATAACTGTCTTGTTTAATTTTGTCTTTGTAGACATTTTTGTAAGGGAGCAAAACTTATGCGCGAACAGCATAGGTGCTGGGCTTAAAGTCTTATAAGTAACATATGAAAAAAAAGTATTTAGTTCAACTGAGATTTTTCAAATTTATACAATATTTTGATATTTTTCTTTTGGTTTTATTAACTTTCAGAACAAGTGGCAAACATTCCAACAAAAGGAAATATCAATGAATCCCTAATGAATTATTTGTATAAGCCAAGACAATCAGCTAATCAATCATGGGACGACAACGGTAGTAGCACTGATTTTATTCGCATGACGGACCAATGTCACAATGTAAGATTTTTCTACAATTTTAAAGCAAAATAGTTTATTATAACTTTTCACTCCTTAGGAAACCTACTATAGAAACGAACCTACCAGCCTTGGTCTTAACGATACCTACACCAATATATTCCTCATCCTGACATCGATCATTTTCGTCTTCATCCCGCTAGGCATTTTGGCAACATTTAATTTTATTTTAATCATTCTTGTTCGCAAATCTAAACATCGTCGAGGAGAAATGACTAACGCAAGTGTTCGGCGATCAACAATTGTAAGATATTCAGAATGATTTCCATTTTATGTTGGGTTTAATGAAAATGTTTGCACTTTTAGCGCAAAAACTCCACGGTGTCCCAGGAAAACCGAATCACTGTTACTCTAATCGCAGTTGTTATTCTCTTTATTCTATGCCAACTACCATGGGCGGTATATCTGATCGTGTCTGAAGTAATTCAGATCGACAATAATATAAAGACTATAATTGGGAATGTCTTCAATTTGTTGGCTGCTATTAATGCCGCATCAAACTTCTTCCTTTACTGTGTATTGTCAGATAAATATCGAAAGACTGTAAAAGAGCTAATAATTGGCTATAAATATCGCAGACGAAATATGAGTATAAGTACTAGTTTTGCGAATAGTACGAGGAGGTATCGACCTGCATCGCAAATTGCGAGATAAACAAGTTACCTTCAGCACGGCTCCCTGAAATAAGGCCACAGTGCTGTTTTTTTTATTAATGCTAACAAGAATTCTTCAGAATGCTCTTTTCTGAAATAATGCAATAATTTTGTACAGCATAATTTCAGGGAACCCCTTTCTACAACTACTGTAATGTTGTAGGGTCTGAGCTGAAATTTGTTCCGCCAAGTGATCTTTAGGGGGTGTCGAAGAAAGGCTTTTTGATTTGATACTATTTTTTTTAAGCTACGTCACATAATAATTTTATAAAAGTATTATAAACGATGGTAGTTCTATGTTTATGTCGATAATTATGTAACTTAGGTACTTTGAACATTTTTATATATTTAAGTTATCATCGCAAATAACTATGAATGTAAGCAGAATGCAAAGAAATAGACCGTAACATAAATAAAAAGTATAAACAAGTTATGTGTACACAATTTTATTTATAAATGTATGGATTATTCTTCAAGATGGCAACAACGTTCCTCGGTTAGTGTTCGCTTTCGCTCCATTCTTATTGGTGTATTTCCCGTTATATTCATAGCTTACTCTCGCACTCGCACGTATTTTGTTTTTTCTTGAGTATGATGAGTTGTTCACGAACGTACGCACCCAGCACCCAACTAGCATTTTTGTACTTAGCTATAAATGGTTCCTTCTGTGGCCATAAGGCTCAGGCTCGTGACATCACCAGAGCTTTCTTGGAGCTCAAGGATCAAGCTCAAGGATATTTTGATCAAGGATCAGTCTTGATAACATTTTTTGGACGTGATTTTCTAGCCACACCCGGAACTTTGTCTTGCAATGGGAGCTTTTATCTGTATCGAACATAGTTATTTCTATTCGACATCTGGGTTGGACATTTGTATCGTACGTAGTTATTTGTATTAGACATATGGGCTGGACATCTATCCTGCTCCAAAGGATCAAAACCCTGATCTCGAGGAACAAAATCCAGTCTCAAAGATCAAAAAAGTTTGTTTTTCTTAAAAACCAAAAACCGATTATTTGGAGCGGTTAAACCATAGGTTAAACAAAAAATGTTAACCGAAAATCGGTTATTTTGCAAACACCGGCATCCCTACTACCGGCCGAACCTATCGATTCCTACTAACTTGTTGTCGAAGCGATTGATCAAATAATCGACTTATCTAACTACCGTGACGACATCCTCATTTCCGGCGACTTTAATTTCCAATCCTTTTTCATCGCATCTAACCCCACCACAATCAAATAACGTTTCTTCTTATATCGCCTTACAGACTCAAGGTGTGATTATAAAATATGCCAGCAAATTATTTGTTATTAGAAAGTGACGGTGATGACAGTTATGTTGGCAAATATCTTAATTTAACCCGCCAATGGTGACCTATTGGTCTGTGAGACCGAGTGTGTTAAAAAGATCGAATAACTTTATTCTCCGTTAATGTTTTTTGTTGCAATTTCGAGTAGCTGCCGCATTGCACGTTCCCAACCATCAGTTCACGTCGAACCTGGTTAGTGAGCACACGTTGCGTATTTTTTTTTACTATCCGGTCCGTGAGACCGTGTGTCACCGTTTATGTAAGTAAAATATTTTTTTATTATTCGCGTATTTTACATATAGATGATGTACCTGGGACAGCGGGTCCTTCAAGAATTGGTCGGTGCTATGAGTGTGAATGGAAAAAACAGAAAAACCAAGTACCTAGGTAGGTGGGTAGGTGTGGCGGTTTGATAAGACAAACCCAATTAGCACTGAGTGCCGTTTTGTTACCACAAACTCACGTGAACCTGGGTATTATCGATTGGTGGGGGAGGCTAAATCCAACCTGCGGAGTTCAGGAAAGTTATCAGTTCCTTGATACTTTTCTCGGAGACTTCCTCAAGTGTATTGAAGCAGGGGCTTCCCAATGTTCGTAGTCTGGTCCTAGCTAAAGCCGGACAGGTACATAGAAAGTGAATTAGGGTTTCTTTTTCAGTTGTCACTTTACAACTGCGGCAGTGTGTATTGTATGGGATGCCCAGCTTGGCCGCATGGTCACCTATATGTCAGTGTCCCGTAAAGATCAAGTACCTACTCTTGCCAAAAATTTCAAAAATATTTGTGTCTTGAACACGTAGTGCCGTTTTGCAGCAGCTATTTACCTGTATAAATTTAGTTTTTGAGATGTTTTTTTCTGTTATTTTTTGTTCGGAAGGATACCAATTTTTGTTTATTTTGTAAAAGTTCCGAATGTCGAAAGACTAAAAAATTTTATTTTCCTTAATGGACATGTGATCTTTTATTTTTTTCTTAATTTTAAAAAATGTATTACTAAAAACTTTGTTATTTTTAATGCTCTAATAATTTTTTTTTGTTAATTTAATTATTCAAAAAAAAGAGCTTAAATTGATTAAATATCGTTGTTTTATTGTCAAAGAGCATAAATTAAAAAAAAAATAAGAACTATTAGTAACACGTTTCATAGAATCTTCAGTTTAAAACCCCAGTGCCGGCGTCACCATTGATCAAAGTCAAATTTGCGTCACCATTGGCGGGTTAAGAAAAATACGAAAAAATCTTGGGGATTGTTCAGATCCCTTTACGCTACCCGACGCCAAGTTTGTCTTATTATTAGTTACGTGTATTGAATTTCTAGTTAAAGCATTTTTGTTTTAGTTTTTTTGAACCGCTTTCGATTAAACAAACTCGTCTTTAAGTATGTTTTGGACACCATTATTCTTCTTGAAGGAATGCGAAACATATATGTCTCTTTTATTTTGAAGCTTTGTTCAACTCTAGAGGAACTGCCTACCAGTATATGCTCGGGAACGATTTTGTTTCTCCTCTCGCACAGAGTACACTCTCGAAGATACTACACAAATTTATAAATGCGATCGAAGATGTTTTTCTGCCCGCAATGGATAAAATGACGCTCAGAAATGGAAGGAAATGTCATAAAGATTTACTTTTTCCAAAAATTTAAGATTCCCCGCGGTAAATGTGACATCTTACAATATTAATACAATTTGTAAAACTATGTTTAATATTCTTCAGTTATTGACTGTATTGACGGGAACCATGTCAGCTTGATTTGATCCATTTCAAATGAAGATATGTTTTTTTTTAACATGAAAGGCTATCTCAGCATTAATGGTATGATCGTAAGTAAAACATCTCTTGAAACATTAATAACAATACCTCATAATATTTCGTTCAGATTGCTGACCATCGCATAATATCTGTTGGTCCAAATTACGGCAGTGCGGAACATGACTCTTTTTTGTGGAATAACTCCACAATCAAACCAAAGTTAGAGTCTTGTTATAGCCAACGAATAAATAAACACTAGATATTGCTGCTAAAATACATAACAAATTAAATCATTTCGAGTTCATATTTTAATATAGATTGCTTTGCAGGAGACAGTGGATATGCACTAAATACCTTACCGAAAAGCAAGAGTAGCAGCAGTGGCGTAGCGTGGATTGAGGCCGCCGGGGGCAGACCAAATTTTTGCCATCCCTTGTAATTTTTTCACACACTAAAACAAAAAAACCTTTGTCTACGGTTTAAACCAGTTATACCTGCAATAAAACTAAATTGTGCCATCCACACCATACAGCAACTTTTTTTGGTTTCTGCGAAAAAAGTAATTCAAAATTTTGGTAAAAGGTTGACAGTCTGCCGAGCTAGAAGAGGACAACATTCTTTTTCATTATTAACGGGAACAAAATGTACATTAATTTCCAATAAAAATAAATACAGATTTCACACAATTTATGTCTTTCATTCAAAATCTAAAATGATACCTCAAATTTAAACACCCTTTATTAGATACCTCTAATACCGTAATACAAAAAAAAAAAACAAAATAACTTATTCGCACGAACTCCACTCCAGTCTCCAGTGTGGTCTCCAGCTATGCACCGCTTGCAATTGTCATTGTATACATACTTTATAGTACTCTCCCTTCGTCCTTCGTGTATACGACGATACGCCACTCGACGACTTGCGGCCAAAACAAATGATGATAGTTTATGCACATTATCCGTGTGTTTCTGTCTTTTTTCGGATAAGGAATAGAAAAGACAGAATATTCGATTTTTTTATTCGGAATATCCAGAATGGAATGAATAAAGAAACAAAAATGGACCGAATAGAATGACAGCCAGTTGTCTATTGACCAGCGCTGCCACTTAGTTCAAGAACAAGTACAACATTTACTACTTACAATTAATATATTTTTTCTATTACTGAACATGTGAGTTAATACTCCAGTACAGCACTAAAATAAAAACATATATAATAAAACAAATATGAGAAGAGAAACCTTAAGAAAATACAATTTAAGTTCACAAAAACAATAATAATAACGATATCTCAGTAATACAAATTACATTAAATTAATTAAACACCCTTATTATCGTTGTCAAAAATTAATTATTGATAAGCGACAAAATTTATTAATCAATCGATATTTTGGTACTATGAATGTCAATTAACAAATTATTCATCCATTGTGAACACTGACAAGCAAAATGCGATAGAGCACGTGCGTAAAGCTATCTCTTTCTGAAGTGCCGCATTTCTTTCTTAAACGTCAAGAAAAAATTGAAGCATACAATTTCAGTAATTTGCAGAAATTGTATGAAAAATTATTGCGATTGTTAATAAAGTGTATATTTAGGAGAAATCAAAGGGAAAGTTTCTGCTTTATTGAGGAAAACCCTGAGAAAGTATGTCAGGGCAAAAAAATATATAAAAACAGTGAACATGTTGACCAAAATGGCTTGTGCAGCTCCTGATTCAGCAATTTAAAGGCATTTTCATTTTTTTTTTGTACAATTTTGTTATTAATTAATTTTTTTGTTCGTTTGTACTTAGTAGTATTAAAAATATGTATATAGCAAATTCGTTCAACCTAATTTGTTTCCAAAAAAAAAAAATTTTGCCAAAATTATATTTTTATTTCTCGTACACAATTCTACAATATTTTTTACGTTTTACTGTTCAAAAATAGTGTTTAGGTACTCCTTCTTAATTTTATAGCGCAAATAATTTGATTATTTAATTAATAATTTGATTATTCAATTAATCAGCTGAGTACTACTATTGGGAAAACGTATTAAAATTTAATTTTATTTTGTTGTTAGTTGCTTTGTTTAAGCTCATGCTTTTGTGACTGCTTTTTGTTCATAAGATTTATGGAAGTGTAGTTCCAATGATTGTATCTATTCAATACATATTATTTTATTTTCCAAAAAAGCAATTCTACTCACATTTCGTTTTAAAAATGTTGTTTTACAAACAAAAACAGCGAATGAATTCTCTAAATTTATTTGTCAGTGACGAATTTGTGACTGACTGAACATTTTAAAGCTATCAATATTTTCGAAAACCAAAACAATATATAGCGGAAAACGACTTGTCCCTATTAAAGTCTCCACAGCTGGTTTCTTAACGAAGTACCCAATACAGTAATATACAACTTTCGCTCAGATAAAGCATAATATATTATTTATTACTAAGATATTGTTATTATTTGTATGAATAACATTATATTCTCATGTTGTTATTATGTTAAATATGTTGAATCAAAGGAAAAAAGTAAAACATTAAATATGTTGTCCTTTCGAGTAAGGATTTAGTACAAGTTCAAAAAACATACACCTTTTTATGTAGCATAAGTGGCAACACTGGTCATGAAATCATCTTGTCACCAACTACCAACATCTATGCGGCATTTCATGCCCACAGAAGACCATTTTAAAAATGTATATTTGATTCTGGAAGGAAATTAAAAATATATAATAAAAAAAAATTAACTTAAAACAACACACATAAAAATATAAAAAAAAGACAATAAATTTGCAATAAATGCTCACCCATTTGATTGTTTGCTGTTGCTTCTATTTTTTTTTTCATCAAGTGCATCTGTCAAACGAGGGAATATTCTTTTTATTCCACCTTTCTCTAGGAATAAAAAGAATGCATTCCATTTATTCCAGAATGAATAACGAAACACCGAAATGGATTATCCGGAATATTGTCCGGACCCGATAATCCTCCCCCCCCCCCCCCGCGCGTGGATCTGCCACTGTGCTCGTGACTAGGTATATGAGAAGGTGAGAAGGAAGATGATACAGGGAGCGACGGTAGGGCGGAAAGTTGAAGGAATTATCATCGAGTCATTTTTTTCCTTGTTATTTGTTTGCTCTGATGGAAGTTTGGAGTAGGTTATGTTTTCTGGTGTTTAATTCAATTGGTATGTATGTGTATGATCGCTGAAGGAGAGTCGCGTTTCAGCGGTGAGGATTCTCAAATGATTTTTTTGAAGTAAAACTTCTTCACGCACGCTTGAGTTGGGGAGAAAGCTGGTGAATGCGTTACGGAAGTGTAGGCAAACGGAAGTTGAGAGGGAAATATACTAAGTGATAAGGATATGACGAAGGAAGAGCTTAAATCTCTTTTCTCAATAAAGGGCAATACTAAGCTCTTATCATCTATCCAAACCGATCCAAAGGAGGTGAAAGCTATATCTAAAACAGTTGCCGACAGATGGAATTTACCGGAAGTGATTAAAGTCATTGTGTCCATGAATCGCAGTTCATTAGTTCGTCTTTTTTCGTACAGATGGCTCTCGAATTAAAATACGAAAAATACATAAACTCCCATTTGAAATCAGCGCCACGAAAATCCGATACTGTGGCGTTTGGGGTAACTATTCCTTACAAACACCGAGAATGGGTTCGTTCGGTAGAGGATGTGACCATTGAGACTATTTTTCCGGATGAATTGCGTAGTGGCGAGCATTTGTTTAAAAGAATAGCGCATTTGCGTTAAACTACGGCACTAATTGACCATTGTAAGGAAAAGCCAAATGTTCTAAGACCCAGCTATTTGGTGGAGAAAGGTTACTTTAAGGCGACATCGAAGAGAGTTTCAGGTACCGAAGTTCCACTCTATGAGCTTTTGAAGGAAAAATAAAAATATTATTTTGAAGTAAAACTTCTTTACGAACGCTTGACTTGGGGAGTAAGCTGGTAAATGCGTTATGGAGGAGTGATCGGGCGAGGCAAACTGAAGCTGAGATGGAAATATAAGTTAGTGAAGATAGAAAGAGAGAGAGAGTAACGTTTCGTATATTACTGTAGGGGCAAGAGAGAGAGGTGCGAGCACACATTTTCTCTCTTTCTCTCATAGCCAGTTATGTTTCTTTTATCTAAGACACAGTGCAGGGAGAAAACTATCATACGTTGCCATGCCAGCGACCTTGCCACGTCGAATAAATCGGTTCTCGTTCGATCACCGCAATTAAACGACGTAAGGCGTGGTTAGTACTTAGATGGGGGACCGCGTGTTGTTGGCATCTCTTGCGAACGTCTGTAATTTGCCGTTCGGATTCGGCGTAAAACTGTAGGTCCCCTCCACATGAAAGTGGTTGGAAGGTTCTAGGCCCTGTATGGGGCCGCTTTAGCCTAGCATCAAACGTTGCCACTAATTTCAGCAGGGGATTTCAATATTAATTTCGCGTTCGAAGATGGACTACTCTAGGTAAACTGCCTACAAGATAAATTAGAACTACAAATTAATAATAACCGAAATGCACAAGACATGGAACAACAATCAATGCAGTTTTCTCTAGATATCTTTCTAATTTTCAATCGAAAACATTATGTATCTTATTTCTCATACCATAAGCCTATTGTCTCGGTCTTACAATCAAGCACAGTAATTACTGATGTATACGATAATGAAAATAATGAACAAAATAAAAAAAAATCTATTCAAAAATATTAATTTATCAATGAAAACCCATAATAAATTTAAATATTTGTAGAAAAATAATATATGTATTGTATATGTATATACATGTATATATTGTACATATATACAATACATATATAAACATGTATATGTACATATATATCTAGCTAAAGAGGTTTTACATCAGTCGTGTGGTCTAAAGCACACTCGTTTTTTTGTAATTCATATTTGCAAGTGAGAAATGGATATTCATATTTAAAGTTAGGGGCGATGTTGGATAAAGAAAGGTGAGAGAATTTTCGTCGAGTAGATTGATGGTATATTATTTGTTGGCTTTGATGGAAGTTTGGGTAGGTTAAGGCATATTGTAATTAGACCATCACAGTCACCTTTAACGTGTTTCTTTGTGTTTAATACAATTGGTGTGTATGTTCAGATCGGTGAAGGAAATTCGCATTTCAGCAGTGAGGATTCCCAAATGCTTTATAAACCATATAAACCATATAAGCCTCAATAAAAAAATATTAATTGAGGCAGAGATAAAATAAGATAAGCCAAGTTATAGGGTGTGTACGAGCGAGTGCTCAGTTTGTCATTATAGCTGCTGAAATTGGTTTATTTATTGGCATTTTAAAAGGATACTGAAGAAGTTTGTTGACTTATTTGTGGTGGGTCGAAAACGAGTCAGAACGGGCGTTCGAAGATCTCGTAGAATTCACATTGGGAGTATTTAAATTCAAACTGTCCATTCTTCAAACTAAGGTATCTCTAATAGACTGCATTTCAGTATTCGTTGAAATAGTGACGTAATAGCTCTAATGTCTGTGGCCTCTTCTTGAACAGGTGGACGTCGTCGCTCATTTATATCATCGCTATTGTGGTTACTTGCCTGACCGGATTGCCTTGCTGAAGGGGGGTTATCTACCAGTTGTGGTGAAATCTGATCCTGGCTTAAGCCTACACTAGCGCCAGGTGGAGAACGACTAACTATTGGTCTGGCATCCATTGGTCCTGAGCAGGGAGTTGCATTTCTAAAACTAGACGAATTTCTCATATTACTTGCTCTTCCTCTAGAACGTGTATTTGGAACCTATTATAGGAAATTTCGGATTTTAAATACCTATAACTTCAAAACTTTTAACTTTCAATATCT
This sequence comes from Portevinia maculata, assembly GCA_949715645.1. Classification (NCBI taxonomy): domain Eukaryota; kingdom Metazoa; phylum Arthropoda; class Insecta; order Diptera; family Syrphidae; genus Portevinia; species Portevinia maculata. The sequence goes on along the minus strand of OX454526.1, from coordinate 113,989,028 downwards.
TTTAATAAATCTGAATTAAAAAAAAATAATATATGCATAATTTGTGGCCAGCGCGGTCGGTGATAAATTAGATATTAAATTAGATAAGATTAGATAAAATATGCTTAAGAGCAAAATATCTATTTTGGTAAACAGACGGACTGTGCAAATCAATGCACACAATACGTTATAACTACCAGACAATGAACTATACTATAAAAGAATTAGAATTTATATATTGGAAAAATATTCATATCCACAACTTATCCTGTCATGAATAAAATTAGACCAATATGAATACAAAAAACAGTTCAACTATTTCTGATATTCAATGGTCGCAACGCGGATTACAATTAAAACCATGTATATACCGGAACTATACTAATGAAAGTCATACTCAACTTGAACTGCCAAGAGACACAATAGACTACTCTATAATTGCTGGAGCTTAGCAAAAAGCTCTAGAGTTAGCCAGCATAATCTTTGTAGTGACGTTCTTAATACCTCGAAATACATCTTCAGTGTGTTTCTTTATTCATTCGGAATATTCCGAGCCCTTTTGGTCAACATATTCACTGTTTTCATATAATTTTGTTTTGCTTTAACATACCTCCTCAGGTTTTTATCAATAAATTGGTAGATTTTATTTTTTGATTTCACATGTGAGTTCAATAAATAGAAAACATATATTAATTGTAAGTACTTAATTTTGTACTTGTTCTTGAACTAAGTGGCAACGCTGGTCATGAGCCAAATGGCTGTTATTCTGTTCAGTTCCTTTTTGTTTCTTTATTCATTCCATTCTGGATATTCCGGATACAAAATTGGAAAATTCTGTCTTTTCTATTCCTTATTCGGAATATTCCGAGTGAGCCATTTACGTTTCTTTATTCAATGGAATATTCCGGATAATCCATTTCGGTGTTTCTTTATTCATTCTGGAAAAAATGGAATGCATTCTTTCTATTCCTAGAGAAAGGTGGAATAAAAAGAATATTCCCTCATTTAACAGATGCACTTGATTATTGAGCATTTTTACTCGAAAGGACAACATATTTAATGTTTTACTTTTTTCCTTCGATTCAACATATTTAACATAATAACAACACGAGAATATAATGTTATTCATAAAAATAATAACAATATCTTAGTAATAAAAAATATATTATGCTTTTTCTGAGCGAAAGTTGTATATTACAGTGTTGCCGGAGAGAAATACGAGTATTATAAGGTAGTACTGCAGCCAGAAATGGGGAGTATTTTGAAAAAATAGAAGTACAAAAAAAAATTGTTTGCAACTTTATTCAAAAATGCTTCATTGATTTGCATTCAATATATTTACCTCCAATCTGTTCCGTTGTTTACCTTTAATGAGAAACAGTTGGAAAAAATCGTTCTGCCACTGCGCTGCTGTACGGAATACTGATCTTACAAAATGCCTTGTCAGAGGGAAAAGTGTTTCAACAATACTTTTTCAGCATTTGAAAACTGAATATCGTTGCCTCTTGCAGCAGGTGATTTTGGTGCTAAATTTTTAGAAACAGCAGCAGACTCATTTGTCTTAGTTAGAACCTCCAGCAACACAAGACACATTTACAGCTTTTTTGCCTTTACCGCCTCAAAGGAATCAAATTTACTAAATATGTAAAATACAAGTTTACGTGGATTTATTCTAACAAGAATTACAATATTTCAAGTATTAATTTAATAATCGTTTTCATTTTGTTGAACTATACATTCAAAATCACGGAGTTCAAACAAAAAAACGACCAAGAAAATACAATCTCAGGTAACAATAAAATAAATACCGAACTGACAGATGAAATTTGCATGAAAGATGAAGCCAACGAAACACAAAAACAAACAAAAAAGAGGAAAATTCCCTTTTTGACGACAGTTTGGAAAATAAAAGGGCTGATAAATTTTCATTACATTTTAAGTGAATTAAAGTTATTTAGGTTGAAATTACACTTTGCTGCAGGTGTAAGATATTTAAGATATTTAAAAAAATAGGATACGAATGTGAAAGGAGGAGTACGGGAGTACGGAGGTGTTCAAAGTAGTACAATACTCCTATGGGAGTAGTTTCGGCAACACTGATTGGGTACTTCATTAACAAACGTAGCTGTGGAGACTTACAAACTAAGTGGCAACGCTGGTCAAGAGACAAATGGCTGTCATTCTATTCGGTCCATTTTTGTTTCTTTATTCATTCCATTCTGGATATTCCGGATACAAAATTTAAAAATTCTTTTTTTTCTATTCCTTATCCGGAAAAAATAAAGAAACACAGCCACAGTGTTGCCGAAAGTACTCCCATAGGAGTATTGTACTACTTTCAGCACAGCCGTACTCCCGTACTCCTCCTTTCACATTCGTACTCCTTTTTTTTAAAGACCTAATATATCTTACACTTGCAGCAAAGTGGAATGAAAACCTAAATAAATTTAATTCACTTAAAATTTAATGCAAACTAGGCAGCACCTGCTGCAAGAGTCAACGATATTGAGTTTTCAAATGCTGAAAAAGCATTTGCTGTTGAAGTTGATACACCGACCAAGTCAAAACCGGTAAAGGCAAAACAAGTTCCACATGCCAATATCAATGTGTCTTCTGTTGCTGGTTGATGTGTTTTTGCCTAACCTCTAATAAAATGAAAAGAGGGAAAAATAACCACGCTGTCGGCTGTCGTCTCCAAAAAGATCATTTTATTCCGTGCATGTCAAATACGACAGCTAACATAATTAATTGAATTCACAATAGTATTTAAGAAAACTCTTCCCGTTGTTGTAGATGGAGTTTTCCGGTACTGGATGAGTAGGCGGTGTAACTTCGTGTGAAAATTTCCAGCATCATTGACTGATGATCGTAGTCCATCTTTGAGAATTCGTACAAAACGTTCTGCCTGTCCGTTTGTAGAAGGATGTGCTGGTGATGAAAGTTTGTGATTAATACCATTTGATTTTAAGAAATCGCGCAACTCTTTCGATGTGAAATTCGTGCCGTTGTCTGATACTAGTGTATTTGGAATACCAAACCAAGCGAAAACTTCCCTCAGTGCGCGTATTGTAAAAAAACTTGTTATTCGCTTCATTGGAAACACCTCCAACCACTTTGTCCTTGCATCCACAATCACCAAAAAATAATGCTCCATAAATGATCCCGCAAAGTCAATATGCAAACGCTGACAGGGTTGAGCAGGAACTTCCCACGGATGGATTACAACTTTCTTTGGCTCTGTAAGTACTTTTGCACAATCATGACAACTTCTTACCAGTTCCTCAATATCGCGATCTATCCCGGGCCAATAGCAATAGCTCCTTGCCAACGCCTTCATTTTAGTAATACCAATATGTGCAGTGTGTAGCTCTTTTAGGACTTCGGAGCGAAGTGTTGACGGTATTATCACTCGAATACCCCTATAAATACAACCATCTTGCAACATAAGCTCACTTTCCATAGCCCTGTATGGTGAATTTTTGAGGGTATCTCCAGATTGTAATTGAATGACCAATAAAGACAACTCTTTATCCTTTTTCATCTCCCTTAAGATGTCCTTGTTAGTCACGGGTAAAAAATCTTCCCAAAGCTGAAAAATTTCTTTTGTTTGAAATGTATTAACGGTTGCACAATAGATCGATTAAAAGAATTATGGCCAGCAGCTATGCAAACACAAGGTTTTAAGAAAAACCACTCGACTTTAGATCAGATGTTCACCTTGGTTAACATAGCGGATAGTTTTAATAGAAGGAACAAGTAATTTCAATATCTTTGTTATCTATTAATCTAGTAATTCACTTATTTTACAACAAATCAATTTCAAATCGTCGCTGTTCTATTCACCAGCTACATAACGATACTCGAAGGCAGACGTTTGTTCAGTTTGACTAGCTATAAACAAACCACAATATAATAGCCATTGAGCCTTTGCAATGACATTTTCGGCAAGACATGGGGCTTATCACCGAAAAGAGTCCTATGGATTTATACGGCTACGATAAGACCATTTATAGCATACATCATACGCTTTCGCGTAAATACGTTACTGCTGCTTTCGCCAAACTCCAAAGGAAGGTATGTCTCGGCTGCACGGGGGCCTTCCTCAGAACGCCTGGCTCCGGCCTAGATGCATTATTGAACCTCCCGCCCCTTGATGTTTACATCATAGGTTGCACAATCAAAGCTAACTCACGTTTAAGAAGAGGTGGCTTTTGGTATAATTCGCACTGGAGTTTTGATGAACTTGCGCAACGGCTGCCCTTCGACTCCTGGATCCTTATGGATATGCCGTCTGATGCGATCACACCGGAACTTCGGCTAACGCGCAACTACGAAGTCGACTTTCCTCGCGTTCAGGACTGGCTCTGGTCGGACTCTGAACCAGGAAGGGAATGCAGTCGAATCTTGACGGATGGCTCCAAACCGATCAAGGATCTGATGCTGATATCTTCTTGGAAAGCGACAACGTATGACTTTTCTTCTCGTTAAGCGAACATGCCATGGAATATATAGCGATAGTCAGGCTGCGCTTAATTCCTTGCTCAACCCCTTAACCACCTCTAAAATAATTCGTGAAGGCTGAATGCTGTAAACCTATAAGCTCCTTATAATTGAAGCGTTTTTCTTAGGAAGTGCTGTGTCTTCCTGGTAGTAGAATGGACCAGTATGGAGTCTACAGTGTAGAAAGTCTCGCACCCCGACAAAAAAATGTGTAAGTTGTAAAGTATGTGTGTAAGTTGATGATCGAAATTGGAAATAATAAAAGCTGCTAATATGTTTATGAATATGGCAGCTTGAATTTGTATTTGAAAAAAGGAATATGTTATTATGTATTATATGTATGTATTTTGACGATAAAATCATTTTCAATATTTCGAACGAAAAAGCCCACTAAGTTGGGGCGCCAATAAAAGCAAAGCTCTTAAATTGATTAACTACGATATACCTAGCAATTAAACAAATTTATAAAGTAGACAAACATTTCACAAATCTATGAAACTAAATGAATGGCAAACGGCTGTGTACCTGGAGGGTTATTTCTTTCGCTACCAGATATCGCATTTTGAATTGGTTCTACTATTTGCTGATTTATCTTATCAGAATTTTTAGATCTAGTACTTTTTTACAATTGATTCGACAAGGCTGTCAAACTGACAGATTTATATGTCAAAACAAAAACTTTTACGAAACATTGCAGCAACCAAACCAATATGTATTATGTTTTCATAATTTTTTCATAAATACTTTATAACTGCTGTGTCTTTTCTTTTTCTACCGGTAGACGCAACCAATGCCTACATTTCAAGCATGGAATTGACGTCGGTAGCTCATAAAAATTCCTATATACACAAGAGTAAAAAAAACCCTCTGAGTTGGGCAATTACATAGGTAGTTTGTTTTATTTTTTGGTGAGTGAACTAATCAGATTAATAATTTTGTTCAAGAAAGAAATCCACACATAGTGCACAAGAAACATTAAACCGAACATAAAAATAATAAAACGTAGTGTGCTATGTACAAACTGATATAACACGATTACGATGATATTCATACATATAATTAAATTCTAAAAAATAATAAGAAAAAGTCAACAAAGGCATAGTGTGTGTGATATGAACACTAAACAAAATTTACATTCGGGTAATTAATAAACAATTTAAGTACAGTAAATAAACTATTTATATGCGTGTTCTTGCAGCCCGGTGAAGACATTTAAAACAAACAATTCTATACGATGGACGATGATGAAATCTTAAAGACGGTACATTCAATTTTAGGTACAAGTGTCCAAGTCGTCGACTGTGAGAAGACCTCATCTGTTCGCCAAGAGGAGATACTCTTAATTAATGGAGTTGCTGTAACTCTGGAAGGCCACGATGGTGATGCAATTAAAAGTGCTCTCCGCAATGGACAAGTGCCTTCTGTAGAGTTATTAAATCAACTGCTGCATAAAGCTGGTATTTTAAGACAACCAATTCAACTGGAAACATCATTGTCTGTAAAGTCTTCTATGGTTACTACTGAAGAAGTATCTGTGGCACGTGGTGGTCAAATACTCGATGGACATAGCAGCGAAACAAAAGAAGATTACGTCTACAGCAGTTCTAAAAAAGAAATTTGGGAGCCCATAAATGCAACGTCGACAACACTGGAGAGCGAAAAGATGGCATATACACCAAAATATCGATTGGCCAAACAGGCAGAGGCTTCACAATCAACTGAAGGTGCTGTTGGTGGGCTGGCAGATAAATTCAATTCAAGTTGTAACTTAGGGAAAGATGGTGCCCGATCGAAACGCTCAACATCAATTAATATTTCGAATAAAATATTAAGTGAAAATAGCGGCGAAGGTTATGATTACTATTATAATTGCTCCGACAATGATCGTCGGGTAGAAGATGATGGTGATGACGACGACGATGATGAAGATGGTGAATTGTATCTGCTAAATCCACAGCCAACTCAATTTGCAAATAAAAAACAACCGACAAGAACCGCTACTACGACCCTCTCTAATAAGTATCAGAAAGAAGACAGCCTGTTATCGAAAGCGTCTGTGGCCTCCATTTCTGGAAATGAATCCAGTCTTCTGAGTTATGACTCTGGACATGATGGAGTATTTCACAGCCCATCGCAACAGACCGCAACAAGTAATATTGCTCTAGCACCACTGCAGCATTCGACCGCAAATAACACAGATCATTCCATATCCTCTTGCTATGATTTCATCAGTTCAGACGAAGCTGATTTCGTTAGCACTACAACTAACAATAGCAATTTTGGAAAACAATGTACAACCACATTTGCATCGAGGGAACTAGCCTATGCAGACTTACTCAATCAGGACATATCACAAGTTCCAAAGCTATCAAATAATAAACATTCAAATAGTCCCTATGTGGCTAAAAATCAATTTAGTAACTGCAAATCACCCAGCCCCTCTTTATCATCGCATCCCAATCAGCAGCAAAACACACGTATGGAAAATATAAATTCCACTTCACAAATAATTCCGCCAACATCTGTTGAGAATGGATTAGTATTTCGCGATGGGAATCTCATTTCTGGACCTTTAGACGCTCTAATTACACACATGGTGCCATCTAGTCATTACTATCCAACGCGATCATTTATTTTTTCATTCCTTCTATGTGGTCGTCTGTTTATACGGCCGCATGAGTTGCTCGCCAGGATTTCAGCAACATGGGAATATAAGGAGCAACTGCATGCTTATACGATGCCGATATCCGTCGATATTGTTGATGTTAAATCCACACAATCAAAGAGTAATTCCTCTGCTGGCAGAATAGAAGAAACCTATCCACCAAAATTCGCCGATGAAGAGAGCCATCAAAATGCTATGAAATCGGCTCAAAATTGTATCCAACTATTGTCTGAATGGATTGATACGTTCCCCTATGATTTTCGTGATGAACGCCTGATGCAACATGTGCGGGTTTTGGCACGAAAGTGTGTCTACATTGACAACAGTTTGGGAAAATCAGTTTCAAATATTCTGCAGAATTTGGTGCAACGTCTTACAGTTCTGGAGAAGTACGAAGAGTTTTTAACAACTTTAAATGCGGAGGAAAATAACGAATCAATTGCTACAGCAGAAGACGCATCCACTCGTCAGAAGCCATTCTCATCATCAATGCTTTCTGGTTGCTATACAAATAGTGGTTATGTTCATGCAGGCGGTTCGACATCGTCTAATGAACGCGACGATATCAATGCTACAAGCCTGTTAGAATGCAGTACTGGTGCAGCTTCATCGTACTTCAACGTGTCTGGAACGTGTTATCAACGTGTCATCAACAGTCAACAAAGCGATAGTTCATTGATTTCTGTGAAAAACCTTGATGCTGGAGGTATCGGTATCAGCGGCTTCATGACCTCAGCTGGCAATGGAGTTGAAGTTAGAGGTATTTACGGCTTGTGTCCCAACGCAGCTCTTTTGGCACATCAATTAACCCACATTGAGCTAGAGCGACTATCGCACATTGGACCTGAAGAATTTGTCCAGGCATTCGCTAAGGAGAATCACTTGGAATCGTTTAGCGACATGAAAAAGACAAAAAATCTTGAGTCGTATGTGCAGTGGTTCAATAGGCTGATCTACTTCACTGCAACAGAAATCGTTAAGAATCACAAAAAAAAGCAACGCGTGAGAATTATTGAATTTTGGATTGAAACAGCACGCGAGTGCTTCAATATCGGTAACTTTAATAGCCTTATGGCTATAATGCTGGGTTTGAATCTCTCCTCGATATCAAGGCTCAAGAAAACTTGGTCCAAAATTCAGTCTCCGAAATTCTCTGTGCTCGAACATCAAATGGATCCGTCAAGTAATTTTAACAGCTATCGATCGACATTGAAAGCAGCTATGTGGCGTTCGGAAGGTGCTACTAACGAACGTGAGCGTATTATCATTCCATTTTTTAGTTTATTGGTTAAGGATTTGTATTTTCTGAACGAGGGATGTTCAAACAAACTTCCAAATGGGCACATAAATTTTGAAAAATGCTGGCAGCTAGCTAAGCAAGTCACAGAATTCAATACTTGGAAGAAAGTCACCTGTCCCTTTGAGAAGTTACCCAAAATTACCATGTTCTTACAGATGAGTGCAGTACTTAACGAGAATACCCTATCCATTGCATCATTTGAGTGTGAAACACCGGAAAACAATCAAGAAAAGGAAACTTATAAGCGGCTGAAATCCGAGACTAAAAGTGCATTTTGAGGTAAATCAATATTATTGGATTCTGCAGATGTCGGCCGGTATATTTTATTTATTTTTTCATCGAATAATTTACTCGTAAACATTGCGTATTTAACTAATAACTCAAGCTTTTATTATATTTACAACCCCTGCACATAAAATATTATATTTTTTTACCTTGAGACTTAGGACTACCTATCGAATACTATAAGTACATTAAGTTTTATATTTATCAATTGATACAAATAAAAAAATCGCTATTATAGAACCTAAGAAATCACTCTGTAAGATTTGAATGGGCCATTTTTGCAACCTCTATCCCCTTTCCTATCATCAATTCTTTACCGGGCTGCGATTTTTGTCTCCAAACGAAGATGATAATTTCCTCTCAATTTTAAAGAAACTTCTCTTTAACTCTTTTTCGTTTTTTTTTATTAATGTATATGTTTTAACTTTCTGACAACATTTTTTTACTAAATCCATCATCGACAGGTTCCATTTATAAATGCATTTATTGCTCAATATTGTTCTTAGCAAAGGGTTCACCAGTGTACTTGTTCAGAGGTTCCCAAACTTTTTCAGTTCATGGCACACTTACAGTTTTTGTCACGGCGCCGTAGTCGAAATATTGTGTACAATAGGCACAGAAAATAAAAAGAAACAACCAAAATCTGAGTATCATCACATAGGTATACGTTTTTGAATAGGAGTTTAATTACAGAAAAATACGAAAAAAATCGGTGGCAGCACGTCCCGATTAAAAAAAGGTTTTAAGAACCACATCACAGCCTTGGTTCACAAATAACATTCGCCGGCTTTTAAGCGAAAGGAACCAAGTCTATAATCGATGGAAGCAATACAAAGTTGAAGAGGATCGTTGCCTGTATCGCTTTCTTCGAAACCAGGTTGTTACTGCTATCCGCATAGAAAACGCTAAAGTCTTTTCGAACCGGATCGCCACATCAGGCAACGGGCGAAAACTCTGGAAAAGCTTGCGTTCAATTGGAAGGCAAAAACCGGACTAGCCTACCAATATTGATTGCGATGAACTCAACTTAAAGTTTGTTTCCCAAGTTCCACAGCCGGTATCCGAGCCTCCAGCTCCCATGAACTTAAATCGAGCGTCAACGGGATTTAGTTTCTCCAGGATTGAGCCTGCTGATGTGGTTGAAAGCATGATATCAATTAAATCTGATGCGGTAGGTCTGGACTAAGTTCATCCTGTTTTCGTAAAAGCACTCCTTCCGAAGCTTTTACCTTTTATAACACTTTTGTTAAATACGATTCTAACAACTTCAGTTTTTCCCAAGCAGTGGAAGCTGGCAAAGGTTATTCCCATTCTTAAAGGAAGAAAGAAGAACGAGTACCGACCGATATCCATACTCTCTTTTCTTTTTAAAGTATTCGAGAAAATTATCCAAAAACAGATTACCACGTATTTGAACGAAAAAGACTTGCTTTCCAACTTCCAATCAGGCTTTCGACCTAAGCGTAGCTGCACAACAGCAATCCTAAACGTTGTTGACGACATAAGAAACGCAGTAGACAGTAACTTGGTTACTTTTTTGGTGCTCCTCTATTTCTCCAAGGCATTCAACTCCATAAGACACTGTATTATGCAGCAAATTATCAAATCAGTTTGATTTTGAACCTGAAGCAGTGAAACTTACTTTTCCTATTTATCGGGTGTCCCTCAGGGCTCTATTTTGGGACCCCTTCTTTTCTGCTTGTTGTAAATGAAATTCCCGAAATTGCTGATCAATCGTTAATTCATATGTATGCCGATGATGTCCAGTTACATAAAATTTGTCCCTTGGGTCTCATCGAGCACTGCGCCCAGACCTTAAATGACGATCTTCAGAATATAAATAACTGGTCACGAGCCAATAGCTTAGTAATAAATCCTGAAAAATCGAAAGTCATTGTTATATCAAAGAAATCGGTAGACTTATCGTATTTTCCTCGAATCTATCTAAATAATGCTAATCTCGAATTTGTTGACAATGCTAATAACTTGGGAATTATTTTTAATAGAAATTTAACCTAGAACGACCACGTGAATTTAATTGTTGGTAAAGTTTACGGTGCTTCAAACTTTGTCTGACTCTGAACTAACATAACTCTATGCCCTTCTGTTACAGTTTTTCTTTCTTTTATTTTTTTCATTTTGCTTAACTTTTTACTTGCTGAATTTTTTTTTCTTTTTCTATTTAATTAATTTAAGTAAATGAATTGTCACACCAATATTTTATCAAATTATTGAATTTAATTTCCACTTTTGTCTCTTTGTACCATATTTTTAATGCTTATTTTGTCAAGCTTCACAAAATTATAAGATATTATATCTTAATGTGTATGCATTCAAAGAAATAAATAAATACAAAATAAATATAAATACAAATACAAAAATGCAAGTTAGTCAATGTGACTGACAATGTGTGAATAAGGCTTGGCTACTCTCATTTCTTGCTCCACAATATTCTTCGAGCGATATTTGCTCTTTATTTCAACAACAGCTGAAAATTCAGCTTCGCATAAATAGGATGTTGCAAAGCGAATGCGAATCCTAATAGCTTTCGAACGTAAAGTTGGATATTCACTTGTTGACCGCTATCCTAAACTCCACGAAATTGGAACAACCAATTTTTTTTAAGGCTGTTGGTTTAAGAGAGTTAGATGAGATTCTCTTCTGGCAATTTTTTGACATTGTCTTCCTTAAAGTATTTTGTCAACCATTCAGTGAGCATCGAAAGGTGTTCTGTAAAAGGGAAAGTAAGTCTTTGCTTGCACACCCCTAAACTAATTACCGTTACCAAAGATTAGTGGACCATGTGCCAAAAGTCCCATTTTCTCAAAATATTTATTTTATCCTCTTTACTTCATTGATACAAACGGGTCTCAGGTGGGACCAGCTACACAATTTACATCTTAAAACTCTCCCACAAATGTGCATGGAAATCCGTGTCGTAAAAGAACGACAAAACGAAAATCGATAATAGGAGCATGCACGTGTTGCAATTCTTAAAAAGAGGCAGGACTAAAAACTTCCGGATCACACAAATGCAATATCAAAAGCACAGTTCCAAATGGAGAAGCATGCAGATGTTTATTGATGTCAAACCGGCGAACTCCACAGGCGGACCAGATTAGGGATGCAATAAAAATTCAAAATTTAAAATAAAAAAAAAAAAAAAAAAAATGAATTTCTTCGCTGGTATTTAAAACAGGTGCTGTCGTTCTGCTTGTCGTCTTGACAATAAGGTGTCCTTTGTTGAATAGATCTTTCGTTAGAGGCAGATAAGCTCATTGTTTACCTCGTAATTATTGCTATCAACGATTTTTATTGTAGATATGGACTGATGCTTATTTATTTGTTTGTTTGTTTAATAGCATATACTTGGTTTTATCCTCTTTTATTTTAAGGCAAAACTACCTGTTCATCAATCATCAATACCTTTACCACGGCACCCTGGGATCGGACAAGATTGGAAAACTCACATGCCAAATCCGGTGCACGTCTGGAATATAGCCTCTTATAGCCTCTTTCAAACTGCACATTCCGGTGCTTGCTTTCCAGCACCATCCGACCAAGCGGCACGAGTTTTGCCGGAATACCGAATTCGAACATCGTCGTTTTTATTGACTTAACATGAGTTCACTTAATGCCCTATACATGCCTCTCAACATGTCTACATAGCAGCTCCTGGCAATGCTGCTTAAGCACATGTGCAGTTGACTAAAGTGCTGTTGTTGTTTCAAAAACTTTGTTGCGGACTTAAAGCCCACAGTAAAATGCTTGCCCTACAATGAATATTGTCTCGTACGGGAGACCTCGATTTCCTTGAGTTAGGAGAATGCGTGTACCCTCTTCTTTCTTGGAGAAACCTTTAGTAGAAAGATTTTTTCTTTCTTTCACCGCTCAGCCCATAATCGCCGTTTATGTGTTAGTTCTCATTAATTATGTTATGTTAATATCATTGGTGTGGGTGTCTATTATTTTGCAAAATGTCATTTTGTTTTGGTCACAATGATTTGCACTTCGCAAAACTTGTTGGTTTTTTTCCCTTGTTTGGCGTTCATTTTGTTACACGATTACATTCTCTTTCTTCTTTTGCTTTTAATTGTTTAATAGTTTCTTTAAATGGGCTATGCTTTTCTCATGCTACGTTTATCTCGCATATGGTTATTTCGCGGTCTCTATTTATTTAGATTTATTTTTCGCCAATTGTTCCTCAGTTTACGGCTTTAAGAGGAAGTAACAAGAACTAAAAACCATTGAGCTGATTTTATAATATGTAATTAAAAAAGAAATTTATGACAACAAAAAAAGTTGTAACAGCATGTTTTTCAAAGCGCACAAAATCAAGGCAAAAGTGATTGAAGTAGAAATGATCACATTTATATAAAAAAAAAAACCAAATGATCTCTAACGAAACAATAAAAAAACAAAATGAACTTAAGACGAAATTATAACAAAACCAAATGAAAATTCTTGAAAAAAATCGAAAATGAAATGAAAAAAACCAGTCAATAACAAAACGCAATGAACAAATTTAAAAGTAACCGAATTGAAACAGCTCGAGATGAAAAAGGCGAATTCGAATATATTGGTACACGCGTATGTGTTACTTTGTCCTATGCGTAAGTGTCACATAATGGCTTATGTTGAACATAAATATTTTTGTTCTGTTTCAGCCGACGGCAATAAGTCGAAAGTCTCTGAAGCAAGTATTTTTCAAGAAGTATCAGCATTATAAATTACTTGCTAGTTTGAGTTCGTTCGTTTGGGTATTTTCTTCTATGCATTATGTAAAAAAAGAAAATGTAATTTTCTTTAATGATCTAATTATACAATAGATATAAACATAATTATTGAATTATAGAAAAACATGTTTACGGCGAATAATAAATAGATGATAAAATAAGGACTTCAAAGATTAATATAAAAAACTTACTATGGTTGGTTTGTTGAAAATAGAATTCGATTAGTTAAATGTTCTAAGTACATTGTGTCGCCACTGAAAAGGGAAACCTTAATATTATTTGATGAGATAAGGCATGGAAACTTAAATCAACCAGCGATCATCATTACCGATCATCGAATTATTGGCAGGGGCTCCCGACCCGTGGAAAGTCTCTGCCTGAGACACTGCAACCTTCCATCCTCTGCGATCACATATACGCTGATCGTTTGGTCTTTAAAACGCAGGTTCGGTATTCCCGTCTCGAACCTGGGGGCTTGGAGTCGAAAATCCTCTTCGCTGGAGCATTATTGTTCATTCGCTCTATGTGGCCGAGCCAATGTAGTCGACGTATTTTAGCTTTTTTAACTACATCCACATCTACAGCTTATAGAGTTCGCAGTTATATGTTCTCCTCCTCGCCCTCCTCGCACACACGACCAAATATCGGTTCTCCACTAAGGTGTCATTTGTGAAGTTGATGTTTACTCCGAGGTAGGTGAAGTCCCTAACTACCTCGAAGTTGTACTTCGTTTTGTCCTCGTTGACAAGGTCAAACAATTTTGCCTGTTCTTCAATAGCCATGAGAACCTCTAGCACGACACGCTGAGATCGGCGGATGATGTCGAATATCGTCCGCGTATCCTAGTAGTCGGACGGATCTGTTAAAGACAGTCCCTTCCGTATTGACAACTGCCCTGTGCATTATCTGCTCCAGAACAAGATAGAAGAAGTCACATGACAGCGCATCTCCTTGCTGGAATCCGGTACAGATTGGCAATAGTTTGGAAGAGCTGTTTTCTTACTGTACATTGCACCGACTGTTTTGCAGCGTCACGCGACACAACATGATCAGTTTTGTCGTTACCCCAAATTCGGCCATCGCCATGTAGAGCTCCTGGCGATGAAAGACATAGGATTGCCTTTCTTGTAGATGGGACATGATTGTATTCATACCTATGTAGCTATTATTTCTTTATAAATGATGAACGAGACTTACTTTTTTGAAAATATTTTATTAAAATTCTTTCCCAGAGGGCGATGGATCATATATACTCAAAATTGTTAGCATCAAGTAAGATTTTATTTTTAAAATATATACAAACAAAAATAAGCTCTTTCTCAAAATTATTATTGAACTAAAATAGTTTACTCTTAATCCTTACTAAACACGTTAGCTCGAATTATACCATGAATAATATAATGTTATATTAATAAATAATAGGCCATTTTCTAATTGTGCAACTAACACACATTCCACTTGTTCGTTTAAAAAAAACTTTTTTTATTAAGACTTGTATGTATATCAACCTCAATAAAATAAAAATAAAGAATCACTCGCATAGAATATTATTGTATAACTTAATTATATTAATAGTTATTATTCTGCATTTTCTTTGTACTTATATATATTTCTAAACTCAATAATTTAAGACATTTTATGTATGTATGTAGGTACAAAATAACTGAGAGCAACTACATATTTTATGTCCCCAAGCTACCTAATAGACATACAGTTTATGATAAACTGCATACCTACATACTTATAAAAATGTAAAATTCATATTTTATAAGCAAATTGAAAATACTAAAATGAATAAAATTGCTCGCCACATTGTAATTGGCACAGAAATAATGAGTTTTAATTAAAATGAAAAAGGGGATGTATGTATACAGCTGCGAGTAGACAAAATAGCGGAAGGTAAGCAACACTTTTTTTTTGTATAATCATAACGTAGACATTTTTGTAACTATTAGTTTAATACTTTGACGGATCATATTGCTAGTGATCCTGGCAGTAGGTGAGGCGTCCAGCCCATCATACAAAATTTGGTATCATGATTTGGAGATGCTTTCCCTGCCAATGGGTTGGTCCAATATATTGGATAGGAAGTGTTTTGGCGTTCTCTACACTCTGAATGAGTGTGATTTGCTTTGTTGCAGAAACCGCACTTTACATGACATTTTTGAACTGCCCTCCTTGTTTGTGCAGGTACGGGGGAGTCTGATCTATTTAGTGATTGATCGGAACTACATGGGTGTTGAGTTGTTCCTGCATGTAAGGGAGGAATATAGTGGGAGGGCTGCGCTGTAAACCAATCGAGTTGGTGAGGGTTAGTTTTGGTGCTGTATGAGTTATGAGTCGAGACCGAAGAACTTTTGTTGTTGAATGGGTTTTGGCGGAATTGTTGGCATTAAGACGGGGGCTGCGGGGAGCGTTGGAATACATTATGGTGTCACCTTGGCTCGGATAGGCTGGTATGAGCTATTCATTTCCGCTACTACGCTATCTAGTGTTCTCCTGGTTAGGAAACTTTTTATTAGTTTATCTAGGTCCGCGACTGCATTGGGCGAACAGCATTCGAACAGTTCGAAAGCTTTCCCTACTAGCTTCGTAGTTATTAGGGAAACATACTTTTCCGTTTTTATAGTCTGCAACCCCAATTGTCAAGCGCTTACGAACTCACAAACCCTTCCTGATTAGCCGGGTGCGCTAGCTCCAGAATACTGCGGGATTAGGCGTGAAACCATTTTGGCAATCCCCTCGTATGGCATTGTATTATTGTTAGTTCGGGCTGAGGTTGGAAAGGTTTCTTAGCGAATCGTCGAAACTCCTGATGAACTAGAATTGTTAGTTCGGGATGTGTTTGGCAAAACCTGTAATGGAATCGCGAAACTTGGTGAAATAGTAGGGCAAATTCCACACTTTTTCTGTAGATTCGGAATAACTTGTGAAAAAAAAATATTGTAAAGGATTTTTTTTCATTTGAAACTGATGTGTGTACAACAAAAATGCATATTTCCTGAATAGTTTACATAACCCAAACAGTTTTAAAAAAGTTATTTAAAAATCTAGCAATGGTGCGATGGTAGTGTATTTACTAAGTCCACCGCTACCGCAGCGCGAGAGATAAGCGGCTCATCCGCGGCGGGGACGTCGCCAATGCTCATGAGCTCCGCATTTATTACGCATATTAGTACCGCAATAGCGGAGAGGGATAAATTCGACACGGAAAAGCAATTTGCCGAATTTTGGTGGCTTTTTGAGGGGGGAGAGGTCAACATGGCCTCCCAAGACGGTGCGTTACTCTAGGTAACATCCTCTTAGTTTATAAGTTAGGCTAAGTTAGCTAGGGCGGTGATTGATTCTGTAAGGCTTCAGTCACGGCAGCGCGTGTGCACGTTGACGACTGCCAGGCGCTCGGAAAGCAATTGGAATTTTGAGCAATTGTTACGCAAGGCAACGAGATTTATTAGATTAAATGACCTTAAGTCAGTCCATATTAATTTTACGTATAAAACCGTACCACACATTCCAGTCTACATTAACAACAATGTAGTGGAATATTCAAACACAGTCAAATATCTAGGCATGACTCTAGACGCTAAACTGCGTTGGAAAGCGCACGTAAAGAAAAAAAAAGATGAGTTGAACATGCGATACAGTAAAATGTATTGGCTTATTGGGAGATTCTCATCCCTGTCTAACTACAACAAGTTATTGCTATACACGCAAGTTCTGAAACCAGTATGGACCTACGGGCTCCAGTTGTGGGCATGCACTGCACATGCCAAACAAATTTACAAACAAATCAGGTTTTCCAAAATAAAGTACTAAGGAACATAGTTAATGCACCTTGGTACATACGCAATGCCGATCTGCATAAAGATCTAAATGTTGAAATGGTTGAAGATGAAGTTAAGAAAGTTGCTCAAAGGCATAGAAGTAGGGTTCTCAACCACGTAAACACAGAAATAACAGAACTATTAAATAATGACAATGCAATCAGGAAATTGAGACGGGTAAAACCTCTTGATCTATAAGAGTTAGCTAGGGTTAATAAATCAGATATTGATTTCAAACAAGAAAAAAGTTTAGAAATCCGACAAACAGCGGATTTATCTTGTTGCGGTCAAATTGCCCGCAACAAGAGCCATTCTCTTTTTCCCTTGACCCTCCTTTTACACTCCCTCTTTTATCGGTCTGCGTTCCATGGTCTAAAGAAGTGGAGGGGCAACCATGGTTCCATCAGCCATTGGTCCACGTCTCTGGAGCCTTGGGGAGCAACCACCACAGGTGACTGGAAGGGCAGGAGGCCCAGGCCCAAACCGAATACAGACGGACTGTCTATAGAGACGAATACAGACGGACGGTCTGTGGAGGCAAATACAGACGGACTGTCTGTGGAAGCCAAGACAGACGGGCGGTCTGTGACGACGACTGCAGACGGACGGTCTGTAAAGGCGGGGTGCAAGTGAAAATCACTCCGCAACCAGACGAATTGTCTGCAACGGCAGGGTGGAACCAACGCAACACTAAAACATCCACCCTGCAAATACAAATATAATTCGCGGGCGCGGGCAGACTGTCCGAATAAGTCAAAGGCCCAGGAGCGAATATTGATCTACCACCGACACGGTAGTGAGTTTGGTTCGATAAGGGAAGGGACGACGCTCCCTTTTGACCCAACTCCATCGTGATAGCACCGTAGGAGCAGCAGAGGAGTGCGGGCGGGCGGCCCTGTAAAACACCCTCACAATAAACGAGCGACAGAACGTAAAACACCACCATTCGCTCAGCCAAAGAAACAATTACCGGCGAGAAAACACCACCAACAAACACAACACTTCAAAACCGAGACGTGGGTTGTAGGCGAACGCCCCAGAACACGTCGACATAACAAAAAGTGATTAAGACACAAATTAATAACGGCTGAGTGCCCACCATAAATTAAATTTATGTGAAGAATGGCACACGATCTGCATATCCCTTTCCCCAAAATCTGCGCACGACTCTACCGAGGTAGCATAGGAAATTTCGTAATATAAATAGAAAGGTTCATACCAACTCCTTAGTTCTGCGATCCCAAATAGTCGCTGGGCCTGGTCCTAGGGATGGACATCTTGAAAAAGATTTCTGTTTTCCGCATCCTGAAATTATCAGTGAGTTTTTGTCTTTTGAGGGGATAATTTTATCAAAAAAAAAACAACATTTTGCAGCTGGCATGTTGTTTGCAAAACTATTTCCTTGCTCGAATGCTTTTGTTTACTTCGCGAAACTTCAGAAAGGGCAGGGGCTGAATAAAGGCAGATCCAGGGTCGGTCGGAGGGTTTGTTCATTGCTGAGTTAGGGCAATGGGCGAATTCACTGAGAGAGAGGTCGCCTGAAGGGCATGAGAACATTAGCGGGTTCATGTCAGCGCACTGATGTGAGAGTACATAGTGTAGCAGAAGAGGACATGGACCACCAAATGTCTAAGTATGGGTGAGTATGGGGGAGTACGAAACAGTTGGCCTCTTCAGCGCTACAGCTGAATGGCCGCGTTAGAACTGTCGTTGGCTCTGCTTCCCCACGTATGTATGGATGTGTGAGTGAGGATGCCGGCCGGCCGAATGGACAAAGCCAGCTGGTAAATGACTTCTTGGTTGACCAGGCAAAGAGACAGATTCAATAGTGGTAACGTCCAGAAGGGATTTTGACTTATAAAAAAGTGAACAAAAGTGAAGTGTCGAGGAAGGAGATAGGTGTAAGGAACGTAACGGGAGCTCAGGATATTTTCAAGGAGTGATAGGACGATTGTCGTGGCGGGATTAGGCCCACCAACTTGCAGGACGAGGACGAAGGAGTTGAAAAGAAAAGCTAAGTATTTTTGGAATAGATTTATATATCGATAGTTTGGTTCGTGATAGTGAGGCAGTGCATTGGAATAATTAGTAACCGCGGTAGGATCGTGCTTTCGAGAATCTCGGTTAAAGACGGGATACGCGACCCATTAATTCCGGAATATTTTCCACCCCTCGGGAGAACGCGATCGGGTCTCATTTTGGGGAATTCTTTTTTTTGTATCCCAAACGGCTGTTCGGTACCGTAATAAAATTTTGCCGTACTCCAACGGAGTTTTATAACGTGCTATAAAAAATTTTCCTCTTTTATTTCTTTGTTCCGCTCGTTTTGGTTGCATATTTCGGTTTCACAATTATCCTAAAAATTGTGTGGCGCCCATTTTTCTAACTATTTTTCAGCTCTGGGATCACAACGTGAATAAAGATTTTAATTTAAACCCCCGCAGTAAGTACCTATGTTTTCCTTTGGTGCGATTCACCGAAGATACTTTTCATCGCCTGAACCCACCCCGTGCTGAGTTACTGGGAAAACCAGCATACATATCTGCTGGCTGTTGCACTCGCGCTTTTCGCCACTTCATTTGACAGATTGTTAAATTTCAGTTTCGGTAGTGGCGACTGGCGAGGCGACTGCAATTTCGCTAGTACATTGAAATTAATTTATTTCTGTATTTTTCCGCCAATTCAATTTTTTTCAAAACTTAAACTAGTTTCGCGTTTGATAAAAGTGCAACAAATTGACGTGCAACGTGGGGCTTTTCTTTCGGTTTTCTCGTGTTTAATCGTGTTCGCGCGTTTTGCTGGAAAAAAAATATATTGTAGGGAAATTGCCGGTACAAGCTGGGGGGTCCTTTGTACCGACATACATTTATTTAGGGAAGTTTGGTGTTGTTCTAAAGTGCTTTTTACTTTTTGAGTTATCTTTTCACAGATTTCGAGTGGCTACAGATATTGGATCTAGGCATATATATTCAATATACAGCTCATCAACCGCTAGCAGAAAAAAATTGCAGTTTGGTGTTACAGTGCGTGCGGTTTTCTTCAGCGCTGAAACCGGTAGGAGTAAGAGAGATAACCAGAGGTAACTCGCCTGGTTATCAACAAGTAGGTGGATTTTTTTTTCTTATTTTCTTTGTTTCGTGCTCTAGTTACAAATATACAATGTATAATATAAATATAGTATAGTGCAATTTATTTCGTTACAAAAAAAAAATATTTTTTATCGCTACAAACAGTTCGAGGAAAGAACCATGTAATTGTTGTTAACTAGTTTTGCGGTCGTTCAGTACATAAACAGAGATTATTATCGAGTGCATTTATCTCGTACATAAAAAAAAATTATTAGTCATATCCACCCATATGTCGAGGAGATCAACAAGTAGGTGGATTTTTATACCCTATTCTAAGGGTATATTAATTTTGACACATAGTTTGTAACATACCTTAATATTGCCCGTAGACCCCTAAAAGTTACTATATTTATGATCAGCATCGATAGTAATGTCGATCTAGCCATGTCCGTCCGTCCGTCTGTAGCCAAAAATAGGCCTTTAAACTGGACCTAGAGAGCTGAAATATTAACCATATACTCTCTAGGGTCCCGAAATAATCAAGTTTACGAATTTTTGAAATCCGCCCACAGACACGCCCACAAACTAAAAAAAACCAAATTTTGGAAAAAATCGAATTTTGAGCTAGAAAGCTGAAATTTTTTATATATGATCTATGACTCCTAAAATTGCTCGGGATAAAAAATTTTCAAAATCCGCCCACTGACACGCCCACAAATAAATAAAATAATTTTTTTATACCCTATTCTAAGGGTATATTAATTTTTGAAAATCCAAAGTTTCAGCTAGGGAGCTGAAATTTATAGTATATGCTCTCTATGGGCCCTTTATGCTCATGTGTAAATATTTTCAAAATCCGCCAACAATTAATTTTTTTTTTTTGAAAATTCAAAGTTTGAGCTAGGGAGCTGAAATTTATAATATATACTCTCTAGGGGCCCTTTATTCTCATGTGTTAATTTTTTTTAAATCCGCCTACTGACACGCCCACAATTAAATAAAACAATTTTATTGAAACACCCAAGTTTGAGCTAGGGAGCGTTTTTTTTTTTTGATAAAATCCTTTAAATGTTATATAACAAAATACTCGTATGTAGAGCGTTCTTAACAATTCAACCATACTTAGACTTTTGTCACGCCCACTTATGAGGGATAGGAATAAGAATAGGGTATCCAACAGTTCGCCCAAGCGTACTGTAGCCCGTCCCTATGTTTATACCCTATTCTAAGGGTATATTAATTTTGACGCATAGTTTGTAACATACCTTAATATTGCCCGTAGACCCCTAAAAGTTACTATATTTATGATCAGCATCGATAGTAATGTCGATCTAGCCATGTCCGTCCGTCCGTCCGTCTGTAGCCAAAAATTAGTCCTTTAAACTGGACCTAGAGAGCTGAAATTTTAACCATATACTCTCTAGGGTCCCGAAATAATCAAGTTTACGAATTTTTGAAATCCGCCCACAGACACGCCCACAAACTCAAAAAAAACCAAATTTTGGAAAAAATCGAATTTTGAGCTAGAAAGCTGAAATTTTTTATATATGATCTATGACTCCTAAAATTGCTCGGGATAAACAATTTTCAAAATCCGCCCACTGACACGCCCACAAATAAATAAAATAATTTTTTTATACCCTATTCTAAGGGTATATTAATTTTTGAAAATCCAAAGTTTCAGCTAGGGAGCTGAAATTTATAGTATATACTCTCTATGGGCCCTTTATGCTCATGTGTAAATATTTTCAAAATCCGCCCACTGACACGCCCACAATTAATTTTTTTTTTTTGAAAATTCAAAGTTTGAGCTAGGGAGCTGAAATTTATAATATATACTCTCTAGGGGCCCTTTATTCTCATGTGTTAATTTTTTTTAAATCCGCCTACTGACACGCCCACAATTAAATAAAACAATTTTATTGAAACACCCAAGTTTGAGCTAGGGAGCGTTTTTTTTTTTGATAAAATCCTTTAAATGTTATATAACAAAATACTCGTATGTAGAGCGTTCTTAACAATTCAACCATACTTAGACTTTTGTCACGCCCACTTATGAGGGATAGGAATAAGAATAGGGTATCCAACAGTTCGCCCAAGCGTACTGTAGCCCGTCCCTATGTTTGGTTTTGTTTTAAAGACAAAGAAATATACATATTATTATTGAGTGCATTCAATTCGTTTATTACAACAATATTATTCATCTCCACATATATACAACAGCCCTTTATTTCGAGGTAAATCAAAGACTTTGATCGCGTTCATCATATTATTTTTCTATATATTTGAGAACAGCCACTGAACCATATATTTAGTTACACATATCGATACCTACCTTTTTAAATAATATTTTAGTCAGCGCATATCCCATTTCATATTACATACATACGCTCATTGCGGGCACAGTAACAAGTAGGGTATTCTTGATTCTTACCATCAATTCTGTTTTAAACATACCCATATTAGATAGGTCACCCTTCGAACCTACTTTTCTCTAATATATAATATTACGTCTTCGCAATACCATCGCGTAATCACGTCGGAGGACATAGGTATAGTGCGTACCAAAACAATTGGCCATTCTACTGCGCAGGTCTCTTAAAATTTGTTTTACAATCTCTTAAATTGCAAAAACAAGCATAAAGAGACGAAAATGGGCGGAGCCATAATAAAAAACGACGTATACCCTGCCTTGTGTTCAAGATCGCTGTCGCGATCTCACTGAGGGTGGTTTCTTCATTTTCCTTCTTTTATACTGAAATTAGGAGCGGAGGAAAAATATAGACCATTATATGTCAACTTTACTTGGAGGCAAATATATTGTTTCGTTTTTTGTCTTGTCGGTTCTTTGTAGGAGTATGATGTGATCACGGTCGGATAGATTAAGCAAAACATTGCACATGAATTGATTGTGTGACTGTGTCTGTATGAAGGTGTACGGGTTTAGATTTAAACCCTATTTGCTCATTATGCTTTCGTTGATCATTATTAATTGTGTCGTGCATATTGATCATGTAGGTACTGATATTGGCACGCAAAGTAAAGTAAATTGCAGTGTCACACCAAATTTTTTTTGTTTATATCATTGAATTTGGGCGAGGTAGGTAAATTTAATAAAAAATTTACAATTTGGGAATTTTTTGGAAACGTAAACGATTTTATGCCCAATAACAATAGGCACGATTTTCTGTCACAAAAAAGAGGATGGGGTATTAAACGGTTCGTTAAAGACAAAATGGTGAACGTTCTTGATTCTTCAATAATTTTTTTTAAGAAATGCAGTTTTTAAAACTTTTTGAACTACCCACCACTTTTAAATTTGTAACCTTGATTAAAAGTGTAAATTATAGCGAGATAAAATTGACGATGAATTGCAAATATAAAGCAGATTTACAGCGAGCAGCAAAACAAAACACCAGTATACCAAATGAGTGGTTCGGTTTGGTTTGAATTAAGAAGTAAAAACACACACGTTTTAGTACTAAGATAAAAATATTTATTGATTTTGCTACCTATATATGAAATAGTTAATATTAATGTATATTAAATTGAATTCGAAGAACTGTCAGTTTCATAATCGGTTGAAGAATCATCTCCTGGATTGATAATTATTGCATCCGACATTGTGTCCCACATCTGCTCGTGTGAAAAGTATTCCTCCTCTGTCCTTATAATTTTTTCACAAACTTTGCGCCAATCTTCAACTGTTATTTTTGAAAATTCTTCTTCAGCTAGTTTCTGAACATCCGATAATCTAAACGTTGTATTTCGGCTTCCGACTCTTCCCTTGACTGTTGCCCAGATCTTTTCAATAGGGTTGAGATCTGGATGATAGGGTGGCAATCGTAGTACTTCGTGTCCCGCGCCGTGAATCATATAGTCAATCTTATGCTTGGGGTGGTGATTAGTCCGATGTCGCTTTATAAGGTCATAAAGTTCGACTTTGAGCATTTTTGAAGAATGCGGTATATTGTTGACGGAAAGCCATTCTAACATCTCCGATTTAACGGAAGCAGAAGTGATTTGCTTGTGTTCCCATTTGTTGTGATATGATGCGTTGTCCATTACAATAACCGATGGTTCCTCTAGGTTATTTAAAACTTGATCCTTCATCCATTTGGAGAAATTTTCAAAATTCATCTCATCGTGATAATCTCCTGTTTTCGACCCAGATTTAAATAAAAGCAAGGCATTATTCACGAAGCCCTTCGCTCCACCTGCATGCGCCATTATCAGCCTTTGGCCTTTTGAAATTGGCGCCTTTAAACCTTGACTGGTGCCGTCAGTCCATGCCCTTGGCCTTGTGTGAGAGCTGTGAATATAGCTCTCGTCCAAATAAATAATCTCATATCCTTCTGACCTGTACTCCCGCACCTTCCTCAGATATTTCACTCGTAAAAGTTTGATTTCATTTCTTTCGCAAAGAAATTTACGGTTGTTCTCCGTTTTCCTATAAGAAAATCCATTTCTTTTTAAAATCCTATGTAGCGACATATTGCTTAGGTTCAGCTCCAAATCTTCCTGCACCCGTTGTCTTAACATTTTTAATGTTATCATCATTTTTTCTTCAATGTGGAAGTTGTATATAATTCGCCGAACAGCTGTGATACCAAATTCGTCCAATCCAGTTTTCCATTTTGTATGTGGTACTCTTTTAGTTGGAGATTCAATAGCGCCTTTCTTCTCATATTCTTTAATTATCCTTCTTATTGTTCGGGCCGAAATTCCCGTAAACTCCTCTGTCTGTGAATTTGCGTATGTGATGGGATTATCTATACATAAATTCCTAGCTTCTTCAATTTTTTTGTAATATATCCTAACAACGATCTTACGTCCTAGACTTCCTATTGGTTTTCCTTTTCTTGAAAGATCCATGACAATTTATTTTATTTTAATAAACTTATGTCCTAGCAATGCTTTTGTTTTCGTGAAAGTGAATTCCAAATAGGAAATCCATAATATATATGCGTTATCTTAAAATAAAAAACTCTAAAAACCAAGCAACAAATTTATTCCTTGCCCCTACAGGTAACCAAATGCAAACACTAATCATGTCGTAAAACTTTTACACTTAAGTCAATCAGGTAAAATCAAACATCATAAAATTAATGCTAACCAAGCACACCACCCATACAGGTACCTAGCGCTAAACCACGAAATGTTCAACCATAAAAAGGGTTGGGAACCCTTTCAAATACAATCGGACTTCTAGGTAGAAATGTATAAAAGTCGACCTCATAATAAAAAATTAAGTTTATTTAGATATTCAACAGCATTTTAGTTCTAAGCACTGTAAAGTTGGGTTACGCATTGTAAATTACAGGCAAAAACGCTTAGTGATTAAATCTCTTTCGCGTCATTTTTGTTCTCTTAAATCCTCTCTCTGCGCAATCGACCGTTGGCCAACTGTTTTGGTACGGACTATACATCGAGACGGACATTTTCTGATTGGAACTTTGGGGTTATCTCGGAGTAATTTTAAATTCCTGAATCCATTGGTACTTTCTAGTATTGTTCTCTTAGTAAATAATTGAATAAGTGGTGAAACATTTTTGACGTGGTTAGTTCGGGTTCATTCATCATTATTATTGTTGGAATTTTTATATCCAGGAAAGATTTTTTTCTGGGGTTTTAGTTTTGTTGGTTTTATTGTGGATTTGCGGCGACCATATCCCGACAACCTTGTGAGTTTCTTACATACTCCCAGTTATTTAACTGAAATTCAATCGTTTTAGACGTTCTTCTATTGAACGTTCGTAGGAAATATATCAACCCATTCGAGTCGTTACGTCGTATCCGGGGTGCAAAGTAATTTGACATTCTTCTTGGGTTTCGTTACCAATTGTTGTCGTTCGGATACTCTCCTTGGGGGTACATATCACCTAGTCATTTTCCTTTTTGGCATTTTCCGGTAATTACATAGATTCCACTTGCTCACTTTTGGTATTCGTTTTGAGGTTTATAGATTCCAGCTGCCTTATATACCCAAAGTGCTTTCCTCTGGTCATTCCTCTTTGGGTTATTTGTCTTAGTGGGTCTGACGTGAATTCATCAGTCGCTCCTGACCTTGTTCTTCGGTTTTACGGATTTCAGTCGTTTCCGGGGTCTTTTTTCTATTCCTTCTGAAATGGAGATTAACAGATTATCGGCGGATGAGCTAGCTTATGAAGTCCCAACAGGCACCGTAGAGGCGATGAGGAAGTCTAAGAGCGGCACGGATGTTGGAGCGACGGGGTTCTATGGGTGGGGTAGGCAAGAATTACCCGTTCACTTTTGAAGAGGATACAGATGCGGTCATGGATAAACTAAACGAGATAAACAATCTATTGAGGGAGCATCCAAGAGATCCTAAGTCGAAGGATTACTTGAAGATTCTCACAAAGATTGAGTGGGCAATGGGCAGGATGGATCGGGCGCTCGCTACCGAAAGCCAAGATGTGGACGAAAAGCTCCGTTTAAGGAACGAGCTAATCTTCGCGCTCGGGAAGCTTACTTAAGGAAGGCGCTCCTCTGGTATAGGGCGATTAGGAGGTCGGTCTGTTCATGGCAAGAGCTGGTGAGGGAGTTGAAGTTGGAGTTCCTCCCTCCAAATTATGATGATCTGCTCCTAGAAGAGATCAGGCGACGTACCCAAGGGAAGGAAGAGTCTATAGGGGTATCTGTAGCGACAATGCAGAATATGTTTGGCAGGCTTCCGGAACCGATTTCGGAGCGGAGGAAGCTGTCAATCCTGCAGAGGAACCTAACGCCATTTTACCAGACGCAGTTGGGATTGGCGGATCCCAAATGTGTCAACGATTTGGTGGCGCTGGGACGCAAATTGGAAACGGTGCGGGCAAATGTCGAAACATTTGCTCCGCCGCCAACGAGTCGCAGTAGGCACTTGCTGGAGCCAGACTTGGCTTATATCAGCACGGACGAACCCAGAATTTCGGTTGTCGCTCAAGACAACCAACAACGTCGGCAAATGCGTTGCTTTAATTGCGGCAGTGAGGGCCATTTCTCTAACAGGTGTTCCGCTCCTAAGCGTTGTTATGGTTGTGGTGCGGCAGGGGTGTATAGAAGGGATTGCCGACGTTGTTCGGGAAATGCGCAACGGAATCCTGGGTCAGCAGGACAGGAGCGCCGGCGCAATTAGTTAGGTCGTCTGCTGGCGACCAGCTGTCCCCTTCTCAAATTCATCTTGGTTTTACTTTAGTGGCAAACGGAGAAGATAATAGGCCATTTCTTAATGTTTCAATTTATGGAATTCAGTTTCTCGGTCTGCTGGATTCCGGTGCTTCACGCACTATTGTCTGTAGGGATAGGTGGGAGATTTTAAAGCATTTATGTTATGGCTAAGTTTCTATAGCCGCGTGCGTCGAATAAAAGAATTATTCCTCTTTAAAGCGTGGCTTAAAAATTCTGTAATTTATTCCAAAATTATAATAATTCAATGTTACAAATTTTTATGTTACCTTAGTTTCTTTTCTTTCTCGTTTATTTATTCTTTATTCTTTATTCTTTAATTTCAATTAATTTAAATATTTATGACACCCTCTCTGTCAGCGAACAAAAGTCAATTACACAAAATGAGAATGCTAGGAAGTGTATGCAAGGAAAGTTTCTTTCAATACTTAAAGGTGGAGTTACATGGTTTGTTTAGACAGTGCCTGTTGACGGTGTAACTTGAGACGGCAGTAACACACCACCCCCAGTAAGTTGACTGCATTCTGCATCGGTCTTACTCCCATCGCCGTAGCCAGTTACGTCCAAGACAGCTAGATTCGCTGCAGGTCGCACATACAAACCGCTGGATGTTTGCACTGTAGCTCTACGGACTTGTCCGTCCTGGGCCGTTACAGTGTCCACGACTACCCCTCTGGGCCAGCAGCTCCTCGGCAAGGTGTTGTCGACAATGATGACTAGGTCGCCCTTACCGATAGGCTTTACCTTCTGAAACCACTTAGATCTCCTATTCAAGGTCGGCAGGAACGCCTTCACCCACCTTTTCCAAAACGCGTCCGCCATCAGTTGCGACTGGCGCCAGCTCCTCCTCATATGGATCACTTCTGGGTCGCACGGTGGTTTTGAACCATTCGAATGGCCGAGAAGGAAATGATTCGGCGTGAGTGCCTCATCGTCAGTACATTCTAGGGACACAAAAGTCAGTGGCCTCGAATTGATGATACTCTCGACTTCAATAAGCGCGTTGCGCAGCGTTTCATCGCCGAATTTATGAGAGTGAAGAATTTTGTATAAGACAGTTTTAATAGATCGTACAAGCCTCTCCCACGCTCCACCCATATGGGGGGCTACTGGTGGGTTAAATTTCCACTTCAAACTCGCCGATGTGAACTCATTAGCAAACCTACCCAAGGCAACCCTGTTTAGCTCCTCTCGAAGTTCTTGCTCTGCACCCCGAAAATTCGTCCCGTTATCGCTGTATATCTCCACGGGAGTCCCGCGACGAACTATAAAATTCCTTAGGCACATAATGCATGAATCCGTGGTTAAAGTGTGTGCTACTTCTACGTGAACCAGGTGAGACAGGTGAAGAGAGCACCCCAGCGTTTTTCCGTCCTCCTTCCAACTGTGGCCAAAATCGGGCCGAAGTAGTCCACACCAACAAATGAAAACGGTTTCATGAAGGCGCCAAGTCGAGCGCGGGGAAGATTGGCCATCTCGGGAACTCTAGGACTTGCGTTTTGGATCCTACAAGCCTGGCAGAGACGCCTCACGGACTTCAACACGGCCCTCAAGTTTGGAATGTACAACTTTTGTCGAACCTCGTTCACGACCGTCTCATGATTGCAATGATGGTATTTGCGATGGTAATAGTCGACGATCAAAAAAGTAATGCGGTGCGCCTTTGGCAGAATAGTAGGTGTTTTGCAATTCATGTCGACGAAATCCGCGAAAGCAATGCGGCCCTGCATTCTTAGGACACCCCTGTCATCCAGGAAAGGCGATAACTTTGCAAGAGGGCTTTTATTTGGGAGGGGTACCGCTTGTCCTGGTGGGCTCCCTCTCAAGCGACGGAGTTCTTCTGCGTATTCTGCATCCTGAGCTTGCTTATAAAGTAGCACTTGTGCACGCTGCATGGCTGTCGATGTTATGATGAGACCAGTAGTGGGTTGCGGCACCGGTCCATACCTGCATGAATCCGTGAACATAATGACGCATGCTAAGGTGCGCAACAAAGCTTTCAAGTCCCAAAACGCTCTATATCGAGTAAGTTGTTGTTAACTCTAACTTCGTTGATGTGCAGAACATGTGGTCGGTATTCATCCGTGTCGGTTGTTTGTATCGCGGGCATCTGCGGCCACTCCGATGAACTCTTCAGTAGAAATGGAGGCCCGGTAAACCACGCGCCTTTTGGGTGCAAATCAGGATCCGAATTCTATTTGGTCGCCTTGTCAGCAGGGTTGAGTTTGGTAGGTATCCACTTCCAGTCTGATATAGTTGACGACTCTAAGATTTCTCCAACCCTATACATGACGAACTGTTGAAATTTCCGCGGGTCAGCTCGAAGCCATGAGAGCACCGTCTTTGAATCGGACCATAATACCCGCTTCATAGCGAAGCTGTGCGCCTCACAAATGGAACTCATCAACCGAACTCCCAGTACTGCAGCTTGCAGCTCGAGTCGCGGGATGGATAAAGGGCGTCGGGGGGCTACCTTGGTATTGGCGCTAACTAAAGTGACGTTTACCTGTTTCTGACATTGAATCCGGAAATAGCAGACAGCTGCGTATGCGTTTTCGCTGGCGTCAACGAAAGTATGAAGTTGCACATTAACTTCTGGTTGGCTCAAACCCGTTGAATAACACCTCGGAATTTTGGCATCCGTCACTCTAGGTAACAGTGTTTGCCACCGTAGCCATCTATCAAATAAAGGAGGGGGCAGCTTTTCATCCCACCCTATTTCGGTCCTCCAGATATCCTGTAGAAGTATCTTAACGAATACTAGAAAATGTGAGAGAAACCCCATGGGATCGAATATCCCCATTAGTATCCTCAAAACTTCCCGCTTAGTTGGAACCTTACCCTCACACAATACCTCATGATTAAGATGATTGAATCTCAAGGCGTACGTGAAAACATCAGTTGAGGTACTCCAGTGCATTCCCAAGACCTTTTCCGTTGACGCGATGTCGGCGTCGTTTGTTCCTAACGCCCTACTAGTGGTTGGATCAGCAGCCTCCTCCAGCCCCTCCAATACTGTCGTTGAATTAGACATCCAATTTCTAATATGAAATCCAGCGCTCGAATGAATTTGCCTCACATCCCTCGCAAGTTGGAGGGCCTCCTCCACGGTGTCCACACTATCAATAAAGTCATCGACATAGTGATGCCTCAGTATGGCTTCAACGGCTCTGGGTTTGCTACTGGCGAAACTCATTGCATTGCGATTCTTAATGTAATGAGCAATGCATGGTGAGCACTTTGCCCCAAACGTCATGACCTGCATTTCGAAAACATTGGGCTCCCCAGAATCTCTTTGGTCTTACCACAAGAATCGCTGCACACCTCTGTCTTCTTTCCTTACCAGAACTTGGTGGAACATCTCCGCAATGTCTCCACAAACAGCCACTCTTCCGCGACGAAAACCGTACAAAATTGTTGTTATTGGCACAAGCTGGTCAGGTCCCTTTATTAGGAAGTCATTAAGAGAGCTTCCCTTGCATGCCGCTGCAGCGTCCCAAACTAACCTAATCTTGGCCGGTTTATTCGGGTTCTTCACCACAAAAATAGGCAAATACCAAACACGACCTCCGCTGGGATTGAGCACCTCTTCCGGACATAGTTGCTTAGCGTACCCCTTCGATACGAGATTCGCAATCTGCTTGTTTAAGTGGCTGCGGAGCTGCTCGTCCCTCATCATTTTCCTTTCCAAATATTCGAATCGTCGAAGCGCCATTGGATAGCTATCAGGTAGGACGAACTCGTCCAGCCTCCACAGAACGCTCACCTCAAAGTGTCCATTAACATGCTGGCAGGTTCTTTCCAAGATGGTTAGGGCTCTCTTATCTTCGGTTGAAATTAGCTGCTGAGGGGGAATTCGCACCCCTATATCCTCGATTGAGAAGAAGTTTTCCACAAGTTGATGGAGCTGCCTGTCGTTGTAATTCTCGCCGATAGAGAGACTAAAGTTCCTTGATTCATTTTCATTATTGCCGAATTTTTCTGGTCCATGAACGGACCACCCCAAGCGCGTCTTAGTAACCATCGGTTGTGACCAGCTACCTTCCACTACCTTTAACGGCACGCCTAGCTTCCAATGGTCCTTGCCAATGAGGATCCTTGGTCTCGCAAGTTCGTACGATGGAAGGGGTATGTCGGCTAAATACGGGTATCGATCCTTGAGCAGCCTACTGCAGACCGTTTGCGTTGGCAGTCCCAAGCTCTGTACCGTAC
The DNA here is from genome assembly GCA_949715645.1 of Portevinia maculata. Classification (NCBI taxonomy): domain Eukaryota; kingdom Metazoa; phylum Arthropoda; class Insecta; order Diptera; family Syrphidae; genus Portevinia; species Portevinia maculata. Next base: position 113,957,271 of record OX454526.1, on the reverse strand, counting down.
GAACATTTTGCAGTCGGTATTTCTGACATCCGTCATGTTGGCCTGCGATCGATAAAGAAACGACTCTGGAATCGCTTTCAACTCGCGTTGTATCGGCAGTCCATCGTAAGCAAAGCTCCTCGGGTCGACTAGGCAGTTCCAGCGCGCGTGCTAGCTCATCGTCTAGTAATGTAAGGGAAGATCCACCGTCTAAGAAGGCGAAAGTACGTATCGACGTTGATCTTCCATATAGAGTTACAGGGATAATCCTAAATAGCACACTCGGAAATTCATAACATGGTGGGTTATAATGGCAACCTCCAAAACCTTGGTTATGTTGGGCAGACTGGTCAGACGAACAACCCGCCATATCTGGAGCGCCGCCCCCACCAACTGGGTTGTTACTGTGGTTGCCCCGAGGTTCCGAAGTTGATGTCGACTGGAACCTATGCAAAAGAGGGTTATGTCTGAGTCTGCATCCTTCAGCACCACACACCCTTGACACCCCACATCGAGAGGGTGGGTGCTTACCCAAACAGGTGTGGCATAACTTTAATTTGCGGACCATACTCCACCTTACAGAGCGTCCAACCCCCCTGAACTCGTCGCATTCATCAACTGAATGACTGCCCTGGCATACAAAACATACTTCGGCAGTATCGCTTTCAGGACCTACTGCTCTTGAATGATTGTACAGATGACCCCCGCGTTTATTGGAGCGTTTCTCTGACGAATTTGTGACCGATAGAGTGGTTACGGTGCATACCGCTTCTGCAATTTCGTAGAGCCAACTGGAAAAGTCGCTCAAAGTCGCAGATCTCAAGCCTTTTGAGAATATGGCCCAGTTCAACAGGAGGTGGGGTGTGAGCTTGTCGACGAATTCCTTTAGGAGCGTTGGGTTATTCAAATGGGCCGTCATACGGGAAGCCTCCATGGTGGCGCAGACGTTTCTGATTGCTAAGGCATACTCGATAAGCGTTTCCATTTTGTCAGCTCTTAGAGGTGCGTGGGTTTTGGCCTTCACAATCATCGCGTGCAGAATATGCTCCGGTCGTCCGAACAACATTCGAAGTGTCCTAATGACCTCTGGAACCATCGTTGGCAGCAAAAGGCGGTTTTGGACTGCATCCAATGCTCTCCCGCGAAGACATCTCTGTAACCGTAATAGGTTCTCAGCGTTCGAGAAACCGGCTAAATTTGTGCTTTGTTCGAACGAGCTAATGAAGACAGGCCACTCTTCCGGGCTGCCGTTGAACAGGGGTAACTCCTTAGGGATCGCGTGTCTAGTTTCTAATTGAGTTGGCGAGAGGTTATGTACTCTATTTTCAATGGAGCTGGGTTTATTCCCGATAGGTTCGTCGCAAAGAGAGTGTGCCTCGTTATTTTGGCCTAATATACTATGGGTAGGTTGCTCATGAGTCTCTTCGGCAATCAAAGGTGGCCGCTGAGGTCGCTGGCTCGGCTGCATGGGTCCATGAGCGCCATTGGGGACCGTGGAATTAATTTTATTTACCCATCTTTGGGTTATAAGGCTACGATCTACTAATACTGACTTACCTGATTCTCTTTCTTCTTCATCCTCCGATTCAGCTGTTTCCACTAGTATCTTGTACTTCTTTTCTAGGTATATGGCGTTGCTTCTCTCGCGTAGCTGCTTTTCTTCCTCGAGTTGTTGCATCAAGATCTGTTGCTTCTTCAGTCTGCTCCGGGATGAAACCTTTGATTCCGCTGCTGATTTCGCACGTCTACCTTGGTCGACGTGAGCCGGAATGGGTGAAATCGGCTGGGTACTTTCACGGCACTTAACGCAATGCCAGCTGACTTCCTCGACGCGAGAATCCACTTGTGCGCAGTCAAAGTGGTACCATTTGCTGCAGTCATCACATGCCACCATTGCGGAGGTATCCGGCCGCTTGCACAACTCGCAACTCACCTTATCCACAGGTGTTGATGTGCCTGCTTGTGCATAAGTGTTTGAGGGCATGGCCGACGTATCCAATACGAATATTCTTAGAATAAGAATTTTTAAGAAATTGTTATGGCTAAGTTTCTATAGCCGCGTGCGTCGAATAAAACAATTATTCCTCTTTTAAGCGTGGCTTAAAAATTCTGTAATTTATTCCAAAATTATAATAATTCAATGTTACAAATTTTTATGTTACCTTAGTTTCTTTTCTTTCTCGTTTATTTATTCTTTATTCTTTAATTTCAATTAATTTAAATATTTATGACACCCTCTTTGTCAGCGAACAAAAGTCAATTACACAAAATGAGAATGCTAGGAAGTGTATGCAAGGAAAGTTTCTTTCAATACTTAAAGGTGGAGTTACATGGTTTGTTTAGACAGTGCCTGTTGACGGTGTAACTTGAGACGGCAGTAACAATTTAGGTTTAGCTTTAACAAAGAGTAGGATTAGCTCAGTAGCGTTAGCCGATGGGGCGGGTATAGGAGTTTTAGGGGTGGTATCGCTACCGTTTGTGGTACAGGATAAGTCCATACTTTTAGAGTGTTTGGTAATACCAGCTCTACCACACGTGATGATCCTGGATGCAGAGTTTTGGGCACTGTCGGGCGTAGTCCCGGATTTGCGATCAGGCGTGTGGAATTTCTCGAATCAACAGTCGGTTGGTTCGATTTCCGTTCTTAAGGAAAAGTCCGAATTGGACGAAACTCAAACAAGGCAACTGGAGATTTTGGAGGAGAAAATCTACAGGGATATGCCAGAGGGATTAGGTTGTACCCAATTGGTCGAGCATAAGATTAGGACGTCGGCCGAACCGATCAAACAAAGGTATTACCCGGTTTCGCCTGCGATGCAGGTTCATATTGATAAGGAACTGAAGGAGATGCTGGCTGCGGGAGTTATTGAGAAATCAAGCAGTCCGTGGGCATCTCCAATCGTCCTTATCAGAAAAAAGATGGGTCCTTTCGGTTTAGTGTCGACTATAGGAAACTTAATAAAGTTACAGATAGGGATGCTTATCCACTACCATACATTTCAACGACCCTAGACAAACTTCGAGATGCGAAGTATCTCACGTCGTTAGACATAAAGTCAGCCTACTGGCAGATCCCCATGGAGGAGGGATCACGACCGCTCACAGCCTTCACGGTTCCAAATAGGGGTCTCTTTCAGTTCAAGCGTATGCCATTCGGCTTACATAACGCACCGGCGACGTGGCAGAGATTTATCGACAGCGTTCTTGGTGCCGATCTCGAGCCACACGTCTTCGTGTATTTAGACGATATTATTATCGTCACCAATTCTTTTCAACAACATCTTGAGATACTGGAAGAGGTCTTTAAGCGTTTATGTGAAGCGGGATTAAAAGTTACCCGGGAGAAGTGCAACTTTTGTCGATCTTCTTTAAAATTCCTAGGTTATGTCGTTGATAGGAATGGCCTTCACGTCGATCCAGAAAAGGTGGAAAGCATGGTTAGGATTCCTGCACCGAAAAATGTGAAGGAAGTTAGGAGCTTTGTAGGGACTATTTCATGGTACAGACGCTTTGTACCCAACTTCGCTGAGTTAGTGCGTCCTTTAACAGATCTGTTAGTTTTGTTGGTCCGCAGAATGCGATGAAAGCTTCCGAAAGGCGAAGGAGTGTTTAGTGACAGCACCGATCCTGACGTGCCCGGATTTTCAGCGACCTTTCGTGGTGCAAACCGACGCGTCAGATTTTGGTATCGGAGCCGTACTGTCACAAGAGTTTGAGGAGGGCGAGAAGGTAGTTTGCTACCTTAGTAGGTCCCTCAACAGATGCGAGAGAAACTATTCGACGACCGAAAAGGAGTGCTTGGCTGTACTATGGGCTATTGAGAAGTTGCGACCGTACATCGAAGGAATTCGGTTCACGGTCGTGACTGACCATCACTCTTTGGTATGGTTAAGTAACCTTAAGGACCCGTCGGGTAGACTAGCACGCTGGGCAGTGAGGCTTCAGCAGTTCGATTTCCAGATCGTTCACAGGAAGGGGAAAGAACATGTCGTTCCGGACATGTTGTCGCGAGGAGTCCCGGTGGTAGCCGAGATCTCAGATGCGGATTTGGACCCTTGGGTGGCGAAGATGGTGGCAGCTGTTGAAGAGAATCCGCTAGCATACCCAGCATGGAGAGTCGACAACGGTCGACTTTTCAAATTTATTAAAGCGAACCATATCGTAGTCCACGCGGACAATAACGAATGGAAGTTAGTAGTGGGGAAAGCAGGCAGATTGGGGATTTTGCAGGAGTGTCACGACAGTCCGTTAGCGGGGCATATGGGGGTCCGAAAAACTTACGCTAGAGTAAGTTCCAAGTATTATTGGCCGAAAATGAAGAGGGATGTACGGGGTACGTTAAACGTTGTTCTGTTTGCCAACAGGTGAAGCCGGTGAATGAGAAACCAGCTGGTCTCATGAAGGAGAGGGTCGGAATTTTAAGGCCTTGGGAAATGATTTGCGTAGATCTGGTAGGCCCACTTCCCAAGTCTAGTAGGGGTTTCATTTATATCCTGACGGTAATAGATTATTTTACTAAATTCCCCCTGTTATTCGCGTTAAGATCTGCTACCGCTAAAGCAGTTTGTAGGAAGCTGGAAGACAATGTCTTCCTACTATTTGGCGTTCCGTCGGTGGTCGTGTGTGACAACGGCCCTCAATTCCGTAGCAAGGAATTGAAAACGCTTTGCCAGGCGTACGCGTCACAATTGAAATATACTGCGCATTACCATCCGCAAGCAAATCCTGCGGAGCGCATCAATCAGATAATAAAAACAACGCTGAGGGCGTATGTATCTGAGAACCATCGGAGTTGGGACTCCCAATTACCAAAGGTAGCGTGTGCAATACGCACCGCTCAACACGACGTCTTGGGTATAACACCCTATTACGCCAATTTTGGCAGGGATATGATTACTTGCGGTCGAGTCGTTGCTCCTGCAAGGGATCAATTAGATAGGGACTTAGGCGACGATGAAGAAGCAGCCACTCTAGGTAGTAGAGAAGAGGCAGGAGTAGAAGCTTAGCGCCAAATGTATATCAGGGTCAGCAGATAGAGGGCGACGGGGAAACAGAAGGGGGGAACTAGAAAACCGCTTTAACCAACTAAGAGCAGATATAAAGAATAAATTAGCTGTGACAGCCAAGAAGTCCGCGAAATCCTACAATCTCCGTCGGAGAGACGTTCAATATCTCCCGAACGAGAGTGTATGGCGAAGGAATTTCGCGCTATCCGACGCCGTGAAACTTGCGCCGAAATTTATCGGCCCGTTTATAATCAAGAAACGCGTTTCCCCGTGGACTTATACTCTGACCGATGAGAATGGAAGAGATCGCGGCACATGGCATATGAAGGACCTTAAGCCCTATCACAGAGCCGCCGACGACTAGACTAGCAAGTCCCCAATTTAGTTTGTCAAAGTAATATATTTTATCTTAATTCTTTTTGGAAGTCTAGACAGGCATATTGGCCAATGATGGAAAAACCCTTCCGCTGTTGTTCTGTTTTTCTTAGCCTCTGGAAATGGCTTGCGGTTCTTCGAAAACCAAGCACATTTCCTTGGAGGTGAGGGTGGGATTTGTTGTGGTCAAATTGCCCGCAACAAGAGCCATTCTCTTTTTCCCTTGACCCTCCTTTTACACTCCCTCTTTTATCGGTCTGCGTTCCATGGTCTAAAGAAGTGGAGGGGCAACCATGGTTCCATCAGCCATTGGTCCACGTCTCTGGAGCCTTGGGGAGCAACCACCACAGGTGACTGGAAGGGCAGGAGGACCAGGCCCAAACCGAATACAGACGGACTGTCTATAGAGACGAATACAGACGGACGGTCTGTGGAGGCAAATACAGACGGACTGTCTGTGGAAGCCAAGACAGACGGGCGGCCTGTGACGACGACTGCAGACGGACGGTCTGTAAAGGCGGGGTGCAAGTGAAAAGCACTCCGCAACCAGACGAATTGTCTGCAACGGCAAGGTGGAACCAACGCAACACTAAAACATCCACCCTGCAAATACAAATATAATTCGCGGGCGCGGGCGGACTGTCCGAATAAGTCAAAGGCCCAGGAGCGAATATTGATCTACCACCGACACGGTAGTGAGTTTGGTTCGATGAGGGAAGGGACGACGCTCCCTTTTGACCCAACTCCGTCGTGATAGCACCGTAGGAGCAGCAGAGGAGTGGGGCGGGCGGCCCTGTAAAACACCCTCACAACAAACTAGCGACAGAACGTAAAACACCACCATTCGCTCAGCCAAAGAAACAATTACCGGCGAGAAAACACCACCAACAAACACAACACTTCAAAACCGAGACGTGGGTTGTAGGCGAACGCTCCAGAACACGTCGACATAACAAAACGTGATTAAGACACAAATTAATAACGGCTGAGTGCCCACCATAAATTAAATTTATGTGAAGAATGGCACACGATCTGCATATCCCTTTCCCCAAAATCTGCGCACGACTCTACCGAGGTAGCATAGGAAATTTCGTAATATAAATAGAAAGGTTCATACCAACTCCTTAGTTCTGCGATCCCAAATAGTCGCTGGGCCTGGTCCTAGGGATGGACATCTTGAAAAAGATTTCTGATTTCCGCATCCTGAAATTATCTGTGAGTTTTTGACTTTTGAGGGGATAATTTTATCAAAAAAAAAACAACATTTTGCAGTTGGCATGTTGTTTGCAAAACTATTTCCTTGCTCGAATGCTTTTGTTTACTTCGCGAAACTTCAGAAAGGGCAGGGGCTGAATAAAGGCAGATCCAGGGTCGGTCGGAGGGTTTGTTCATTGCTGAGTTAGGGCAATGGGCGAATTCACTGAGAGAGAGGTCGCCTGAAGGGCATGAGAACATTAGCGGGTTCATGTCAGCGGACTGATGTGAGAGAACATAGTGTAGCAGAAGAGGACATGGACCGCCAAATGTCTAAGTATGGGTGAGTATGGGGGAGTACGTAACAGTTGGCCTCTTCAGCGCTACAGCTGAATGGCCGCGTTAGAACTGTCGTTGGCTCTGCTTCCCCACGTATGTATGGATGTGTGAGTGAGGATGCCGGCCGGCCGAATGGACAAAGCCAGCTGGTAAATGACTTCTTGGTTGACCAGGCAAAGAGACAGATTCTATCGTGGTAACGTCCAGAAGGGATTTTGACTTATAAAAAAGTGAACAAAAGTGAAGTGTCGAGGAAGGTGATAGGTGTAAGGAACGTAACGGGAGCTCAGGATATTTTCAAGGAGTGATAGGACGATTGTCGTGGCGGGATTAGGCCCACCAACTTGCAGGACGAGGACGAAGGAGTTGAAAAGAAAAGCTAAGTATTTTTGGAATAGATTTATATATCGATAGTTTGGTTCGTGATAGTGAGGCAGTGCATTGGAATAATTAGTAACCGCGGTAGGATCGTGCTTTTGAGAATCTCGGTTAAAGACGGGATACGCGACCCATTAATTCCGGAATATTTTCCACCCCTCGGGAGAACGCGATCGGGTGTCATTTTGGGGAATTCTTTTTTTTTATCCCAAACGGCTGTTCGGTACCGTAATAAAATTTTGCCGACTCCAACGGAGTTTTATAACGTGCTATAAAAAAATTTCCTCTTTTATTTCTTTGTTCCGCTCGTTTTGGTTGCATATTTCGGTTTCGCAATTATCCTAAAAATTGTGTGGCGCCCATTTTTCTAACTATTTTTCAGCTCTGGGATCACAACGTGAATAAAGATTTTAATTTAAACCCCCGCAGTAAGTACCTACGTTTTCCTTTGGTGCGATTCACCGAAGATACTTTTCATCGCCTGAACCCACCCCTTGCTGAGTTACTGGGAAAACCAGCATACATATCTGCTGGCTGTTGCACTCGCGCTCTTCGCACCTTCATTAGCAGTTTCATTTGACAGATCGTTAAATTTCGGTTTCGGTAGTGGCGACTGAAATTTCGCTAGTACATTGAAATTAATTTATTTCGGTGTTTTTTCCGCCAATTCAATTTTCTTCAAAACTAGTTTCGCGTTTGATAAAAGTGCAACAATCTGTTAAATTCAACAAATATGTAGTTCAAAAACAAATTGCCGATTAGTCGTCGACTAGGTGCAATCTCATTCAGGATGGCGAATGTCAGTCCCCCGGGAGTTTTTTTTAGAACGGCTAAAGTCTCTCACTATTGCAGAAGCATCCCTCGCGTACTAGCTCTGCAATGTCTTTCGATGATTTTTTTTCCAGCGAATTCCCAACACAAAAAAAAAAAAAAAAGTTCGTAAAATAGTTTTTAGACCGAAAGGCAATATCTATAAGATATAGTTAATGCCCCTATTGTAAAACACAATTCAACTAAGTTGAGTTGTCTTCAATATAACTCAACTTTCACATAACCAAACTATTTTTTCGTATTATGCAAGACAACCTTTTTCAGTTGTAATCGTGAAAGCAGTTGCATACACACACAGACAACCACCGCCATCTTGGTTGTCTGTTGACAGTCAACTTTTCGCTTAAGGTTGTATTTAAGTTTAGGGCGTCCGCATAAGGAACAATAATCTAGATACCTATTCCTGTTAATTTTAAGTTAGATTTAATCATTTTTGTCTAGTACATATACAAGTTGATATTCAATAACAATTAAAAATTAATTTAAAAGTCAAAGTGTATTCACTAAATGACTGGCAGGTGATTTTGAAATTGAATACACACAACAAAACAGATCTCTCTAAAGCAATTTAGACGCCACCTATGGAGAAAAACCCCATCGCACCAAACTTCTTTCCTATCCTCCTATTCTTTCATGCAGAAAGTAGCAGCTAAGAACAGGCAATGAATCATTTGCTGGGTGCTGCTTGCAGCAATAAACTAAATGTCTGCGCGGTGTGAATACATTATAAGAGTACTGTATCAATTACAGAAAAAAGAAATCCCTTTAGCGCACGCTAATTATAAAAAAAAACAGGCTGGGGGACTTTCGACATGACTTATTCTACTGGGGTTACAGAAGATTCTGACATCATCCGCCGTTCCCAGCCTGTCGTGGTAGAATTGACAGAGGATTGAATAATTGGCGAAATCGGTTGGTCTTGACGTAAATGAGGTCAACAGTAAGCACTTGCACACGGGAGATTTTCTGATTTAATGAAAATCTCTTCAATAGCTTTTCTAAGTATTGTCTGGTTGATAATATATCTTTTCATAGATTTTTTTTCTAAGAAGAACCCATTTAAATGATAACAATCTTAAATTTAACTCACTTGTGTCAAACTGCGCCATGTGCTTTTGTAGTACCATACTTCGTCCTAAGATACATTATAGTCTAAGAGCCCACAGCAAATTTTGGGCGTGAAAGTATAACCAAAAAGCTCAAATGTCGAAGTCTGGCAGCGCTTAGTTGCAGCTGAGGTTAGTAATAGTAGGTTGAAAACGTGTTTTTTCCAAAATCTGGATTTTTTATATAACCACTTGAATATAGTATTAAATGAAAGAACAGGCTGCCCTGATCACAGAAATATAGGTGCCAGACGTCTTACGCGCAGCCATACCCTTCCCAGACGTACTAATAGTATGTTAAAAATTACATTTTGAAATAATTGGTATAACCAAATAATGGTTACACCAAAAAATTTGTGAAAACGCCCAGATCACAAAAATGATGGTCCCAGACGTTTTTCGTGCAGCCAAAACCTTGCCAGACGTCCTCAAAGCTGATAACCATATTGTCATAGCAGAAACGAACCATTGGTTACAAATGTTGCACTAAAGTGCAAGTGATTGACGTAGATCATGCAAAACAAGAAACCGTTTCTAAGAAATAGATAGTACATGTGTTCTTCATTCAAGTGATAGTCCGAAACAATGTGGAAATATAATTTTGTTTGATGACAAAACATTGGAAAAATGTACCCAAATTTTGACATGTCGGAAAATTCGAAATTTTAAATACCTACCTACTCGGATATAGATCTTCCAATGAAGGTTGATAGTGTAAGTGGTTACCATAGAAAGTGCTATCGGCTATTTACAGCTGTTTCTAAAAAGGTTTTATCTTCGATGCAAAGAAATGAATGTAAGTTATATTTAATTATTAAATAATCTACATAGTTCCATTAACGTAATTATCTCGGTCTTTTGTGTACACAGTGCCTGAAAGCAATGAAATATCCAGTGCAAACATCGTACCTGAAAATACAACAAGGCATAACAATACAGTAGCCGTGTTTCTTTGCACGCGGATATAATGATAATTTAAAATTTGCATGTAAAATACAACAACAACTTATCCTATGTATATACGCTAACTTTAGCGGGTATAGCCATCGCCGCTAAGTCCTTTAGCGGGGATAAACAGTGCTTCCAAAATCCAAAAATTTTCTTCGTTTCTGATGAATTGTTGCGATGAATTTTTCAAGAAAATTCAAAGTTTGACATCCCGCCGACCACTACACATCCCGCCGAATATTTTATTCGTGATTTTATTATTATTATTATTCAAACTTCATTATAAGGGTAATTGAATTTAACAAATCTGTTAATGTGAAATTGTTTTTCATAATTTTAGAATATGGTTGGCATCAATTTCAATTGGCGGAAGTAAATATTTTTCAATTTCAGGATTTTCAATACAAATTTCTTAACTACAACTTACAGCTGTGTCACGGTGCATGTCATAGGTGCATGTGTGCTGCCAATTTTTATTTTTTTTAAATTCTTACCGGTGATGGTCGTTTTTTAATACCATGCCTATGTCGCGTATGGAAGAATGCTGTAGAAAATGAACCAATTCTGTTATCACCATCAGAGAGTGGTTGGGTATTAGATGACAACAAGTATAAAGTCAAATGGTTCGACGGAAATGTTGCCCCTGATAGACTGGAGGATATATTAATTAATGGCGTGGATGTTTTCGATGATGAAGATAATTTTATAAACGATTCATCGGATGAATCTGATAATGAATAACTTTTAGAACGAATTATATACAAGTTTATATTATTTTTCAGTTATGTACATAAATACATATCATATAATAAACATTGAAGTTCTTAATTTACAAATAATGGTGTATATATACTTGTATATTATCTTTAAGATAATTACACTTTTAGGGCAACATTCACTAGACATAAGTGAAGTATTTAACAGTTATCTTTTATGACCATTGACCAGTGGCTCTGACAAATTCGTTTCTGTTGTCACAATATGGTTATCAGAATTGTAAAAAAAATGTCCTTTTAGCATACTTTGAGGACGTCTGGCAAGGTTTTGGCTGCACGTAAAACGTCTGGGAGCATCATTTTTGTGATCTGGGCGTTTTCACAAATTTTTTGGTGTAACCATTATTTGGTTATACCAATTATTTCAAAATGTGATTTTTAACATACTATTAGTACGTCTGGCAAGGGTATGGCTGCGCGTAAGACGTCTGGCACCTATATTTCTGTGATCAGGGCAGCCTGTTCTTTCATTTAATACTATATTCAAGTGGTTATATAAAAAATCCAGATTTTAATTATAAAATTGTTTTTTTTATTTGTGGGCGTGTCAGTGGGTGGATTTTGAAAATTTTATATCCCGAGCAGTTTTAGGAGTCACAGATCATATATACTAAATTTCAGCTTTCTAGCTCAAAATTCGATTTTTTCCAAAATTTAGTTTTTTTGAGTTTGTTGTCGTCTGTGGGCGGATTTCAAAAATTCGTAAACTTGATTATTTCGGGACCCTAGAGAGTATATGGTAAAAATTTCAGCTCTCTAGGCCCAGTTTAAAGGCCTAATTTTTGCCGACGGACGGACGGACGGACGGACATGGCTAGATCGACATTACTATCGATGCTGATCATAAATATAGTAACTTTTAGGGGTCTACGGGCAATATTAAGGTATGTTACAAACTATGCGTCAAAATTAATATACCCTTGGAATAGGGTATAATAAAAGCAGCGAAGAGACACCCAAAAGCAATGCTTTAAACGTAGAGCCTGATCAACTTTACTCATATATATCTCATTAGTAGAAATAAAAAACGTACGTACGCTAAAATTTAAAAAGATGCTCAACAAGAATTTATATAATTATAAATTGCCGAAAATAACTGTCGAAAGTATTAATAATACAATTACATATACTCGTAGTAGAGTTTAGTGATAATCCTAGTCTGGACTTAGGTCTGATATTGGAGAAGCAAATTTTCGAAATGTATAGGCAAAATATTGCAAAACTAGCAATTGAAAAAAGTGATGAAATATTTGAGCACATAACTATGAATAAATTCAAAGAAATATATAATAAGCTGCACAAAACTTGAAATTTTAATTTATCAACAACCGAAAAGAATCTTAGAACGAGAAGAAATGGAAAAGATAATAATAGACTTCCACAATTCACCACATGTAGGAGGGCACTCAGGTGTCAGAAGAACAATATGTAAAATAAAGCAGAGATATATCTGGAAAATTTTGAGCAAAATGGTGAAGAAGTATGTCAGCAATTGCGAAGAATGTGCTAAAAACAAGCAAATAAGGAATACTAAAGAAAGATTGGTAATAACAGTAGTATATAGTAGTTTTGAAATAGTATCAGCTGACACAGTAGGACCACTTTGACCATCAGGTGAATTTAGATATATTCTAACCCTGCAATGTGAATTAACAAAATACATAGAAGCGATTCCGATGAAAAGCAAAGGTGCAGAAACGGTAGCAAAAGCGTTAGTAGAACATTTTATTCTTAAGCATGGTAACTTCAAGATTCTGAAAACAAACATGGGGACAGAATTCCTCAACGAAGTAATGAAAAATATCTATGAACAATTTGGAATAAAACACATAACATCAACACCCTACCATGAGACGCTAGGCTCAATAGAGCGTAACCATAGAGTCCTAAATGAGTATCTTCTGGCTTTCGCGAAAAAAAATAACTGGCATGATTGGATACCATACTTTGTATTCAGCTATAATACGACACCGCATTCTAGTATAGGTATATCACCATTTGAATTGATATATGGCAGAATAGTAAGACTACCAGAAAATCCCGATGAAATTGCAATAAACCCAATTTAAAACTTAGAGAATTACAGCTTAGAATTAAAATTTAGATTAGGTCAGATGGCCAAGATACAACCGACTAAAAAAAGTTTAACAAAAAAAAATTTTGTTTTTCTTTCATAACAAAAATTTTTTTTTCCCCCGAAGAGTAAGGATGTAGTACCATACTTCGTACTAAGATACATTAGTACTAAGTAGTACTACTACCCATCACTGACAGACAGAAATTTCTTAAAATACAAATTCTAACAGATACATACACGACTTCACAGATTACAATTCCAGATGCCAATCGTGGCATCGAGAACAACAAATCAAAGTCCACGCAAGGGCTTTCCGTTTACTGCTGCATAAGCATTTCTATAATAGTATTAGTGAATAGATGTAAATAATTAGAATAAGATTTTTGCATAAATAGGTTAAGAAAAGCGTAATAAAATCAATCTTAAACTGGACGCAGTAAAGGCATCTTATTTAATTTTCAGGTCGGCTCTTTAGCCAAAAAACACTTAGGCTTTTCAGCCATCTATTTCTACACGGCTTGGGCTAGCCTTTCAATAAGCCCCATAGCTTTGTAGGCGAGGCAGGCTTAAAAGTATATTGCATACACTTTGTTGCACTACATATTGCATTACATATGGTAAAATACACTTATTACATTTCGTCAAAAAAGCCCATGATGTGTTTTTGGAAAACAAATTATTTACTTTTCACAAAACTTATAAAACAATTCAATTAAATGTTGTAAATTACATAAATAGGTAAAGCGATCACAAAAAAATGATTGATTAGTGGCAGCACTTAGAGTTTTAAACGTCACTTCCTTGCCGACGCTGTCATTCCAAGCAGCTGATGTGTGTTTATTTTGCATTGTAAGAAATGTAAATGAAATTGAGAAAATAATATATTCACAAATTACAATATTTTGTTGTTTTTTTAAGGTCTCAAGCAAACAAAGAACAAGTAAGGATCCTTTCGACCTACATGCAGGAAAATTATGATTTGGCTAGGTGCTATAATGCACTTTCCAGCACTGCCCGGACAGCACAGAGGCAGGAATGGGAAGCGCTCACCAAGTTACTAAATACAAATGGGCCGCCAACAAAAACTGTTGCTGAGTGGAAAAGAGTAAGTAATAAACATACACCAATTGTTAAGTTTATAAATTTATTAAATCCTAATCTAATAGATATGGACTCTAAGAAAATACAAGACAAAAAAAAAAGTATACCCACAACAGGAATTCGCCCAAAAAAACTGGTGGTGGTCCATTCGATTTGAAGAGCTTGGACGAGACGGATGAAGCCATAGTTGCTGCATGTGGTTTGGAAGCATGTGTGAGCGGTATTCCGAACTCATTGAGTTTTGGCAAAAGTGAAAAAGGTAGAATATATCTTAATATTTGTAAATACATATTAATACATATCTTCTATTTTCATAAACAGTAACCAATGAAAACGTGTATGATGACGATGGCCTTGAGCAGCTCCTAGATGACCTCACTGGAACGCCGTTGCAAGATTTGACTAATACACACATCCCTCCAGCTGCAACACCAAAGAGACGACAAAGAATTTTTAAACAAAAGCAAGATGTTCTGCAAGAGCAGATTGAAATACAAAAACAATTCTTTGATAGTCAAGTGGAGAAAACCAAAAAAAGATGTTATAGAATTTAACAATTTATATATCAAATATAATAATACCAAGCATCCATGATAAGCTCCTGCCTGCTATAGAATCTCTTTCTAATACATTTCTTTCTTCACTTTGTCGCCAGACGAAGCTGTCATGAGCACTTCCCCCATATCTAGCATTTATAGCCAAAATGTGTGTGTTTTCATCGCAAATCTGGAATAGATAATACATATGCATATAGGTATGAAGATTATTTTACAAAACGATGTTTTAAGTTAAACTTACAACCATGGCATTTATACTATGCCTTCCTTTCCGATTGAAGAACATGTTCTCATTTTCCATGGGCCTTATAATCATGATATGAGTTCCATCAATGCACCCTATAACTGTAAAATGTAAAGAGCCATTTAAGGATTAATAATGTATTATATAGCGAAAAAATAAACCTCCAGGAATTTTATATTTTTCAAAAGAATATGATTTTGTTGAATCCTTCGGCATAAACTTTATCATCAATGGACAAAGTATTGACTGCATTTTTGTAATGACTGCAGCAGTAATTTCAGCCACCGTACTTTGACCCATTGGTGCAGCCCAGTCAGCCCCAACTTGTCTTTGATAGCCACCACCCCCAAGAAGATTTAAAGTTGCAGCCAATTGAAGGATGGGAAGGAACATGCGTTGACCTTATTCCAGTTGGTAAATCAAGCAGCCCCAAAACAAACACAAACGCTTCTTTTGATAAGCGAAAGTTTTTCAAAAATCTAAAATACACAATAATAAATGATAGCAATCAACAATGAATATTTATAATTATATGAATTCTTACATCGGGTTTGGAAGTTCCAAGATATTTGCTTTATTTCTCAGGTTTCTTCTTAATATTTGGACATTTTTGTAATTATTTTCTTCATTTGTGAAGAAAAGTTCTAATGAAGTAAACATTGCACTTCACGAATTTTCCAATTTCACTTTTTTATTTGAATTTATTTAATATATATTCGTTTTTCACTAAAGTATTTAATTTATTTGGAGTTGAAGCCGAGGTGCATATCTATGAAAATAACAAAAATGTATGAAAGCGACACCTAAATAGCTGTCACATGAAATTGACTGCAAAAAGGTGATAGTCAATTTGATTATCACCTTACGTGGACGTAAAGGTATGATTTTGATTGTCAACAATCAACTATCACCTTAGCCGATTCCACCCCTGGTCTCAAGGATCAAAATCTTGGTATCTAGGATCAACACTTCGGTCGCAAATATAAAAGTCTTAGTATCTAGAATCAACGTCTCGGTCTCAAGGATCAAAATCTTGGTCAAGGATTGAAATCCTGGTCGCAATTATCAAAACCCCGGTCTTAAGGGGGTCTCAAGAAACAAAATCTTAACCTCGAGGATCAAAATCTCGGTCTGGATCACAATTTCGGTGTCAAGGATGTAAATCTTGGTCTCAATTATTAAGGGTTTAGCATTACGATATACAACCGGATAAATCTTTACGATCCGTTATTCAGAGTAATTCAAATGAATGTAATATTTCATTGGTTATCTTCAAATAGCCGCAAGCAAGCAATAACAACTAAAATAAAACGGAACGATAGAAATAAGTCGAAAGGATAAAATGAGATTACGAATTTTGATCTTTGATCTTTTGATCTAAGAAAAGAACGCTCTGCATATTTTGTTATATAACATTTAAAGGATTTAATCGAAAAAAAACGAAGCTTTTGTAAAAAAAAAACGCTCCCTAGCTCAAACTTTGGTTTTTCAATAAAATTCTTTTATTTAATTGTGGGCGTGTCAGTAAGCGGATTTGAAAAATATTTAAACACAAGCTCCTAGAGAATCTGTATTATATTTTTTTTTAAATTGTGGGTGTGTCAGTGTACGGATTTTGAAAATATTTACACATGGGCATAAAGGGACTTCAAAAATTCTTAAACTTGATTATTTCGGGCCCCTAGAGAGTATATGGTAAAAATTTCAGTTCTCTAGGTCCAGTTTAAAGGCCCAATTTTTGCCGACAGGCGTACGGACGGACGGACATGGCTAGATCGACATTGCTATCGATGCTGATCATAAATATAGCATTTTTTAGGGGTCTACGGGCAATATTAAGGTATGTTACAAACTTCGCGTCAAGATTAATATACCATTAGAATAGGATATAAAAAAGAAAAAGAAAACAAAGTGAAGTGATTGTATTAAGAAACAGGATAAAAAGAATTATTGAATTGTTGAAGGGGTAAGTGACGTGGTAAATTCTAGGAAAATTGTTATCGCTATTGGCAGTCAGATTGTCAGTGCACTATTGGCGGTCAGACAGTGGGAATCACATGCCCAGTGGCGACGCCTCATATTGTTCAAGTCGTTTATGAACGACTAACATTCACAAGAGGTTATCTCAATTTTTGCGTTCTCTAAACTATATATGTACAACATATTTATACTATTGCTGTCATATTCTTATAATTCATATTAAAACTCGTGCATTTCCACACAGAAGTGAACAACCTGCCAACCAACCGTAGCTTTTTTCCAACTCGTTCAAACGATTCGCCAACGAAATGATACCATGGAAAGTATAGGCACAAAGAAAAAGAATTTCACGTGTTGTATGGACGATTTCGTTCAAGCCGCTTTTGAACGAGGCGAGCTTGGTATGATGTGTGAAACGAATATAGAAACAAGACAAAACATAGATCGAGCGCTATAACAACCATTTTGTTCAAACCACCTGATCTTGTGTATGCATCAATCTATCCAACTCGTGCAAACGATTTTGCAACGAAATGATACAATTGAAGGAACTGATTTCCTAAATAGGATTTCGCTTTTCAAAGTGAAATTTTGTTTGTAGGTAGAGGAAGGCCTAAAAACAACGTTTGCACAAATTTTAGCTTGAGGAAACGCGTAAAAATCCGAAAAAAAATGTTTAAACTATTCGTTTTTAACCTCATTCTGTCAATAAATTCCATTGAAAAGACATTCAGAAAAAAGCTGCATTCAGCGCTATTAATTGTGGGTTCATGTATTAACTAGACTATGAGAGTTTGAATGTGGATTCAATTCGAATTAAAATGCGCATCGAGCCAAAACAGGATTGACTTAATGTATAATCTTGGGAAATATTGTAAAAAAATGCTGTGAACGTTAGAATTCGTATTAAGGATTCTATCCTTTAGAGGCAATAGTGTTTCTTTTGGGTTTTCCTTTTCTAGATTGAGAATGCGTTTAGTTACGTTGTAGATCCTATAAACAGTACAATGTTTATCGGGGGTCATGCTTCCCCCCTGCAACCCCCCTGTTTGGGTTCACTGTTAGCTTTGGGATAGGTGCGAGGTCCATTGTGAAATCACAAATAGATACCATAAACAGTACAATGTATATACTTGAGTTCACTGTTCGATTTGGAATAGGTGCGAGGACCATTGTGAAATCACAAGTAGATCCCATAAACAGTACAATTTGTTTAGGGGGCATGCCTCCCCCGCAACACCCTGCTTGGTTTCATTGTTAGCTTTGGGATAGGTGCGAGGTCCATTATGAAATCACAAATAGATCCCATAAACATTACAATGTGTATCAAAAACATAATAATCAATAACAAACCCTATTTACATTTTTGTTATCAATTATATATATATATATATAGATATAATATATGTATGTATAAATATATGTACATAATATGTAATAAACATAACATTTTTATGCTCAAGTGTGAACTCTTCCACTCAAGTATTTTGTTATCAACTCCACCTATCATATACACCCACCCACGAAACCATTTTGACATTTGTCAGTAATGAATTAAATAAATTTGTATGGAAAAACCTTAAATTTGCAAATATTAGATTCCTTAAGTAAAAATTTATGCGGAACATATTCTAAAATTATATCAAACATTTCCACATCAATAGTTTTTCGAAAGTCGAGATCCTATTTGCGAAACCATAACCGATGTTTTTGCTTGTTGTTCGCGTAAAACCGCGAAGGTATTTACCAGACAATCTTGATTGAGGTTTCTTATCTTAACCTTTCCTTTGACAACTTCATCCGTTGAAAGATCATTTTCCACCATTAAAAGAATCAAAACTTATCTTAGAACAACAATCGGGCAAAACAGGTTGACAAATCTTTCTTTTAATTTTTTTTTTATTATATTATAATATAATAAAATAAACAATATTTTTTCTTTTTGTTTAAGTGTTTTTTTGTTAAATAAGACGCGTTTATTTATGAAAATGTAAGAAGAATATTTTTAAAAAAAGTCGAGAAGAATTAGTCTTGAATTTAAGTAAAATAATGAAGGTACTTATCAATTTCTTGTTTATTAAAAAGTATTTTTTTATTTTTTTTAAGTGATGAAGAATTGGTTTTTGTTTTATAAATAAAATCTAAATGTAAAAACATTTTGTTCTTTTAGCCATTCAGAAAAAAGCTGCATTCAGCGCTATTAATTGTGGGTTCATGTATTAACTAGACTATGAGAGTTTGAATGAGGATTCAATTCGAGTTAAAATGCGCATCGAGTCAAAACAGGATTGACTTAATGTAATCTTGGGAAATATTGTAAAAAAAATTCTATGAACGTTAGAATTCGTATTAAGGATACTATCCTTTAGAGGCAATAGTGTTTCTTTTGGGTTTTCCTTTTCTAGATTGAGAATGCGTTTAGTTACGTTGTAGATCCCATAAACAGTACAATGTGTATCGGGGGTCATGCTGCCCCCTTGCAACCCCCCTGCTTGGGTTCACTGTTAGCTTTGGGATAGGTGCGAGGTCCATTGTTAAATCACATATAGTTACCATAAACAGTACAATGTATATGCTTGAGTTCACTGTTCGATTTGGAATAGGTGCGAGGTCCATTGTGAAATAAAAAGTAGATCCCATAAACAGTACAATGTGTTTAGGGTAGCATGCCCCCCCCCCCCCCGCGCAACCCACCTGCTTGGTTTCATTGTTAGCTTTGGGATAGGTGCGAGGTCCATTATGAAATCACAAATAGATCCCATAAACAGTACACTGTGTTTCAAAAACATAATAATCAATAACAAACCCTATTTACATTTTTGTTATCAATTATATATATATATAGATATAATATATGTATGTATAAATATATGTAGGGGAACCCGGGGCATAACAGGCACCCGAGGTAAAATGGGCCCCCTCTTTATTTCTCTGTTGAGTAAAGTGTCAACTCCGAAACTAAATATGTCTTCCTTAAATCATCGGTGGCAATTCGGGGAAAACCCGTCTCTGAACAAAATTGCCACGTGTTCTCTGTTTTGGCTAAAAGAAGATTTTTCATTGAATTGAAGTTATTTTCAAGTGAAATAAAGTGTGTTTTTTTGTAACAAATATCTATTTTATACTAGATTTTCATCCTTTAATATCAAAGTAAGTAAATAAAGCTGGTATTAATTAAATTATTTCCGTTTTAGAGTTAAATTGAAAAGAATTTTTTACAGATTTTTTGTAGAATATGATATGGGGCAGAATGGACGAGGCATAATGGACATGGATGTCCATTATGCCCCATCTGTTTTTGCACATGTTATTTATTTGTATAATTCTTTTAGTATCAATTTGCAATTGTTTCAGATGGTTCGCAACTATATTAAGAAAACTAACCAACAAGAATGGAGCATAGATGATATGCGACGAGCTATTCAAGAAGTTAAATCAAAGAAAATGAGTTGTAAGGCAGCTGCCCAGAACTATAAAATTCCTCGAACTACCTTACAAAGATTTTTAAAAAAAGCAAATCTAAATCCCGACCTTCCACTAGTTGTCAATAAAGTGGGAAATTTTAAACCTGTATTTAACGTGCATCAATTAATTCTAATTGGCCGAATATCTAAAGGATATGGAAGGGCGCTTGTTTGGCTTTTCTATGAAGGAATTTCGAGAACTGGCGTATGAGCTAGCAGACAAAAATGAAATACCCAATAATTTTGACGCTGAAACACGCATGGCTGGAGAAGATTGGGCGCAGAACTTTTTAAAACGCAATGCAACGGTTTCATTACGAAAACCGGAAGCAACATCTGCAGCTCGAGCTATGGGATTTAACCGTGTCTCTGTCGGCAATTTTTTTCAACTTCTGGAGGAGTGCATCAAGAAATATGGGTTCTTGTCAAATCGAATCTTCAACGTTGACGAAACGGGCATCACAACAGTTGCAAAAAGTCTTGGGAAAATTTTGGCAACAAAAGGCAGAAAACAGGTAGGATCGCTTTCTTCATCGGACACAGCTTCTCAGAGTGGAAATTTGTATGAGCACTGATGGGTCGTACATGCCACCAATGTTCATTTTCCCACGTAAAAGAATGAAGGTCGAACTAATGGATGGAACACCTCTTAATTCTTGGGGCGAGTGTAACCAAAATGGTTGGATCACAAAAGATTTGTTTTTAAAGTGGTTGAAACGATTCATTGAATGGTCGAGGGCAACTAAAGATCAACCCGTTTTGTTGCTGTTAGATGGGCATGCAAGCCACGTTAAGAGCCTTGAAGTGATAGATGTAGCAAGAGCCAATGGTGTGGTCATGCTTTGTTTTCCACCACATTGCACTCATCGGTTACAGCCCTTGGATGTCACTTTTATGAAGCCCTTGAGTTCTTACTATGGAGATGGAGTAAGGAAATGGCTCAGACAACACCCTGGCAGAACAGTTACACATTACCAGGTAGGACAGTTGTTCGGTAGAGCATATTTAAGAGCAGCCACAATGTCAGTCGCAATAAATGGTTTTCAAACGAGTGGAATATGGCCGGTTAATTCAAATGTTTTCGAAGACCATGATTTCTTGCCTTGCCAAACCACAGACATGCCAAATAGGGAAGAGCGTCTACTCTTAGATGAAACAATTTGTGTCGACCCATATTCGGTACCACCAGGCTCATCAACGACCGCCGCCGATCCACTGATGTTGTCCCCAAATCCCGTTTCGGAAACCAATCACTCCACAATGTCTACACCACATTCTGTTAATCCGATACCAATGGATGCACTGTTATCCTCTCCAGAGCCCGATTTGATAAACAATGATGCACCAACGTCATCAACTTCATTCCAAAAGTTTTCTCCATCTCATATTGCAGCTGTTCCCAAAGCACCAGCTAAAGAAAGAGTTTCTAAGCGCAGGGGAAAGACTGCAATAATTACAAGCTCTCCTTACAAGGCGCAGCTGGAGGCTGAGTCCACGAAGTCCAAGCCTCTTGTTATGCAAAAGAAAAAAGCCTCAACAAAAAAGAAAACTACCAGGAAGGAAGAATCTTCAGAAAGCGAGGAGGACGAAGAGTGTCTTTATTGTGGGCATTTATACTCCCAGTCTACAGAAGGATGGGTTTCCTGCAGATCATGTGGTAAGTGGGCACATTGTTCTTGTGCTGGAGAGGATGATGTTGACGATGAATGTAGCCACATTTGCTCCCGTTGCAACCCAGTTTAGCTTTGCGCCCGTCATGCCCCACATATGTCCATTGTGCCCCAGTACCCGGGTAGAATGGGCAAATTCTATCATTTACTAAAATTAATTTAACATACTGAATTATTTTTTTTTATTTATTTTTCTTTTGTGTACTAACGTATTTATCAATTTTCTATCTAATAAAATTGTTTTGGAGAAAATAAACACATTTTTGCAGTTTTTATAACAAGAAATCCTTAAGGGGCCCGTTATGCCCCGGCTTCCCCTACATAACATGTAATAAACATAACATTTTCATGCTCAAGTGTGAACTCTTCCACTCAAGTATTTTGTTATCAACTCCACCTATCATGTACACCCACCCACGCAACCATTTTGACATTTGTCAGTGATGAATTAAATAAATTAGTATGGAAAAGCCTTAAATTTGCAAATATTAGATTCCTTAAGTAAAAATTGATGCAGAACATATTCTAAAATTATAACAAACATTTCCACATCAATAGTTTTCCGAAATTCGAGATCCTATTTGCGAAACCATAACCGATATTTTTGCTTGTTGTTCGCGTAAAACCGCGAAGGAATTTACCAGACAATCTTGATTGAGGTTTCTTATCTTAACCTTTCGTTTGACAACTTCATCCGTTGAAAGATCATTTTCCACCATTAAAAGAATCAAAACTTATCTTAGAACAACAATCGGGCAAAACAGGTTGACAAATCTTTCTTTTAATTAATTTTTTTTATTATATTATAATATAATAAAATAAACAATATTTTTTCTTTTTGTTTAAGTGTTTTTTTGTTGAATAAGACACGTTTATTTATGAAAATGTAAGAAGAATATTTTTAAAAAAAGTCGAGAAGAATTAGTCTTGAATTTAAGTAAACTAATGAAGGTACTTATCAATTTCTTGTTTATTAAAAAGTATTTTTTATTTTTTTCAAGTGATGCAGAATTGGTTTTTGTTTTATAAATAAAATCTAAATGTAAAAACATTTTGTTCTTTTAGCTTGAAAAATTCGTATTGTTAAATAAACTAGCTTAAAACGATGTAAACGTTATTTTTTTATTTAATTTCAAAATTTCTTTTTACTGGTAAAAATGATCTTAACAAGCAATTAAAATTTCATTGCACGACTACACATTTTTGACTGCACATGCACTTGGCCGCCAAAGTTTTCGTTGGTACACCGACACCCTATACATTTAATTATACGCTATCCGAATCTCGCCGAAATATATATATAAACTGAAGGAGGAAAAAGGAGTCTGAATGACTTAATGGTGTCAGCGGATGTGAAGGGACCACACCAGTGGCCACTTAACTAATTGCTTACCCAGTTCTCATATGCTGGAACATCGAACCCAGAAGACACGCGGCTATTGCCTTCCAATTGAATTCAAGCCACAACCCAGTAAGATATCGGGTAGCACAGAGTAGAAATAATAATTAATTAAAATACCTCGCCTGCTCACCGATATCTACTGTGGACGGTCGGCACAAAGCAGGCCGAGGGAAAGATCGCTCAGGTTACAACTTCATACATCCCATTATACAGGTGCGCGCGGCGCACATGATGTACTATCAAGCGCTGGATAATACGTCATGTGCTGAGTACGCAATTCTGGATGAATGTGTGAAGCGGGCATGAGACTTTGTACCGAGGTAATAGTCAGCATTTAATAATAATATTAATAACAAATATTCGATATTTTTAGCATATGCAGCAATAAAACTTGTATATAAACTCCTAATTGTAATTAATAAAGTGGACTCTTTACCCGGAGTTCGTAGAACGACAACCATAGTTTCATTGTTGCTATTCGCAGCGCCTACTAGGTTCGATTCGTTAGAAAGACCCTCCCGTACGTAGCAGGTCACTGCTGCCGGGAATCTGCTGACTGGCGCAATAGCCGAGGCAAGGGCAATCCTTACAATGGTCTTTTTTTTCATTTCCAGATGCAGCTTGCCCGACTGAACCCAGTCTAGTAGCACAGCGTCGCGATGTAGCATATACACTTGGATGCAGTACGGGACCATCATCACTTTGTGTCGCTACTGCAATTATGAAGAGAGCGTTACTCACTTGATCACGTCACGCAAATGCCAGAAATTATCCCCTGCACCTCTCCTGCTCTCTTTCTCCTTCTCACTGGACTAGCTCAGTCTGCGTGGGTGAATAGGTGGTGGGATAAAGGGTAACTGCCAATGTTTATCAATAACTTCCAACCCTCTCTCGTGTTTGGAACCAACGGATACAAGACTCATCTAACACATCAGATGTATTGATCTATTCAATGGTCCGGCACACATGAAAACTGATTTGACTTTTTGACTCTTTAATACTGTTGCATGTTTGCTTGAACTGTGTCATTCAGGATCAATTAGTCAACTGCGCCATTTAGTAGACAGTAAAAGTAGCCATATTACCGATTTTGGCAGCATTTGAATAGCAGTTTGAGCAGCTGTGGAATAACTAGTTATTTGTTCTCGAACCTTCTCTGAACTTAACGAATCAGGAAAGTTCGATAGATGTTATTAGGAGATATAAATATATGTCGCAGAAGCACGAGATTCGAGTTGTGAACCGCGATAAAGAAGTGCGATAGATGACAGTAGTGAAAAGTAGAGAGAAAGTATAAGTATTGAGTAAGAGAAAAAGTGATTGTGTATTTAAAGTGATTAATTGTGAAAGTGAATTGTTGAATTAAATAAGTGAATTATTAAAATAATAACCAAGAATTAAATTGAAAGAGAATTAATAAAGATTAATTAAATAGAATTACGTTTTATCTTTTCGAATCCTAGCCTGGATGTAACATTGGTGTCAGAAGTGGGATTCAGTGTGAAATTAATTTGAAGTGAATTAGTTAGAAAAAAATAAGGAAAACAAAAATGGGCCGCACATTGAAATTATTACAGCTCAGTATACCGCAGTTAAAAGCTGAACTGGAAAAACGGAATCTCTCCACAGCTGGAGGAAAAAGTGATCTGGTGCTTCGACTGCAGGAAGCTGTTGAAAACGAAGGAGAAAACCCCAAGTCCGTTTTGTTCGACGTAGCAGAAGAACGAGTAAGTACAGGCATTGATATGACTGCTGTGATGGAATTACTTCTGGCCAAGATTGATGAACAAAAGAATTCTCTAGAACAACAGACAAATTCTCTAGATTCCAAACTGCAATCAATGGACTCTGAATTTGATGAACAAAAGAATTCCATAGTTGCCGCCCAAAAGAGTGCTGTGGAAGATTTTAAAAATGTTCTCGAAGGAAAACTCGAAGAAATTGACCACAAGTTCGAGAAGGTTGAAACCAAATTCGACGAAATCCATACAAACGTCGAGAACTTGGCTAAAGAGCTCGAGAAAGTGAAGAAGCAGAAGGCTCGACAAAATTCTGCGGACTGCCCGAGAAGGAAAGAGATGCAGCCTCCTGTTTTCGATGGTCAAACATCATGGCCAATTTATAAGAAACAGTTTGAAGCAGCTTCAATGGCGAACAGCTGGAACAGCGAGGAAAAGTCAATTGCGCTAACGCTCGCACTAAGAGGTACAGCTGCGGAGTTACTCCAAACTGTCTCAGAAGAGAAGCAACACAACTACGACGCCCTGGTCAAGGCTATAGAGATGCGCTTCGGTGATGAGAATATGCAGCAAGTGTACAGGGTGCAGCTACGCAGTAGAGTCCAGAGAAACACTTCAACAGCTGCAAGCAGATATCGAACGTCTGGCACATTTGTCATATCCTAATGCTGGTGAGGTTCTCATCAATGAAATGGCTGTGGAGGCGTTTATCCAAGCCATTGAAGATAGGCAACTTCAAATGGCCGTAAGAATGGCTGGAAAGAGAACTCTCGCCGAGGCCCTAGCATTTGCCTTGACAATGCAAGCTGCTGATCAGGCATCGCATGTGTTCCACCGCGTAAGGGAAATGACAGCGGTTGAATGCTCATGTCAAAGAACAGACATCGTAGACCGGAACAAAAATAACAGAGGTCAAATGCGCTGCTGGAACTGCAGTAAAATAGGGCACCTACAGAGACAGTGCAGAGCTCCACCCAGACAAGGCAGTTGTCCACATTGCGGGCCTAGGAGGCGCAACGAAGAAGCATCTGGCAGGGATAACATCCATCCTGCAGATACAGCTTCGCAGAACCAGCAGTCGGGAATCGACGACCCCAGGACCACAATTGAAGTCTCGCAAATCAAACGAGGAAACCAGAGTCTAACAGTGGAAGCCTATATCGGACAAAATAAGTGCGTGGCAACCATCGACACCGGTGCCACCGCTTCCATTATAAGGAGGGACATCGTCCGTAAGTCTTGGTTGCACAACACCAGCAGTTACTGTCTAAAAACAGCAACAGGAGCGACAGCGAAAGTGTATGGAGAGGTCATACTAACAATAAATTTGGCAGGATTAGCATTCTCCCACGCTTTCCTAGTCCCTGATATATGTGACGAATGCATCATTGGAATCGATTTCATGAAGGCGCATGATGTAGTATTGGATATTGGTATGCAAGTACTCAAGTATCGAAACGTAGAGATTCCGATGGTGTACGGGAAAGAGAACGCCGCATCCCTGAGGACAGTCAATAGTGAGGACGAGGTCCTACCACCTTCTTCAGAGACAATGATTCGGACAAAGCTGGAAGGTGATCCTGGGGCCCACCGATTCTTTCTAGTTGAGCCAGAAGACAACCACTGCCGAAACTGCGTTGTTGGAAAAATGCTTGTCGAGCCTAAGAACAATATGGTTCCCGTACGAGTTCTTAATGCGGAACACAAAAGCGTCAAATTGAAGCAAGGTGAGGTGGTTGGAAAGTGTGTACCGGTTACTGCCATCACGAAACTATCACAGGAAGGTGTTGCGAAGCCTCGTTCACCAATTGGAATGACTGAGGTTAAAAGAACTTTTTTCCAGCACTGTGATCTGAATCAGGAGCAGCAAGCCATGGCAGGGAACCTTATCAACGAGTTTGCTGATATATTCGCTTCGCGGGACTGCGAGTATGGCCGAACACACCTTGTACAACACCGGATAGACACTGGAGATGCGAGACCGATTCGTCAGCCTCCCAGACGATTACCATTGGCTAAGCAGACGGAGGTTGCAGAGATGGTGTCGACGATGGAGAAGGAAGGAGTGATCGAATGCTCTAAAAGCCCATGGGCATCTCCAATTGTTCTAGTCAAAAAGAAAGATGGCAGCACTCGGTTCTGTGTAGACTATCGCCAACTGAATAATGTCACCAAAAAGGATAGCTACCCTCTACCAAGGATTGACGATACGCTGGATACACTGTCCGGAGCCCGATGGTTTTCCACTCTAGATCTGAAGAGTGGCTACTGGCAAGTGCAGATCCATCCGGATGACCGCGAGAAAACGGCTTTCACAGCAGGAAACGGGCTCTGGCAATTCACAGTAATGCCATTTGGACTGTGTAACGCGCCGGCAACCTTTGAGCGTCTAATGGAGCGTGTTTTGTTGGGGCTAACATGGAAAACGTGTTTGGTCTAGTTGGACGATGTCATCGTGGTTGGGAAAACGTTTGAAGAACATCGAGATAACTTGAAGTGTTCCAGAGACTACGAAGTGCACAATTAAAGCTTAACCCGAAAAAGTGTGATCTCTTTAGATCTGAGGTAAAATATCTGGGGCACATCATCTCGTCCGAAGGAGTAAGGACTGACCCAGAGAAGGTCGATGCGGTGAAAAATTGGCCCGTTCCCAAAGACAAACACCAACAGAGAAGCTTCCTGGGACTTGCAACTTACTACAGACGGTTTGTGAAGGACTTTGCAAGGATCGCAAAGAGCTTGCATCAACTGACGGAAAAGGGAAAACCATTTAAATGGTCAGGTGAATGCGAAGCGAGTTTCAAGAGTCTCAAACACCAACTGTGTGATGCTTCAATTCTAGCGTACCCTACTCCAGAAAAGACATTTATTGTAGATGCCGACGCTAGTAATGTTGGGATCAGTGCCGTTCTTTCGCAAATCCATGATGGCCAAGAGAGAGTGGTTTCCTACTTCAATAACCAAGCCGGAGAGGAACTATTGCGTAACCAGGCGGGAACTCCTGGCTTTGATCCTGGCAAAAAAGCACTTCCACAAGTACTTATACGGGCAGAAATTCATCCTGCGTACAGATCATGCGTCTCTAAATTGGCTGCTGCAGTTTAAGAACCCTGAAGGACAAGTCGCGAGGTGGATTGAGCGGCTGCAGATGTATGACTACGAGATACAGCACCGAAAGGGAACTCTTCACTCCAACGCAAATGCCCTCTCCCGGCGACCCTGCAAGGCTGATTGTAAACATTGCGTACGCCAGGAGGAAAAAGATAAAGTGTCAGTCCAACGGTTGAGAACTGAGCCCATTAGCGGCTGGAGTGCACGGGAGATCCGGAATGCTCAACAGGAAGACCCGGATATCGAGCCGATTCTCGCCTGGAAGGAACATGAGGGCAAGCCGGACTGGCAGCAGATCTCCAATAGGAGTCCGGAACTGAAGGCATACTTGGCACAATGGGACTCACTTCATGTCCAGGATGGCATTTTGAAAAGAAAATGGGAAAGTTCGGATGGAACATCAGCCGTGATGCAACTTGTGGTACCCAGATCGAAAGTCAACGAAGTGCTTAGGGAACTACATGATGGAGTGTCCGGAGGTCACTTGGGAGTAAATAAGACACTCGAAAAAGTGCGAGAACACTTTTACTGGATCCACGCAAGAGACGATGTCGAAAACTGGTGCCGAAAATGCGCCACTTGCGCAGCCAGTAAAGGCCCGAGAGTAAAAATGCAAGGCAGGATGCATCAATACAACGTTGGAGCGCCCTTTGAAAGGATTGCAGTTGACATCGCAGGACCGTTTCCAGAAACCAACAGTGGAAACCGCTATATCCTCGTAGTGATGGACTACTTCACTAAATGGCCTGAAGCCTTTGCTATACCTAACCAAGAAGCTAAAACCGTGGTGGAGCAGATTGTCCACAACTGGATAAGCAGATTTGGCGTACCAATGGAATTGCACTCGGACCAAGGTCGCAACTTCGAGTCGAAGATCTTTCAAGGAGTATGCCAGCTACTAGGGATTAAGAAGACAAAAACAACCCCGCTTCATCCACAGTCGGACGGAATGGTGGAACGCTTCAATAGAACCTTAAACGAACACCTTTCTAAGGTTGTTGGCGACTGCCAGCGGGACTGGGACAAGCACATCCCCATGTTCCTATTAGCTTATCGAAGCGCAGTTCATAACACAACAGGACACACTCCATCCGAAATCCTTTTTGGTCGAACCATCCGGTTACCTAGTGAATTGATGTTTGGATCTCCGACTGATGAAGCAACGAATGAAGATGATTATGTTGCGGATCTCAGAGAGATCATTAGAAACATTCATCGGAAAACTAGAGATAAGAATCGAATATCCAGCGACCGCATGAAGACGAGGTACGATACAAAAGCAACCACCACAGGATTCCAGGAAGGAGATCTGGTATGGCTATACAACCCTCATCGCCGAAAAGGCATGTCACCTAAACCACAGCAGGATTGGGAAGGACCCTATAAGATAGTGAAGCGCATCAACGATGTTGTCTACCGGATCCAGCGAGGAAGAGGCAAGCTGAAAGTTGTCCATGTGGATCGTCTCCATCGCAACCATGGGGAAAATATTGACGTGCTTGTTCGGGACGAACAAGTTTAAGAGGGGGATATTGTTGCATGTTTGCTTGAACTGTGCCATTCAGGATCAATTAGTCAACTGCGCCATCTAGTAGACAGTAAAAGTAGCCATATTACCGATTTTGGCAGCATTTGAATAGCAGTTTGAGCAGCTGTGGAATAACTAGTTATTTGTTCTCGAACCTTCTCTGAACTTAACGCATCTGGAAAGTTCGATAGGTGTTATTAGGAGATATAAATAGATGTCGCAGAAGCACGAGATTCGAGTTGTGAACCGCGATAAAGAAGTGCGATAGATGACAGTAGTGAAAAGTAGAGAGAAAGTATAAGTATTGAGTAAGAGAAAAAGTGATTGTGTATTTAAAGTGATTAATTGTGAAAGTGAATTGTTGAATTAAATAAGTGAATTGTTAAAATAATAACCAAGAATTAAATTGAAAGAGAATTAATACAGATTAATTAAATAGAATTACGTTTTATCTTTATTAGTTCTCTTTCAATGTCTTTTACTTCTTGATTATTATTCTAATAATTCACTTATTTAATTCAACAATTCACTTTCACAATTAATTACTTTAAATAAACAATCACTTTTCTCTTATTCAATATTCTCTATACTTTTCACTACTGTCATCTATCGCCCTTCTTTATCGCGGTTCACAACTCGAATGTCTTGGGTGCTCCTGCGACATCTATTTATATCTCCTAGTGACACCTCTCGAAATTTCCAGATTCGTAGAGAAGGTTCGTTTAAAAGGTTCGAGAACAATCTAATTATGTATGTGCTAGTTATTCCACAGCTACTCAAACTAATATTCAAATGCTGCCAAAATCGGTAATATGGCCACTTTCTACTAGATGGCGCTTGCCGAATGACACAGTTTGAGCAAACATGCAACAATATCCCCCTCTTAAACTTGTTCGTCCCGAACAAGCACGTCAATATTTTCGCCATGGTAGCGATGGAGACGATCCACATGGACAACTTTCAGCTTGCCTCTTCCTCGTTGGATCCGGTAGACAACATCGTTTATGCGCTTCACTATCTTATAGGGTCCTTCCCAATCCTGCTGTAGTTTAGGTGACATGCCTTTTTGGCGATGAGGGTTGTATAGCCATACCAGATCTCCTTCCTGGAATCCTGTGGTGGTTGCTTTTGTGTCCTACCTCGTCTTCATGCGGTCGCTGGATATCGGATGAATATTTCGGTGGATTTCAGTACCCGGTACACACTTTCCAACGACCTCACCTTGCTTCAATTTGACGCTTTTGTGTTCCGCATTAAGAACTCGTACGGGAACAATATTGTTCTTCGGCTCGACAAACACTTTTCCAACCACGCAGTTTCGGTAGTGGTTGTCTTTTGGCTCAACTAGAGAGAATCGGTGGCTCATAGGATCACCTTCCAGCTTTGTCCGAATCATTGTCTCTGAAGAAGGTGGTAGGACCTCGTCCTCACTATTGACTGTCCTCAGGGATGCGGCGTTCTCTTTCCCGTACACCATGCGCCTTCATGAAATCGATTCCAATGATGCATTCGTCACATAAATCAGCTACTAAGAAAGCGTGGGAGAATGCTAATCCTGCCAAATTTATTGTAAGCATGATAACTCCGTACATTTTCGCTGTCGCTCCTGTTGCTGTTTTCAGACAGTAACTGCTGGTGTTGTGCAACCAAGACTGACGGAGGATATCCCTCCTTATAATGGAAGCGGTGGCACCGGTGTCGATGGCTGCCACGCACTTATTTTGACCGATATAGGCTTCCACTGTTAAACTCTGGTTTCCTCGTTTGATTTGCGAGACTTCAATTGTGGTCCTGGGGTCGTCGATTCCCGACTGCTGGTTCTGCGAAGCTGTATCTGCAGGATGGATGTTATCCCTGCCAGATGCTTCTTCGTTGCGCCTCCTAGGCCCGCAATGTGGACAACTGCCTTGTCTGGGTGGAGCTCTGCACTGTCTCTGTAGGTGCCCTATTTTGTTGCAGTTCCAGCAGCGCATTTGACCTCTGTTATTTTTGTTCCGGTCTACGATGTCTGTTCTTTGACATGAGCATTCAACCGCTGTCATTTCCCTTACGCGGTGGAACACATGCGATGCCTGATCAGCAGCTTGCATTGTCAAGGCAAATGCTAGGGCCTCGGCGAGAGTTCTCTTTCCAGCCATTCTTACGGCCATTTGAAGTTGCCTATCTTCAATGGCTTGGATAAACGCCTCCACAGCCATTTCATTGATGAGAACCTCACCAGCATTAGGATATGACAAATGTGCCAGACGTTCGATATCTGCTTGCAGCTGTTGAAGTGTTTCTCTGGACTCTACTGCGTAGCTGCACCCTGTACACTTGCTGCATATGCTCATCACCGAAGCGCATCTCTATAGCCTTGACCAGGGCGTCGTAGTTGTGTTGCTTCTCTTCTGAGACAGTTTGGAGTAACTCCGCAGCTGTACCTCTTAGTGCGAGCGTTAGCGCAATCGACTTTTCCTCGTTGTCCCAGCTGTTCGCCATTGCAGCTGCTTCAACCTGTTTCTTATAAATTGGCCATGATGTTTGACCATCGAAAACAGGAGGCTGCATCTCTTTCCTTCTCGGGCAGTCCGCAAAATTTTGTCGAGCCTTCTGCTTCTTCACTTTCTCGAGCTCTTCGCAAAACGTCTGATGGATTTCGTCGAATTTGGTTTCAACCTTCTCGAACTTGTGGTCAATTTCTTCGAGTTTTCCTTCGAGAACATTTTTAAAATCTTCCACAGCGCTCTTTTGGGCGGCAACTATGGAATTCTTTTGTTCTTCCAATTTGAAATCTAGAGAATTCTTCTGGTCATCAAATTTAGAGTCCACTGATTCCAATTTGGAATCTATAGAATTCTTCTGTTCATCAAATTTGGCCAGAAGCAATTCCATCATAGCAGTCATATCAACGCCTGTACTTACTTGTTCTTCTGCTACGTCGAACAAAACGGACTTGGGGTTTTCTCCTTCGTTTTCAACAGCTTCCTGCAGTCGAAGCACCAGATCACTTTTTCCTCCAGCTGTGGAGAGATTGCGATTCTCTAGCTCAGCTTTTAACTGCGGTATACTGAGCTGTAGTAATTTCAATGTGCGGCCCATTTTTGCTTTCCTTTTTTTATTCACTAATTTAATTCACTTTAATTTCACACTGAATACGTTTTATCCCACTTCTGACACCAATGTTACATTCCGGCTAGGATTCGAAAAGATAAAACGTAATTCTATTTAATTAATCTTTATTAGTTCTCTTTCAATGTCTTTTACTTCTTGATTATTATTCTAATAATTCACTTATTTAATTCAACAATTCACTTTCACAATTAATTACTTTAAATAAACAATCACTTTTCTCTTATTCAATATTCTCTATACTTTTCACTACTGTCATCTATCGCCCTTCTTTATCGCGGTTCACAACTCGAATGTCTTGGGTGCTCCTGCGACATCTATTTATATCTCCTAGTAACACCTCTCGAAATTTCCAGATTCGTATAGAAGGTTCGTTTAGAAGGTTCGAGAACAATCTAATTATGTATGTGCTAGTTATTCCACAGCTACTCAAACTAATATTCAAATGCTGCCAAAATCGGTAATATGGCCACTTTCTACTAGATGGCGCTTGCTGAATGACACAGTTTGAGCAAACATGCAACAATACATTATTTATTGTTTATGAATTCATATATGTATATATGTACTTAGCTTAAAGCGCATCATAAGGATGCCTTGTAATTTGTAGGTATACAATTAAATATGTATTTATTCGTTCTCTCTTATATATTTTATATTTTTTTTTGTTTTGAAATGAATTATGTGAAACAATCTTATTTAATCAATGCAGTTCATTACAATTATTTACCTGACATGTCAGGAGCAGGTTGTCTGGATGATCTTCTTGCAAGAGCATTGGAAATGTCGGTACTGCTATATATGTTTCACCACACCCATCACACATTTATTAAGAGATTAATTTAATTAAGCAATTACAAGTATATAGGAATTTTAAGTGGGTATTTAAAGTATAAGTTAAAGTTAATTTTAGATTAGTATTTCAATAGGATTAAGTGTATATTTGGATATTATTACTTAAGCTTGATTTTAGGTATTTATATGGACTTAGATCGATAGGGTTCGATTCACACACAAAAGTATAGATTTCGCAATTGAACCAGGGCGCGAGGTTGCTTTCTTTTATGGAACTGGGGTTATTGCGTGATACGATGTGCGAGGTGATGGTGCCTAGCAGACTTTCTCGAGACGACTGTTCGGCAGTCGCGGGCCTTGGAGGCGTTTGTGGCAATTAGTTGAGAGTGGAACCAAGTAAGAGTTCGATCTTGGCGCTTTACGTGGCGAGACCTCGCTGATGATAATGCGCATGTGGTGTTCGGCTGGCCTTTCCTTATGTAGGATGCGACAGCGTCCTCTTTATTCCTCGCGTTGATGTTTGTCCCTGAATATCTCTTACCCCTTTTGCGGTGGTACTAAGAACAAGCTGAACTACAAAAGAAACAACACCCTTTTTCGAGATTCTTATAACAAAATGAGACTTTCTTTTATTACCTTAGGTTAAGATGCGGAAACTAGACTTATGACATTAGCGGACGTGTGAGTTCGTAAATTTCACGATACGAAGCTGACCTCTGTTCTTCAATCCTCGTACCAGTTCGCATAAACTCTCTTACCGACCGGATATCGTTATGTATTTAATTTTTTTTTTTAAATTTGATACCGAATTACGACAGACTTCTTGCCACAATACAAGCAGATCGAACAGTAGTTGATACTACTCTCATCGATATGATTGAAATAAACGGATAAAATGTCTCATCACGCGGGGCAGACCTTCACCCTGAACACCTCATGTACTGGCTAGCCGGGTTACATCAGGTGGTAATATTCTTACCATGTACCCTCCCGATAACCTTTCCGTTCATGTCTGCTAAAACGTATAGACTGTTGCCGATTCTCTGCAACACTTGGCATTTGGTGAACTTTGGAGCCAATTTGGGACTGAAATCTTTTGCGGCATTGCTCTAATGGAAATTTCTTTTGAATACCATCTGTCCAGGTTGGTATTCTACATGACGTGCCCGCAAATTGTACGCGTTTGCGTGTTTCATTTGGGCTGCCTTTAGAAATTTATAAGCCTTTTCACGAACCACTTGCAGGTGGTCCAGTCGATCTATTACTTCTGGCGATTCCAAAGCCAATCCATGCATCTTCCTTAACAACTGATAGGTACCCCCATGGGTAACCATGTGGAAACCCATCAGCATATAAAAGGTACTGACATGTGTTGACTCATGGATCACATTACGCAATGCACAAGCTATGGATCCTAGGTTTTTATCCCAATCTCTTTGGTCGTGTTCAATGTACATTCGAACTGCCGTAAAGATAGTCTTATTGGCACGCTCCGAGGCGTTGGCTTGTGAGAATATAACCCTGTGAGACACTGGGTTATTCCCTTCTCAGTTAAAAATGCTTTAAATTCCCTCGAGGTAAACTGTGCCGCATTGTCACTTAAGATCTTCTCAGGTACCCCGAAGAGATTAAAAACATTTTCAACCAGCGTATTAATTGCGAGCTTCGATGTCGCGGCTCTTAAAGGTTTTACCACAATGTACTTCGAGAAGTTATCTAATATAACAAAAGCCTGGGTATTGCCATTTTTTGACCTAGGAAAAGGGCCTACAAAGTCTACATGCAACTCCTGCCAAGGTCTTAATGGAGGACTTCTCGGATACGATAATGGTTTCAAAGCTTTGTTTGGGATTTTTGAAATTTTACAAGTCTCACAAGAGTTTACGAACTGTACTACATCGACAGCCATTTTCGGCCAGAAATAAAGCCTTCTTAATTTTTCCAAGAGCTTGTTTATTCCGGGATGCGATGATGAAGGTGGAGAATGTGCGCTTTCCATCAGAGTGTGTCTGAAGTCTTTTGGAACATACAGGCGCCAATAATCCTCTTCGGGATCACCAGAAGAGTTTCGAAATTTCGTCCTTTTAAACAACTGCTTTTCAACAATCGATAAGTCGGGAAAAGAATCAGGTTTATCTGATACCATCTTTACGATACGATGATAATCCTCATCCTTGCTAGCTTCAAATATCACATTATCTCCATACACCATTTCTTCTACCTCCGATCTCGATAACGCGTCAGCCACTATATTTTCTTTACCCTTACGATGAATTATATCAAAGTCAAAAGGTTGCAGTTTGAACGACCATCTAGCCAACCGACCTTGCAAATCCTTTTGAGACATCAACCACTTCAGGCTTATGTGATCGGTGATGATGGTAAAGCGGGTACCCTCTATATACTTTTGAACGCTGAGCAAAGCAGCTAAGCACTCTAGTTTGGTAACGCTGTAGTTTCTTTGAGCAGCATTAAGTTTCTTGGACATAAAGGCCACCGGTTTCTCATTACCATTATCATCGATCTGCACCAGCGCGCCGCCCACGCCTGTAGCTGATGCGTCACATTGGAGTGGAAAGACTTGCTAAAATCGGGAGACGATAACACAGGAGCTGAGGTAAGCATTTCTTTAAGCCTCATAAATGCTTCCAGCGCTTCGTTAGACCAATCTTTAGTAAATTTTTTCCCTGTAAGGTTTGTCAACGGGGCTGCTACACTGGCAAAGTGTACCATTGGCACATACCCAAAAATCTCCTAAGCTGTTTCAGTGTTGTTGGTCTAGGAAAGTTGCTAATGGCGCTGACTTTCTCTGGATCTGCTTTAAGGCCGTCTTCCCCAACAATATACCCAAGCTAAGAGATCTCTTTCTGACAGAACTTGGATTTTTCCACGTTTATGGTCAGGATTGCGGCCTTCAATTGATCCGCTACTTTATTTAACAATGATATGTGGTTTTCAAACATATCGGATATGATCAATAAATCATCCACATAGGTAAATACATCCTCGTGCAGTTCATAGGGTATTACTTTATCGATAAGTCGGCACATAGTTTGAGTAGCATTTTTTAAGCCAAATGGCATGACTTTGAATTGGAACAGTCCTTGACCCGGAACGGGGAAGGCCGTTTTCTCCTTAGCGGTCTTGGTAAGAGGTATTTGCCAAAAACTATCTTTCAAGTCTAGGGCAGAAATAAATCTCGCCCTTTTTAACCTAGCCAGGATATCGCCAATAATGGGAAGAGGGTATGCGTCTTTGATAGTATGATCGTTTAACTTCCGTGCATCAAGGCATAATCGACTTTTACCATTCGGTTTCTTGACTACTACTACTGGGGAAGACCATGAACTTTCGCTTTTCTCAATTACGTCTTGATCAACCATCCGTTTTATCTCCTCATCCATCAATTTCTGCATGGCCGGTGATATTGACCAGTGCCGCTGTTTGATTGCCTTCGTGTTCCCCACGTCGATGTCATGTACTATTAACTTCGTTCTACCCAACCCAAGTGTATTGAAAGATGGTATATTCTGTACAGTTTTTGCTGAAATTCCTTTTTGTTCAATCGATAATTCATGTGTTTTGTTATCATCACTTGAGATGTTGATTTCGCAGACCGATGCGGGAACTAAACCAAATGCCTTCCAAAAATAAAAAAACTTGATTGGCCTTTTATTCGAATTAAAAACAATCTTCAGAAAAACATATCCAATGACTTTTTTAAGTCTACTTTGAAGTTCAGTGAAAGGAATGGCTAAATCTTGTAATAATTCAACACCCCCGTTCCCTAGCACTGAGATAGTTGCTCCGCTGTCTAAAAGACCGAACAGTCCTTATCACCTATCATAAACTTTGCGAATGGCCGTGCATCTGTTGATACATCTATGCAAGCCTCCTTTATGAACCTAAGATTATCTTGCCTACACCTAAAATAATTTATTGATCTTGACTTCCTTTCCGTCTGGGTGTGCTGCGAACTTGTTGGGTTCGATCTGGACAGAATTTGAGTCACAAGTTGAACATGAGGTTGTAGAGGAAAATTCTTTTCCGGATGTCGGTAACCTCCCTTCCTGGCATCCGTCTTGAAGTTTAACCGATTGCATCGCGCACAGTTAGGTTTAGTGGTGTTTTTTGCACCGCACGAATAACAAAAGGATTGCAATTTTTGAATTGGACAATTGATAAAGTTGTGCCCCATCTCGTCGCAATTCCAGCAAATGCTAAATTCATTTTCTTCAACGGAATGCTCGAGATGAAAGGCTTGACTAGTCCTTCCTTCGTCTTTCCAACTGTCCCTGCTATTTGCATACGATTGCTGCAATTCATGTACACGTCTTCTGCGGTTTACCAATTGCTCGTCCAAACTTTCTCCTATATCCAAAAGCCCCTTCTCTATTTCCATACACATATTTCTCAGCTGCTCGACGGTTACAGGATGAGCTAACATCAACTGCTTGCGTAGTGCAGGGTGCATGTTATTCTTTAATAAGGATAGCTTATCTGCTTCGGAATACGGAACGCGTAACAGTGAGTCCAAGGACTCAATAACTAATTTAAACTCTCCAAATGATTCTCGGGGTTTTTGTTTTCTAGCTTCCATTTGCCTACGAATTTCGTGATCCGTGGTGATTGTTTGGAATTCTGAAATCAATGCCCTTCGAAAATGAGCCCAAGTTGGATTTCTGTTTCGGGTAACAAATATCCAAAACCACGTTATAGCGGATCCCGTCAACAAATGGTTCATTGACAAACAAAGCCTATCTAACGGAATGTCCTGGCTGCTTGCCAGAATTTCGATTCTGAATACAAATTGCTCAACTCTAAGTGGTAAGGAATTACCATCAAATCTGACTTTCCAGTTGGCAATGTTAGCTAATTTTCTGAAATCAAATGAAACATTCTCTTCTCGGGTGTTATTAACGACAGGGTGTTCGAAGTCGCCCATAAAATCTTCTCCATGATTACCAAAATTATTGCCACGGTTATTTTTATGTTCTAATCTTCCATACAAAGGATGGGTAGATTCAAACCTAGGAAATTGCGGTCTTCTATAACTATTGTGCACAGGTATTTTTTGTCGTTGCGCTGGTATTTGTGAATAGCCTACGTCAAGAGCTTGTTGTGTCTGAGAACGATTTTGACCATTCCCATAAGATCTCCCTACTTCCATACGACTGAATTGATGGGGTAAATCCCAATGAGTCTTGTCCGAAAAATCTATTTGGAAGTTTTCTGGTTTACTTTTGTTACCTTTTGTAATAGCCCCAGTACCTTGCGATTTTTCCTTCTGGCTGCCCTGACTATCCATACTCTTATTTAACATCGTATTGTCAACTATGGATTGAACCTCGAATCTGGCATATGCATTTACACTGCACTGTCCTTCAGCTGAATCCACGGGCGTTGCTGGACCCGCTCCAAAATCGTTGTTCAATGTATCCAAAATCTTAACCACCCTTTCTCTAGCCCGCCCGATTGTGTCTTTAAGCTCGGGAGAACGTTTCTCTAGTAACTCAAGCCTGCCCATAATATGAACCCCTTTAGCTACTGCACGTATTTGTGCCTGTTCGTTTGCGGA
Organism: Portevinia maculata; assembly: GCA_949715645.1. Taxonomy (NCBI): domain Eukaryota; kingdom Metazoa; phylum Arthropoda; class Insecta; order Diptera; family Syrphidae; genus Portevinia; species Portevinia maculata. The sequence goes on along the minus strand of OX454526.1, from coordinate 113,917,982 downwards.
TTTTAAAGCATCTGTGTACAACACCTCCAAGTGATCGATTTTATTTCTGCATGTTTCTAACTCTAAACCAGGGGTATTCACAAATATGTAGTCTGTAACGCGATTCCCCTGAGTTTTTTCATCATGCAACTTAGTCAGATCTTTTGCCAAGTTACACACACTGCCAACCAAGGGCAACCCACGGATCTGGCACTCATACCGAATCTCATCACTTTCTAATAACCCAAATTCCATGTTTGATCGCGTTGAAATAACCGTTTACTTTGTACATCAAAGCATCCCTTGGATGTTAAATGCAGTAGGTACTGTGTACACGGAATGCCACTGTGAGCACTTATAATTTATAAATTCTAAAAAAAACAAAAAAAAAATTCCCATGCGGAAATACTAAAACCAAACCCAGATGATTTCAATAACTACGCAAAATATTTTAATATCATTTAAACCAGTCGAATCAATTTTCAGCAATGCCGGAACCACTCGCTTAATCATTACATTTGTAATTAATACATTTGTTTTTGTTTTTTTTTCAATGGTTTCAAACAAGAGCAATACCAAAAATCGCGAATAACAACCACTTGCTTAGGACACCAAAGAAGTATTATGATACTCTTTGATTTCTAACTAAAACAAATCAACAATAAAGGAATTAGAAAAAGAATATTCATTCCTTTTCTAAGTCTAACTTTGAAGCCGTTGTCTTACTCTTCGGGATATGCACCAACGCGAAACCAGCTAAGTCATATCTAACCGACCACACGCGATTTACACTAACAGTTGTAGAAATTGTTGTCATCAAACTTCTCTTCACTTTTATTTTTTTTATTTTACTGCTTCTTAGACTAAAAGCCCCACGTTGGGCGCCAAATTACTGTAGCATTTATACACTTGGATGCAGTACGGGACCATCATCACTTTGTGTCGCTACTGCAATTATGAAGAGAGCGTTACTCACTTGATCACGTCACGCAAATGCCAGCAATTATCCCTTGCACCTAACGCTCTCTTTCTCCTTCTCACTGGACTAGCTCAGTCTGCGTGGGTGAATAGGTGGTGGGATAAACGGTAACTGCCAATGTTTATTAATAACTTCCAACCCTCTCTCGTGTTTGGAACCAATGGATACAAGACTCATCTAACAAATCAGATGTATTGATCTATTCTATGGTCCGGCACACATGAAAACTGATTCGACTGTTTGACTCTTTAATACATTATTTATTGTTTATGAATTCATATATGTATATATGTACTTAGCTTAAAGCGCATCATAAGGATGCCTTGTAATTTGTAGGTATACAATTAAATATGTATTTATTCTTTCTCTCTTATATATTTTATAAATTTTTTTTTTTTTTTTTGAAATGAATTAGGTGAAACAATCTTATTTAATCAATGCAGTTCATTACAATTATTTACCTGTTATTAATGCTGGTCGTGACATGTCAGGAGCAGGTTGCCTGGATGATCTTCTTGTAAGAGCACTGGAAATGTCGGTACTGCTATATGTGTTTCACCACACTCATCACACATTTATTAAGAGATTAATTTAATTAAGCAATTTCAAGTATATAGGAATTTTAAGTGGGTATTTAAAGTATAAGTTAAAGTTAATTTTAGATTAGTATTTCAATAGGATTAAGTGTATATTTGGATATTATTACTTAAGCTTGATTTTACGTATTTATATGGACTTAGATCGATAGGGTTCGATTCACACACAAAAGTATAGATTTCGCAATTGAACCAGGGCGCGAGGTTGCTTTCTTTTATGGAATTGGGGTTATTGCGTGATACGATGTGCGAGGTGATGGTGCCTAGTAGACTTTCTCGAGACGACTGTTCGGCACTCGCGGGCCTTGGAGGCGTTTGTGGCAATTAGTTGAGAGTGGAACCAAGTAAGAGTTCGATCTTGGCGCTTCACGTGGCGGGACCTCGCTGATGATGATGCGCATGTGGTGTTCGGCTGGCCTTTCCTTTTGTAGGATGCGACAGCGTCCTCTTTATTCCACGCGTTGATGTTTGTCCCTGAATAGCTCTTACCCCTTTTGCGGTGGTACTAAGAAGAAGCTGAACTACAAAAGAAACAACACCATTTTTCGAGATTCTTATAACAAAATGAGACTTTCTTTTATTACCTTAGGTTAAGATGCACTTAGTTCTAATTTAAATCGATCCGAACGTTTAACTTATATTACGATTACTTAGGATTCAATTTTATTCTGTTTTCCCGATTAAGTGAGAGTACTCAAGACTTTACTGCACAAGTTCTTCGGATAAAAGCAAGGCTTGGATGTCGGAAACTAGACTTATGACATTAGCGGACGTGTGAGTTCGTAAATTTCACGATACGAAGCTGACCTCTGTTCTTCAATCCTCGTACCAGCTCGCATAAACTCTCTTACCGACCGGATATCGTTATGTATTTATTTTTTATTTTTTTTAAATTTGATTTTACGACAGACTTCTTGCCACAGCGAGACATTACATGGCGATCCTGCCAGGAGGGCAAACGAGATTACCAAGGAAATGACAGAGCGCCAGGCTGCAAGATACGAGTAGCAATTAAGATATTACCATAAGCATAGCATATTCTTGCTTGACTCCAGCACGAACTTCAAAGTTTGGTTCGTTTCAGTTTTGCACATGTTGATCAGAATCCAGTAAACATCAAGCCAATAATTGCAAGTAGTACTAAATTGTTTGTTTTCGCTACTGCTGTCGGAAATGTGTTAACTTCGACCTGTGCCAAAGTATTTCTTATTTGGTCGGAATATTAAAATCATAAACTAAGACATCTAAGGCATGAGTATTGTATGCCAACTATCAACAGAAGATAACATCCCAATATTGGTTACCTGCCACTTCACAACGTATTTTAAGGTGATTCATTAGAAATAAACTAACGGACAGCAGCACACCGCTGACTACGCCATGGGCTCCCAAGAGAGTAAAGAGATCGTCAATTCGGGTCCCCAAGTGCTGACAGCTGCCAACTTCCAACCCACCGAGAACCATACCGCTGCTGTACTAGGCCTAATATTCGTAACAGCCGTCCTAATTGGTTTAGCCTACCTCGGACTGCAGCATTTCCGAAGGTAAGTAATAGATGACGTCATCGACAAATTGGAAAAAAGACCAGCAACGGTATAGGCATCCTAGACTTTATAGTATTCTCACTTCGTGTATACGACGACGCGCCACCATTGTATATAGACTTTAAAGTTTATATACAATGGCAATATATACATCATCCTAATAGACCAATAAGCCTGCTCCCAATACTAGGAAAAGTTTTTGAGAAACTCCTATATGATCGGCTGACTCCAATCATGACTAACAACAACTTAATTCCTGACCACCAATTTGGTTTCCGCAGTCAGCATTCAACTATCCAGCAAGTCCACAGGGTAGTAAATAAAATCACAACTGACTTTCAGGAAAAGAGGTACTGCATTGGAGTATTTCTCGACGTGGCAAAGGCGTTCGACAGCGTTTGACATAAGGGACTATTGCACAAACTTCAGACCCTTCTCCCACCAGACTATTATCTTTTAATGAAAAGCTACTTATCAGACCGCCATTTCTATGTAAAGATTAAGGACCAAACCTCACACATCCACCGATCGAGAGCATTAGGTAATATCCAAAGGTAATATCCAAAACACCAATATCGTAAAGACAGATCTAGAAATTTTACACTGGTTTGGAAAATATAGGTGTTTAAAAACAAACAATATTTTGAAATATTGAACTACGTTTTTCATTTTAATATTGATGCACGTATTTTTCAATTTTTACTCAGAACAACAAAGTATCATATCAGCTAACAGATCCAATAAAAATATATATTTATTTATACGTGTATTTTGTCACAAAATACCGAGTTTAAATTGCATATTTTTTTCAAAAAATTATTTTGTACGTTGCTTAGTTTATCAACTTTAGCAGGAAAAAATTCCGGTTTTCCTGTGAAGGTGGCGGTAGTTGTGTGGTCTGATCTGAACAGCCAATCAGAACAGCACACAATCAACCATAAAGTGATTAGCTTGTGTTTTACTGCTCTCGGAGGTGTGTTCTAAATGAAACCGGTTTGGTATGAAGTCTGAAGTGCGATTTCAATAAAAGAAATCATGTGTGGATGTGGGTATGTGTAAGCAGATCTATTTCTGTGGCGATTCGAAGGAATTTTGCATTTTTGTTTCGCTGACTGAAATTAAAAATGAGGGTTGATAAATGCCCTTTTCAAGATGTGTTTCAGGTTAATACTTTCAGTTTAAAATTTGTTTACAGAAAATTATTTAAACTAATAAACAATACTACAAAAACAAAATCATGATATTACTCAGGATTTTCAGATACCCTAAAGTTTCGTTGCTAAATCTTTGTAGAAAAGTTGATTAGTATTGAAAAGTGCATAGAAAGGTATCCTTCACACGTTGAATTTTATTGAGTCTGTGGTAAATTGGAAGATTGGTGAATGGTGGTTTAGGCTAAAGGGGATAATGTAGCACTGCGCTGTTTCTGTTTGTGGGCAATTATTATTTTTTTGCGCTGTTGCTGTTGCAAATTTATCACGTGCGAACTATTGGCGAATGGTTTTCATAAGAAAAAAAAGTCATTTTACATGAAAAGTTATATTACATATTTTAATATTCGGCCCTAGCGAGGTAACCGTCGGAACGGAAAATTCTCCGATCTGATAAGAATCCGAGGATTTTTGCTTCGAAGATCCTCCGATTCTAATCAGATCGGAGAATTTTCCGTTCCGTCGGATACCTCGCTAGGACCGATTGAAAGAACATAAGTGAAAAGTATGTTTATTACATATAAAGATTTTGAATAAATTTGCATACAGTTTAGGTAACTAACAAAACATTATTTATTGTTTCTTTGGATAATTTGTCTCTGTTTTCTCTCAACTGGTAGAGCGCTAAAAGCCCGTTCAACAGAGACTTGAGTTGATGGCACTGCCAGCATTACTTGTGCAAGTTTTCCTAGAAGAACCTTTTTACTGCTCAATGTTTTACAATGCTCAATTTTCTATCACAAAGTAAGCAAGTTGATTCGCAAGCTTCTTCATTATAAGAAACATATTAATTAAACTCAAATGTCTTTATTTTCCCTATTTCAACCAAAATAATAACTATTGAAAATATAAATCGCGAATCGAGAATGATTTGTTTTATGGATCTTTACGGATCCTTATCGCGAGCGAACCACATTCTAAATGAATTTCTTTTTCCCGATCTCTCACGAACGAGAGATACAGAAAAAAAGGATACAGTTTGTTCGTGTGAGAACTATACAATTTTAAGGATCGAAAATTGTATCGTTCTCGAACTTTATTTTTTATGGTTCGTGAGAAAATCGATTAAGAACGATAAAGATCACTATTTTATCGTTCGCAAGCGATATTTTACGAACCCTGCTTTATTATTAAGCTAGCCATTATAATAAAATAATCAGTAAGGACACTTTGACTGCACACGAACTTCCTACTAGGTACAGAAAATGCGTACAATAAGAGAAATCAGGTAAAAATAAATCCTAATAACCACTTGAAAAAAGGCTGCCTCGGTAGGTACCTACGCAATACATTTTAAATGGTGTTGTCGGTTTTTTCACGATGCTTTCTTAAAGGCGTATCGACTTGATCCAGGTATGTAAAAAAATATAATGGGCCCTAGCGAGGTAACCGTCGGAACGGAAAATTCTCCGAAATCGTCCGAATACCGGCGGTATGCGTTGTAGTACGATGAAGTGCATTTTTTCTTGTGTTTGACATTTTGACACACACGTTTTTTCCGAAATCGTCCGCCAACATTTTGTTGCGGAATTTGCTGTTTTTTATGTAAGGTTAGGTTAGGTTAGGTTAAAGTGGCTGTCAACAGAAGGCCGACACACTTAGACCAGGATTAGGTCCATTGTGATGCCACACGGATCGAGGGGTATCCCCACTACTAGTTAAAACATTTAGAGCTTCTTATGAAGCGCGATAGACTTCTAAAATCAGCGTTAGCCAAGTCGTTAAGATTGTTAAGCAAGAAATCTCCCAGATAAAGATTTCTATTATGGGAGAGAGCTGGACATGTGCAGAGAAGGTGAAGTATAGTCTCCTCCTCCTCCTCGTCCAAGCAACTTCTACAGAAATCGTTAGAATAAACGCCAAGCCTCGATGCATGCTCGCCTATCAGACAGTGCCCTGTAATGGCACCTATAGTGGAGCTAATATGCAGTCGGTTTAGTGAGATCAGACTCTTAGAGCGTCGCAGGTCCAGCTTTGGCCAGATGTGCTTAGTCGCTAGACATGTATTACTACCTGTCCACCTAAGGTTTGTTCTCTCGATTGCAGATAGCTTGAATAAAAGTTTGCAGGTAGCGATTGGGATACCCAGAGAACCCTTTTCATGTAAAAGGGGGAGTTTGGTTCCCTTTTTGGCGAGTTCATCAGCCCTGCAGTTTCCTGGAATATCTCTATGCCCCGGCACCCAACAGAGGTGAATGTTAAACTGCTCCGCCATCTCCATAAGAGATGAACGGCAGTCGAGGGCTGCAATGGAATTTGAAGATACTGAATCCACGGACTTGATCGCGTCCTGACTGTCCGAGAAGATACAGATATCCTTTGTGGATATCACATTTCTCTTCAGCCACGTCAGGGCTTCTTTTATCGCCATAATCTCCGCCTGGAATACGCTACAGTGATTAGGAAGACGGAAAGAGAGACTCAGATTTAGTCTTTCGGAGAAAACGCCGTCACCAACCCCGTCACTAGTTTTTGATCCATCGGTGTAGAAGTGGATCGCTTTAACCTCCTCAAATTCAGCGTCCTCCCAGAATGATCTGGAAGGAATAGTGACTTGAAAGTTCTTTCCAAACTGTAATTGGGGTATGGTGTAATCTATGTTTCCTGGTAGAGACTCAAATGAGTCCAGAATGGTGGTGTGGCCAATGTTATTGTTAACCCACTGCGAGGTAGCCTTAAGGCGGACAGCAGAACAGGCTGCTGTTTGCCTACTAAAAATGTCGAGTGGTAACAGATGTAGCAGGATATCTAGTGCTGCAGAGGGGGTGGTACGGCGTGCTCCACTTATGCACAAACCAGCTGTGCGTTGGACTTTGCCAAGCTTAGCACAGTTTATGGCTTTACTTAGGGCAGTCCACCAGACAGCAACCCCATATGTGAGAATCGGTCTTACGACCGATACATATAGCCAATGCGTTATGCGGGGTTGTAGACCCCACTTGTTGCCAATGGCTTTTTTGCAAGAGAAAAGTGCCACTGTGGCTTTTTTTACCCTTTCTTGTATGTTGGGTTTCCAGCTTAACTTCCTATCGAAGATAAGACCCAAGAACTTAGCTTCGTCAGAGAATACTAATCTTATACCACCAATAGAGGGTGGGTCGATGAGCGGAATCTTGTGTTTCCTGGAAAAGAGGATTAATTCTGTTTTGTGGGGGTTGATACCCAAGCCACAGCGATTAGCCCATTTTTTTAGCTTGTTAAGAGCGTTTTGCATGAGTTCTTTTATAGTATTAAGGTACTTCCCGGAGACGGCTATAGCAATGTCATCCGCATATGCAATTACCCTGCAGCCCACCCCTTCCAGGTATATCAGTAGCTCATTCACCACCAAATTCCAGAGAAGGGGGGAAAGGACCCCGCCTTGCGGCGTGCCTCTACTGACAGACCTCCTGGCGGATGAAACGCCCAGTTTTGAGTTGATAATCCGACTTGTGAGCAGTAGATTAATCAATTCACCAAGCGAACCCTCCACATTCAGTGCTGTCAGTGCATTCGTGATTGCAGATGTACCCACGTTGTTAAAGGCGCCTTCTATATCCAGAAAAGCAACCATAGTGTACTCCTTGTGATGAAGGGAGTATTCAATAGTGCGTACCAGAGAGTGAAGGGCAGTTTCAACTGACTTACCCTTACAGTATGCATGTTGAGACGCAGATAGAAGCTGCGTATTTATGTTAGTACGGAGATGGATATCAATCACTCGCTCCAACGTTTTGAGGAGGAATGATGATAAACTAATAGGTCTCAGGTCTTTTGGGCTGACATGGGAGTATTTCCCGGCTTTTGGTATAAAGACCACTTTCACTTCTCTCCAAGCCTGAAGTATGTCATTTTTAAGCAGCTGTTCAGAATCATCTCCAATACTGGTGTGATGATATCTGAAGACATTTGTAATTCGGCAGGTATTATGCCGTCTGGTCCTGCAGACTTGAAGGGCTTGAAGCTATTTAGTAACCAAAGCAGCTCGTCCCTTGTAATCAGACCTTGAGAATGAGTCACCTGTGCCAGTGATCTATTCAGATCAGTGTACCCGGTAATATTGGAGCTACCTGGGAAGTGGGTATCAAGTAGCAGATTGAGCGATTCCTCGCTAGATATCGTCCAGGATCCATCAGCTTTCTTTAGACAGCTGGGCATGGTTGGATTTGAAGCTAGGATTTTTCTTAGCCTTGATGCCTCAGAGACTTCTTCTATTTTGCCACAGAAGAGTCTCCAGGATGATCTTATGGCTTTCCTTAGCTCTTTTTTGTATAATTTGAGAGCTTCCTTATAGGAGTCCCAATCAGTAAGTACTCTCGAGCTTTTAGCGCGATTGAAGAGTTTCCTGCAATTATTTCTGAGTGGTCCCAGTTCCTGGCTCCACCATTGTGGCTTTCTCTTCCCCATACGTCGTATGAGGGGACAGGAAGCGGACATCGCTTTATTGAGAGCCGAGGTGAGCTCGTTGACCTTGCCGTCAAGCTCGGAAAAGTTACAGGGTGGACTTAAAAGTTCAGAGGTAACTAGTCCGCGAAGAGTTTCTCTGTATTTGGGCCAATTGGTTTTCCGAGGATTGCGGAAAATAGGTTGGCAGGGAGGATCAACGTTGAGGTTGAATTGAAGATAACGGTGATCAGAGGAGTGATCAGTCGAGACCTTCCAACCCGTTATCATGTCGTTGATGGTATCGGAGACAAAAGTAATGTCAAGGACTTCTTGTCGATTTTTGGTAATGAAAGTGGGTTCATTACCTATGTTACATACAATGAGGTTGGTGCTTAAGATATAATCAAAAAGTGACTCACCCCTGTTGTTGATATCCGAGCTGCCCCATACGGTGTGATGTGCGTTAGCATCACAGCCGATTATGAGTTCAGCCTTCTGCCTCCTTGCTTCTTCGATCAGTCTCTCCAGGTTATCACCAGGGAGAGGTCCCACGTGGTCGTGGGCGAGATATGCCGATGCCAACCAGAGTGATCTGCCTGCAGTCTCCAGTTTCGCAGCAGTTATATCCCGATCGCTGAAATTAGGGAGTAAGTAAGCATTAAGGTTTCTTTTCACTAGTATGCACGATCTTGGTTTACCTTTGTCGGTCACATACAGTGAGTAATATCCAGGAGTCTTGAGTCCTTGAACCAGGTTGTGTACAATCCATGGTTCTTGGATCAAGACGACATCTTCCCCGCCTTTAGAGAGGCGAAGAACAAGAGCGGCCGAAGCCTTGATAGAGTGTTGGAGGTTAATCTGGATTAGCTGCAGCATTGTCGCTACAATCCTGAGGCACCTCCACCACGGTGTTATTTAGGCCTTCCAATTCCGAAGACGAACTGAGAAGTTCATCTTCACTCAGAAGAACCCTGTCAAGGAAATCGTCAGTTTCCATATCCGATTGGATATCGCTTACGGAGAGTGACGATTTTGCAGTTGCCGCATGATCGGCGGATTCATCGTCCTCCAGCGAAGGGAACGAGGTAGATGGCTCATCATTCGAGAGTTCAGGGTGAGGAGAAGAAGGAGGAAGTTTTCCCGCCTCGAGTTCGTCCTTCTTGTACACCCTCATTTTGACCTCGATCCAGCCAAATCGTATGAGGCCATCTGTTTTTGCCAGGGGAGCCAGGGTTTCCTGATTGATAATGACTACCGCACATCTGTGGGAGCCCTTTTGCTCCTCCAGTTTCGCCACCTTCCAGTTATGGGTCGGTAGAGAGGGGTTGCTTGATCTTAGAATGTCTAAGACGTCCTCTGGAGTGGATGGATTTGGGGGGATCCATATGCGCGATCTTGGCCGGCAGGGGATATCCTCCCTCGCAACGACCTCGAGCCTTGCGCCGGGCCACACCTCTCCAAGCCTACTAATCGCAAGCTTATAGAGGTCAGCCGATCTTTGGTCACTACATGCGACCAGCTTGATGTGGCCTTGATGCCACCCGCCTTCATGGATTAGCGGCGGTGGTCCCGGGTTTTCTCTCATGAATGAGGAGTAATTGCCCGAGAGCGCAGATATTACATCATCCCATCTTTCGTGGGAGATAGTGCCGTCTATGTGACTACGGTCTATAACCGCGACCACAATTTTATCCTTAAAGACCTCGCTAAAAGGCCTGTGAGATGTGGTAGTGGGAGGGTTGCCGGTGTTGTGCACCCTCTGTCTCTTGGGAACCGAAATGGTCCCTTCCACTTTTCTCTGGCGTTTTGTCGACAAATCCCCGCTGGTTTTACTGAGGATTTGTTGGGCCCATGCCAGTTTCGCGATTTGGTCCGGGGTCCTGTCCTTCACCGCGATGTTGCCACACATACGCTGGATCCGGATGGCATTACGAAGATTTTTGTAGTTCGTCGAGGACGGATTGCGATGACGCGATCCGGTGCTGTTGGTGTGGGTAGGACCATAATGCACAGTCCCACCCCCGCCAGAATTGGGTTTAGTTGTGGGTTTAGCGCCGACACCAGAAGGACCATGAGAAGGCACAGTCCCTCCTTCAGTCAGCCTTGCAGACGCGGTGGTAGTTGAAGGGCCAGCTGAGGGGGGACCATGATGCACAGTCCTCTCTCTGTTGGGAAGGGTTTTTTTTGCTCGCAACCGCTAGTGGAGGGACCATGTGTGTCCACAGTCCCAATCCTAGCTGGTGCCACAAGAGCTTTGCCGGTAGACAGTTTGGTCGCCGTACTACCGTCCGGTCTTAAAGGGGAACCGGCCGTAAAATTTTTTTGTTTTGTTTTTGTTTGTTTTGTTTTGTTTGGTTTCATATTAAGTCCCACGAGTAGCGGAGAAAAGAGGTCCATCTGCACAGAGATCCGCATTGTGCAGATAAGGCTAGTTAATCCGGAGGGCGCCATTTATCCGGATACTCCGTACGCGACTGAGCTATTTGATGACTGGGCCCTCAGCCAGGTTGACTCTCGGCACGGGTCGTATGACACCTTACGTCCAGCCCAGGTGGTAAAGGAGGGGAAAGGGGAAGGACGTATTGTCCTGTAAAGGCCGCATAGTGGTACACTTAACTGCGTTTTGAGAAAGAAAAGAGGAGAGGGGGACGTAGAGTCCGGGTCAATACTTGGTTGACGCTCGTCAGCAGCCTGTCTGTCATGGGTGGCCCTTAGACAGCATAGCCCGTTGAAGCTGCGCCATAAGCCTTCGCACCGGCACCATCGAATGCAATGATGGTACACACGTCAAGGCGACTGACCCCGCGAAGGTGTTTTTTATGTAAACACTTTGTAAATTGGTTTTTCGATGCACGAATTTTTTGAATAAAAATTTATTATTTTGCTATAATGGTGATAATTTATTCGGATTTATTATGCATGCGTTTAAAACAAAAATTAATTGAATGTCCCTTTTATTTTACATCAGGTTATTTTACAAAGAGGTCCTTGGAGCTACAATAAAGGTCCTTTAAACCCAAAAAAAGGTTATTTTCCAAAAATGTCTTTAGAAACGGCACGGTATATATGAGTTCAATGGTTTATGGTCCTAGGAACAACAAACATTGTGGGAAAATATCCTGTTTTCGACTTTTAAGGACCTTTTTTCTTGTTTCAAGGATCTGTTAGTCAAATAACATTGAACACAATATACTGCCCGGTTTTCTAGGAGTTTTTGAAAAAAAACGTTTTTTTTCGGGCTCCAAGGACCTACTTATTGTTAGTTACTCTCTGGCAACTAATTTTTCACAACTAAACACTCTTAGTTGCACTTCGCAACTAATAACATTTCCAAAATTTGTGGCAACTACAACTAAAATTATGGTTTAGTTATGTTCTCGTACCTAGCTTTGTATGAGAGTATTGAGTATTTGAGAGTATAGGTATATTATTATTATCATCACATGCGCGAAGATATAATGCTGCGGCATAAGCTTTCTCCGAGGAGTCACAAAAACCGTGAAAATGAATATGAAATGAGGGATTGTTGTTAACCCAGTATTGAAACAACATGCCATGTGGCAATATCGTTAACCTTAGTAAAAGCAGGCCATACATATACAGCCGCTTTTCAAATCCGAAATAGATATATTTTCATACTCTGTAAACAGTATCAATAAGACTCAATAAAGAATTTTATTCTATTCTATTCCATTTAAAAGTAAAAAAAGCAGTGTGTTTTGATAGTCCTCATTATGCATTTGTTTTTTCCGTCTTCATTTTGAGACATCAATCGGCGGTCTTCATTTTGTGTTGTGTGATTGTAGCATTACGTTTATTTACATTTATTTGTACTTTAATTTGTTATGGTAGATTTTGTAAAGTGAATTCTGAGTGAAAAGTGTCAAGCTACGGCTGATGTGTGACGGCCTGGAGGCACACTTTGAAGTGTTCTTCTCGACAGCAACGATTCGTGGAATAGACAGTGTGGGAATTTTCCTGATAAGAAGAAGACGATAAAAACGAGGGTAGAAGTGGCGTGTAGCAGAATTGGCAAGGTGAGGATTCTCATTGCAACCGATGTTGCTTCCAGAGGACTTGATATCGAGGATATAACGCAAGTAATTCATAACCTGCGGGTTGGTTACCTACCAGGCGCATCCCCGGGTGGTGGATAGGGGGATCTCGGTACGATACGTTCGTGATTCGAGGTTTTAGAGTTATAGCGGCGTTTTATACACCGTCAAAGCTCTATCACGAACCAAACCAAAAAACAAGTATGCAGGAACAACTAAAAGATATAAATACTCCAGGTGGTACTCGCATGGGCGAAAATCCACCCGTGGTCTTTTCGACCACGGTCGGGGCACGGATTCTGGAGGCCCCAACCGACATACTTATACCTGTGCAGGCGTTGACCTTCGAGTTGCGAAAAGGTTTGCTTCCGAAGATTCCTGCAGCTCTATCTCCGATACGTTCGGTAGACTGGGCTGGAAAAATGGAGAAAGTGGCGGAGAGGTTCAACCTCTTACGCTTAATCTTTAGACCAATAGACAGACAGCCGATAGGTGCGATGCTGCCGACGAGGCCTGTGAAACCGAACAGGTGAAACGGGCCACAGAGGCGGCGTCCACTGGTCAGCGTCCATCTAAGAGCCAGCGAAAGAGGAAAAGGAGAAAGGCGGCTATCGTGCGGCGCAAAGAAACTGCATCGCCAGTTGAAGGCGCAAGCGCTGAGAACTGCCCTTCCCCGGCGGCGACGGCAAAGAGATGCAGGTCGGCAGAGGTTACCCCAACCTAAACCAGCCAGCTGACTGAAACCAACGCTGCCTCCCATCCCAATAGCTCGAACAGGAAAAAACGAAGGAAAAAGGCCTCAAACGCTCCTGTCGGTGGAACTGCGCGCGCGCCTTCTGCGTGCCCTTCCACTGGAACACTTCCAGCTGATGTATTTCCAATGATTGGATTTACTCAGATTAACCTTCAACACTCCAAGGCTGCTACTGCACTCAGCAGTAAGAAGCTTTCCGTGTTCAACACAAAAGCCCACATAACATCCATACAAGAGCCATGGGTGTGGAAAATCGCATCTGTGGCCTTGGAGGTGTCCGTGGCACCACGATACTCTGTGACGAGCGGTCCGAGAGACCAAGGGCTTGTCTTGCTGTGTCGAACCTTCTCTCAGTGACTAAGCTTGGATAATTTTGTGGCCAAGATTTGGTTGCTGCAGCCATTAGCTACGAAACGAATGGAGATTGGAAGACCTTCGTCGTGGCGTCAGCTTATCTCCCCTATGATTCAGTAGTGCCTCCACCACCAAGGGCAATGGCTGAACTCATAGACTATTGCGACACCAGAAAGATGGGCCTAGTTATATGCTGCGATGCCAACGCTCAAATCACGGTTTGGGGCAGTAGCAAATGCAACATGCGAGGAAACCGTCTCCTGGATTTCATTCTATTATCTGGTCTTACTATCAACAATGTTGGCTCGCAACCAACTTTTGTGACGTCAAGAAGACAGGAGGTGATCGACCTGACTTTATCAAATAGATACTTTAAGGCGATTACCAACTGGAGGGTCTCTTCGGAGGCATCCCTCTCAGATCATAGATATATCGAATTCCAAATCGAATGCGAAGCCATAACTTTGCAGGAGAGGAGGAATCCAAGAAAAACCAACTGGATACGCTTCAGGGAGGAAATGGGAAAAACTCTTAAAACTCCAACCAAACTCAGGACGAGACAAAAGGAAGAGGATGGTGTTCAAAACCTGAATAGTGCCATTACTAGCTGTTTCGAACTGACGTGCCCAGTAAGTAAACCCCCTGGCAGAACGCCGGTTCCTGGTGGAGCTCGGAACTGCAAAGAATCCGAAGAGAAGCTAGAAAGCTTCTAAATAGGTCACTCAAGACTGATTTGGAGACAGACTGGAATCTCTACCGATCGAAGCAGAAGGAATATAAGAGGCTAATTCGGGTATCGAAAAGTGCTTCTTATAGGAATTTCTGCGAAAAGATTAAAACACTGGGTGAAACTAGTAGGTTGGTTAAAGTTCTGAAAAAGGGCAAACCAGCCAAACTGGACCCACTTAGAAAACTTTATGGCACCTTCACTGAGACGAAAGCGGAAACTCTTAGTTATCTGCTGGAGTCTCACTTTCCGGGCAACCAGATTACAATTGGCTCACAACCAGCCCCGATTACCGAGACTATGAGTGAGCCATTAAATACGCCTTTGCGTCTTTTGACGGCTTCAAGTCGCCTGGTACGGATGGAATATACCCAGCCATGCTGCAACAGTTTACAAACCAGTTGCTACCGACTATGAAGAAAATCTTCACCGCTGTCCTAGCACTGGCATACATTCCAACACCCTGGCGTACAGTTAGAGTGGCATTTATACCAAAAATTGGCAGAAGTGACTACTCGCTCGCCAAGAGCTTCAGACCAATCAGTCTGACTTCCTTCTTGCTGAAAAGCATGGAAAGGCCGGTCGAGCTTCACGTGCGCAAAACTGCTTTGCGATTGCACCCACTATCTCAGATGCAACATGCCTATCAACGCAGAAAATCCTGCGAGACTGCGCTCCAAAATCTAGTTGGTAGAATTGAGGGCGCGCTTGACAGAAAAGAATACGCGATGGGCAGTTTCATCGATATTGAGGGTGCTTTTGACAATGCGACTTTTGATAGCATGTGCAGCTCCGCCAGACAACACGGCGTAGACAAACCATTGGTGTTGTGGATTAAAGCAATGCTAATGAATAGAACGTTGGTTGCGGATGCGGATTGTGGCCGCTATGTTATGGCGGGGGTAAACAGAGGCTGCCCGCAAGGCGGCGTTCTGTCTCCACTGCTGTGGTGTATGCTGGTCGACTCTCTGTTGCACGCACTCAACAGTTCTAATGTATACGCTCAGGCGCACGCGGATGATGTTGCCGTGCTTTCTGTTGGATCATGTCTAGCGACTGTATGCGCCAAGGCGCAGGCGGCCCTTGACGTTATCGACGAATGGTGCACTAGGAATGGGCTCTCGGTCAATTATCTTAAAACTGAGGTTGTTCTCTTTACGAGAAGGAGGAAGCTGGTCGGGTTGACTCAGTCAGTGCTAAAAGGCGTCACAATCCAACTCTCCAATTAAGCAACGTTTTCGTATCATGATCTCGTTTTTGTTACTCTTGACTTACATTTTCCTAAATACCTGTCTCAGTTAATCCAATATCGTGATTTTCGCAATGTCAACGTTGAAAGTCTTTTTAGTGAATGTTCGTCCATTGATTGGTATCCAATCTGTTTGACACCTGACGTTAATAAACAAACTGATTTCCTGACCACCACTATTGACTACCTCTTTAACAAACATGTTCCGCTTACGACCCGTGTTATTAAGTCGCACAGCTGCCCTTGGCTTTCGAAAGACATTCTCAGGGCAATCAAAACAAGAGATTCCGCATATCGCCGTTGGAAACGCTTCGGCTGTGATGAGATGCTTAGATGTTTTAAATCAAATCGTAATATTGTCACTAACCTTATTAAATCCGCTAAGCTCAGCTACTATAGTAATCGATTTGATTCTAATCGATCCTCTAAGTTTCTGTGGAGTGAAGTTCGGAATATTGGTTTGAATAAGGTAAAATCCATAGCCTCGGAAGACAAAATTGATTTGGAAGAGCTCAATCGAAGATTCTCTACTCCAGGCGCACCTCTTGCCACAAGCCTATCGCGACAACAAGAAAATAGAGAAAATGAATTTTCCTTGACTGCTGTTGACATATACAATGTCGGAAACGTAATCTTCTCTATCAAATGCAAGTCTGTTGGCTTAGATAAAATTCACCCTGACTTCATAAAAATGCTCCTTCCTCTTATACTTCCTTACATCACCCATATATTTAACACCATCATTATGACATCTACCTTCCCGTCCGCCTGTAAAAAATCTAAAATCATCCCGATTTCTAAAAAAGGAATAAACTCTGAATACAGACCTATAGCCATCCTCCCTTTCTTGTCCAAAGTTTTTGAATCAATTATAAGTTCCCAAATAAAAGTGTTTATCAAAGACAAGCAGCTTCTTAATCCTATGCAGTCAGGTTTCCGGTCCGGACATAGCTGTACATCTACTTTACTTAAAGTCTCTGACGATGTTAGACAAGCAATTGACACTAATTATACAACTGTGATAACACTACTTGACTTTTCTAAAGCATTTGACTGTGCTAATCCAAATATTCTCTATGATAAACTTATGACATACTTTAACTTCTCTGACACTTCTAACAAATTAATTTATTCATATATGACTAATCGCTTGCAAGCTGTTTCATGTAATAGTAAACTGTCTTCGTTTCTCCCTGTTAATTGTGATGTTCCTCAAGGATCTATTCTTGGTCCATTATTGTTCTCTCTATTTATTAATGATTTACCTTCCGTTTTATTGCATTGTCAGTATCATATATACGCTGACGATGTTCAACTGTACATAAGCTTTCCTATTGGTATGATTGAAGATGCTGTTTCAAAAATAAACGACGATCTGTGTTCTGTTTTCGAGTGGTCAACTCGCAATAGGCTAAAGCTGAACCCCGGCAAAACAAAAGCCATACCAATATCCAAACATCAACCACATCTTTCAGATTTTCCTCCTATCTTTTTAAATTCCTGCCAAGTTGAATATGTTAACCAAGCAAAAAATCTGGGAATTATCTTTAACAATAAGTTGACATGGGATGTTCACATAAATTCAATTATTAATAAAATATATGCATCGCTACGTGGTTTATCTGTTACAAAAACAATCTTACCTACCCAAGTCAAACTGCAATTGGTAAAGGCACTAATAATACCCATAATTTCATATGGCTGTGAGCTGTTTGCCGATCCTGACTCATATTCGCTTCAAAAACTGAAGTTTGCTTTCAACTCAATTGCCCGGTATGTTTTCAATCTTCGAAGATTCGATCATATACTCGTATCATCTGAAGCTCGTCAACTCCTTGGATGTAATTTAGAGACTTTTTTCAAATATCGTTGCTGTGCTTTACTCTTCAAAACAATTCACGTGAAGGAACCAAACTATTTGTTTGATAAAATTAATTTCTGCTCATCAAATCGTTACACAGTCTTACGTCCTGCTACATTTACCTGCTTGACATCACGCAGGCAATTTTTCATTTATGCTGTCAAACTCTGGAATGGTCTACCCATTCCTGTGAAGTCCTTAATCGAACGCCGTAAATTCCTAACAGTTTGTTTCGAACACCTCTCCAGTTTGAACTGATTTAACTTTCTTGTTTTATATATCTTTTTGATCTTTCTCTTCTTTGGTTGCGCTTCTATTTGTTGTACTCTAAATTTAATCTATTTTACTTATATACATGTATTTTCTTTTATTTCCATTAATTTCAACAAAGCATTCTTCCCATTAAATGTTATATTCTTCATTTATATCCTGTACTAATTATAAGTTAAGCTTAATGTACAGCGTTTCTGAATCAATAAATATCAAATAAATATCAAATATCAAAGTATCTGGGAGTCATCCTGGGCAGCAAACCTCTTTGGTCCAAACATGTTGAGCTGAAGACTGCCAAGGCGCTGTCTGTTTTCTGGCAATGCAAAGGCATTTTCGGCAAGTCATGGGGCTTATCACCGAAAAGAGTCCTATGGATTTATACGGCTATGATAAGACCATTTATAGCATACGCATCGGTTGTTTGGTGGAATAAGCTTTCACGTAAATACGTCACTGCTGCTTTTGGTAGGTATGCATCGGCTGCACGGGGGCCTTCCCCAGCACGCCTGGCTCCGGCCTAGATGCACTATTTAACCTTCCGCCCCTTGATGTTTACATCATGGGCTGTACAATCAAGGCTATCTCACGTCTTAGAAGAGGTGGCTTTTGGTATAACTCGCACTGGAGTTAGGATGAACTTGCGCAACGGTTGCCCTTCGACTCCTGTCTTATGGATATGCCGTCTGATGCGATGAAACCGGAACTTCGGCTAAAGCGCAACTACGAGGTCGCCTTTCCTCGCGTCCAGGACTGGCTCTGGCCGGACTCTGAACCTGGAACGGAATGCAGTCGAATCTTCACGGATGGCTCCTAAACCGATCAAGGATCTGGTGCTGGTGTCTTCGTGGAGAGCGATAACGTTACACTTTTCTTTCCGTTAGGCAAATATGCGTCAGTCTTCCAAACAGAGACTTATGCTATCCTAATGGCCATGGACTATGTTACGAGGAACAGGTGGAGGGGGCGAAGTATCTGCGTCTGTAGCGACAGTCAGGCTGCGCTTAAGGCCTTACTCAAACCCTTAACTACCTCCAAAATAGTACGTGAATGCAAGATATCTCTGAATTCGGTCGGAAGGCTGAATTCACTTAAACATGTCTGGGTGCCGGGTCATAACGGGATCACGGGAAATGAGATCTCCGATGAACTTGCTAGACAAGGCTCAGAGGGGGACTTCTCAGGACCTGAACCAACGATCTGTCTGCCTGCGTCCTCGGTCAGGGCTTCCATTGACGGTTGGGTTTCCTATGAACACAATCGCAGTTGGCATGACTCTCCAGGGTGCAGACAGACTAAGCAAATGCTCCCCGACGTCTGTGGGAAATCCGCGGCATTCTTGTTGTCTCTCAACAGAAAAGACTGCAGACAGACTACTGGCGTTCTTACGGGACACTACGCTTTTGCCAAACACCTTAAGGTGCTAGGCCTAAGCGACACCACCAACTGTGAAGCCTGTGGAGAGAGCGACGACACTGCGGAACATTTCCTCTGTTATTGTCCTGCTTTTGCTCGTATCAGGTTGCAGGTATTTGGTGCGGATATGGTGAGTGCTGTAAATCTAAGCTCCTTATCATTGAAGCGCCTTCTCGTTTTTCTTAGAAAAACGAGTAAATTTCCACAGTAAAATGTCGTGTGTCTGCCTGGTAGTACAATGGACCAGTATTGAGTCTGAGTGTTCCAGTGCAGAAAGTCTCACACACCCCGACAAAAAAAAAGAAAAAAAAAAGTAATTCATAATGTTGACTTGCAGATTAATAAATTCATCATTCCATAGATATGTTATCAACTGTGATTTCCCCTGCAACATCGAGGAGTACGTGCATCGTGTTGGTCGTACAGGTCGTGCGGGTCGCCTTGGTACGTCGTCGAGTTTCTTCACGCGTTCTGATTGGGGATCGTCGAAAGAGTTGATTAAGATCTTAGAAGCTGACCAAGAGGTAAGTGACGAACTGAGGTAATGAAAGACAAGCGTGCGAATGAAATGGAAAAGTTTGGTGGCCGCGGTGGCGGTAGTCGTGATTTTGGGTACGGCGGAGGGGGATTCGGTGGAGGACGATCAGGAGGTGGCAGAAATAGATACTAAAGCTTATTGTTAGTTGCATTTGAATTTATTTATTTCGTTTTTTACTTTCTATCGGTAAATAAAATATATATTCATCAAAATGATCATGTAAAAATCATTGAAGTTAGTGAATTGGTACCGCTCAACTTGGTAAGTCAATAGCAGAGTTGCACAAAAGATAGTTTAACTAATAACTAAAAAGCTACAACTAAATCAGCTGTAGTTTCTTTGAACGTACATAACTAAACAAATTTTGGAAATTTAAATTAGTTATTAGTTGCGAAGTGCCACTATGTAAGCGTGTTTAGTTGTGAAAAATTAGTTGCCAGAGTGTAACTAACAATAATTAGGTCTTTGGAGCACTAAATACGGTCCTTAAGCCCGAAAAAACATTTTTTTCAAAAAATTCCTACAAAACCGCGCAGTATATTATGTTCAATGTTATTTGACTAACAGATCCTTGGAACAACAAAAAAGGTCCTTAAAAGTAGAAAAAAGGATATTTTTCCAAAACGCCGTTAGAATCCACACGGTATATCTGTGTTCATTGTTATTTGACTAAGAGGTCCTTGCAACAACAAAAAAGGTTCTTAATAGTCGAAACCAGGATATTTTTCCAAAATGTTTGTTGTTCCTAGGACCATTTATTCAAAAACCATTGAACTCATATATACCGTGCCGTTTCTAAAGACATTTTTGGAAAATAACCTTTTTCGGGTTTAAAGGACCTTTATTCTGGCTCCAAGGACCTCTTTGTAAAATAACCTGATGTATAATAATAAAACCCAATAAATTATCAACATTACCTATAGCAAAATTAAATTTTTATTCAAAAAATTCGTGCATCCAAAAACCAATTTACAAGGTGTTTACATAAAAAAAACAACAAATTCCACAACAAAATGTTGGCGGCCGATTTCGGAAAAAAAACTTGTGTGTCAAAATGTCAAAAACAGGAAAAAATGCGCTTCATCGTACTACAACGCATACCGCCAGTGTGCGTTAGATTTTGGCGGAAAAATTTTCCGATCCGGAACGGAATTAACTTTAAGCAAATATTCTCCGATTCGGACGATTTCGGAGAATTTTCCGTTCCGACGGTTACCTCGCTAGGGCCCAATTGTATGTTTTTGTTTTTATTTATTTAGTTTAACGAAGTCAAGACAAAATCCTGAAAATACTCAGATTATCAATGGAAGCCAGCATCAAGTTTCAGAAGGTTAAGGTGGTCTTGAAACTAATGAACATTTTGATTTAAAAGGCCTAATATCAGAATCGGAAAGCCTAGAAAGTCTGATAATGGAAAGAGAGACATCTGCGATCGATTCCGTTGCCCTCATAGAACGAAGAAGGATAATTGATCTTCAATACTTTTTTAATGAGTTGAAAGCAATAGACCAACATTGCCCAGCACTCGGTTGCAGTTTAAACAATATGAAAATTGTTAAAGAAGTCCGAGTGGGTTTTGCAAGTTCGACCTTTTTTAGATCTGATATGTGCAATTATGAGAGTCGAGTTTTCCTAAATAAGAAAAATCCAGATGCAATGGATGTTAACATTGCTGCTGTTTTGGCCATTACCTGTGTAGGTTGCGGATACTCACAGTTAGAGGACATCGTATCTATATTAGATATTCCATGCCCATCATTTAAAATATATAGTGAGATTGAAAAACAAAATGGGGATATCTGGAAAGCCGTGGCGGCAAAAAATATGTTGGAGGCTGCTAACGAAGAGGCTGAGGCCGCCAGACAGCGTGGTGATATTGATCCGGTAGATGGAATTCCGTTTATAACTGTAGTGATAGATGCTTGCTGGAGCAAACGATCTTACTGGAAAAAATGTTCTGCTCTGTCAGGTGCTGCTGTTGTTGTTTTGGGGTTGCATACGATAAAGTAATTTCTTTAGGAATAAGAAATAAGTACTGCGTTACATGTGCTAGAAGTGATACGGAACAACAACAGGAACACACGTGCAATATTCACCACAAAGGGCCTTCAACACTGATGGAGTCAGAAATACTGCTATAAGCATTTAAATCCAGTGTAGCTGAAAACGGCCTACGATATATGACAATGCTTTTAGATGGAGACAGCAGTTCATTTCAAAAAATTATTCAAACCGATCCCTACGGCGGAAGAAGAATCTGCAAAATTGAATGCTGCAACCATTTAATTCGAAATTTTAGAAATAAATTAGAGAACATATCAAGAGGTTGTAAAACAGGATTAAAAGGAACCTTAAATATAAGACTTGAAAGAATACGGAAGGATATTTTTAGTGCCATTAAGTTCAGACGACAGCAAAGCCAATCCGAGGAAGCAATACCTTTAATTTTTTTTTAGATTTATTATTTCATAAATTCCTATATACATAATTCAATATGAACAATAATTACAATTCAATTAAAATATGAAATTCATTTGACATTCTGTATTTTTTTACTTATGTAATAAGAATAGTGATGAATGCCATTACAATTTACATTTTAAGCATTTCAAAAAAGTTATGTGTGACCCTTAAAAAATCAAAAAATTACGTTTTTTTTATAAAATAAGTTTAAACAGTCTCAAAACAAAACAAATTTCCTTTGATTGCATCAAGATCAAATAAGATTCAAATTATAATTCTCAAGTAACATCAGATAGTCGGAAAGAACAGAAATGAAAAGAAGCGAAATGAAAATTGAAAAGCGATTTTTTTACAAGTTTGAGAAACTTTTTAGGTATAGAGACTGACCTGAACGATTGAGGAAATTTATTGAATAGACGAATAGACGATATATAATAAAAATTACGATAAGCCGTGGTATGGAATTGAGGAACGGATAATGAGTACGAAAGGTTTCCACGTAAACTATAGTTAGAGATCAGTCGGAAGTTGCGATTACCAGACTTCATAAAGAAGGTCTTCAAAACTTTAAAACAATACAAATGACGCATAGGGAGAATTTTTAACCTTCATCTCATCCTCAGAAAAAAAACGTTGTCTACCCTTGTGTGTAGATTTCTACACATATGGGACTTTAGTGGTTTCCATGATTGTTTTTTTTTTTAATTAAGATAAATAAAAAAATACTTCTATAATTTTATTCTAAAGAAACAAGTGAATATAAATTTAAATTAGTTTTTCTTGAATGCATTTTACACAAACATTTCGATTATGTTGGTTTTTGCAAGCAGCTTTTGTGCAATAACAACAACACCAACATTTTTGTTTGCAGACTTTTCTTCATAGTCATCTTGCTCTACCATTTATTTGTAGTCGAACGCTTCTTGGCCTTTTTGGTGGATTTGATGAAGATGATGCAGAAATATCATCTAAAGATTGTGCTGCTGAACTTTCTCCTGAAACAATTGCAAGCAAAGATGCTGATGATGCCGATCTTGGTTTACCACTTCTAGCTGCCATATATGATTTTGCAAGTGGAAACCTAAGTTCCCGTAGAAAATTCCTTCGTATTGTTGTTTCTTGTGTTGCTTGCCAATTCGGATTCACTTCTTTGAAAATAATTAATGAATTCAAAGGAGAAATATCAATCATAATTGCAAATACAGCCATTGGCCATCTATTTGTTTTTCTTTTACAGCTGTAGCAAGAAAGCATTAGAGGACTTGACGAGGCAGTGTATATGAACAAACCTTTTGTATTATTGTAATACACTACTCGTATAATTGATAGTAACTTTTTTCATGAGATCCAATTTGAATAGAGTTATGCATTGTACTTTGCAATACAGTACATTTATTTTTCCTTCCAATGAACGAAACAAGTGCCGTGTTGTCGGTAAATGCAAATGTAGATTGATACAACGTCCTTTTTTTACATTCAAGAAGCTTTTTTGGAATGCTTCTTTTATTTTTTTGTAAGATTTGTTGACAACAATTTTTGAGCAAGATCATACAAAGAAAAGAAGTTATCCATTGTTATGTTGTGACCTTTCAAACCATCAACGAGATCCAAAACAACTGGAAAAAAGTAAAATAGCATCTTTGATATCACTAACACGAACTTGTGCATATCTTGTTGTTATAGGACGAATAGAAATCACATTTTCATTCCGAGATCTACAACTTTTATGCTGAAATGGTTGTGGCTGCCAAACAATACCATCTTTTGAAACAAGCAATGGATTCATATTTTCACCTCGATCTGATTCGTTTGTTTCATTTGATTCACTCACTTCCTCTTCAACGTCAGAATCACTATCGTCTGAATACAAGTCATCGTCATCACCAACATTTTCTTCTGGCACGAATTCTTCATCACTGTTTCGAGAAATATCACTATCATTACCATCACTTTCATTCAACCATTTCTTCAACTGTAAGATATCTTGGTCTCGAGATAGTTGTTTGTGTTATTATAATTGAATTCACAATATATACGCACAATGTTTACTTCCGAAAAGATTAAATTAAACTGGCATTTTATATGAAATGCACTTTTTATTCATATGTGTAGAGATCTACAAGTAGGTAGTTAACGTAATTATAACAATAACAACTGTCATAAACTTTTTTATTATGGGGAAATACTTTTTTTTAAGTAAAATAAGGGTTATAATAAAGTCAGAAAATTCCGAAAATTAAAAATTAGTGGTTTTTAGTGAGTGGGATGAAGGTTAAGTCACAGAACAAAGGATAAGTAGGGTGCCTACTAGGTTTTCGGCATAGCTTTCGTAGAATATATTTCTGTATTATCAAGAGCTGCTGTATTTTATTTTTATAAGCGCCTCCCCAGCAAGTAATTCCATATTGTAGTTTTGAATGAACAATACCATAGTAAATAGTTTTTAGCAAAGTAGTCGAACAAATATTGCGTAAATAGAAAAAATGCCTGAGCGTGCACCGAAAATATTTCCTCAAAGCTTCTACATGATTCGAGAAGCTCAATCTTGAATCAATAGTAAGACCCAGGTATTTGAATTCAATAACTTTCTCTACGGGGAAACATTTATCACTGCAGCATAGGCTGCTATCAAAATTAGGAGAAGAAGAACCAGGCCGACAGTTGCAACAATCTGGTTTAAATCTTTTGCATTCTGATTCGTGAAAGTTAACATTCACATTAAAATCAAGTAGAGACGACAAACTAAAAATCATAATATTAGTCTTGGGGCTTATAACCAAGTTATGTTTTGAAAACCAAATTCTTAAAAGGCTAAGGTCCCAATTAATGTCGGAAACCAGATCAAGGCGAATAGCCGGAACCATATGCGAAACCTACATCATCTGCAAAAGCAGTTGGAACACCTTTAAGGTCAAGCATAAAAAGAGAGTTAATGTAAATAAGAAAGAGGATCGTACCTAGGACAGAACCTTGGAGTACCCGTAAGGTGATAATCATTGGATCACTGTTTACATCATCAACCTTCACTCTTTGTGACCTATTTTTAAGGTAAGATCTAAACCAATCCAACATGAAGCCACGAATTCCTGCCTTTTCAAGTTTTTCTAGTAGAATGCGGTGATCGACCATATCAAACGCTTTTGTGATATCAATAAATAACCCAGCAGTACACTTTTTACTGTCGAGGTTTGAAATTATATTGCTACAAAACTGCAAAAGTGCATCTTCGGTTGATTTGCCCTTCTGAAAATCAAACTGTGTAGGCTTAAAAAACTGCGTTTTCGTGAGATAGCTCACTAACCTGTTTTTTACAAGCTTTTCAAAAACTTTAATTATCAGTGGAAGAAGTGAGATAGGCCTATAATATACATCCACAGCAGAACCCTTTTTAAATAATGCTACTACAACCGCATCCTTGAGCTCATCAGGAAAAACCCCTTCGAATATGAAATAAATAAATATTAGGCATTAACGGCCCATAGAGGGCCTTAAACCTAGCTTCTCCAACCACTTTCTTTGCTAAGTGGAAGGGACCTACAATTTTACGCCGAATCCGATCGGCAAATTTGAGAAGCTTCTCATGACAATTGATACTCTTGGATGTTTGTCAGACGTTCGCAAGAGGTGGGGCAGTGGAAAAAAACTCAAGATGTTACTTGGCCCCGGCGGCAATTGAACCGGGCACCTTTCGATTAGTAGTCCGACACACTAACCATTGAGCCACTGCGCCCGACCCGATTAAAAATGAGTGACAGAACATCCATTACCAAACAAGCAACATTTTTGACCAATATATTTGAGATACCATCAGCACCACATGAGTTAGTGTTTTTTAGGGTACCGATAACTTTTAAAACCTCAAGTAGAGTTATGGCTTCAAATCTAAAACTATTACAGAAATTTGGTTCAGCAAAACAACCAGTTGTCGAGCAAATACGACAAGAAGGTTGGACAGCACATGGTTGCAAACTGGTGGCAATGTTAGTAAAATAGCAGGTAAAAGCATCTGCAATGACAGGTTTGTCAGATACAACACAGTCATCGACACGGATAACAGACTGTTTTTTTGTAACAGTGTTTTTGTTTAATATACTGTTAACTACTTGCCATTCATTCCTTAACTTACCTCTAGCCGAATTGAATTTAGAGCGGTAATAATTATCCCCACAAACTGGAACTTCCTTTTTAAGTTCAGTGCAAACTTTTTTATATTTTCTTTCAAGACTTAGATTTCCAGGGTACTTATAACATTGACTTCTAAGTTTGTTTTTTGTCTTTACTTTGTTCAATAAGTATTAGGAAATCCAAGGTTTAAGCCTTTTACAATAACTTTTAGGACGCAATGTAGAGGAACAGCTCAGAATATGCTTCTCAAGAGAATTAATAAACAATGAATAGGAAGTAGTAGCATCGGTACACAGATATACATCTTCCCAAAACTCATAAGTAAGATTCAATTTGAGTTTTCTATAGTCTATTTTTGTTGCTTTGTTCCAAGATACAGAACTAGGACTGCGCAAACTCTTTGAAATGTTAAACAAAAAACCAGTCATAGATTAATCGGTAATCATTAGGTCAAAAACGCATATCATACACTTACTGGACGAACCATTTTTTAAGCGTCCATATATATGGTCTAAACATCTGCCTGAGACAATTCTAGTAGGTTCATTGATATAGTTTTCTAGGCCATGTGATGCTAACAATTCCAAATAACTCGAAACAATTTCACATTTTTCCAAAATATTAATATTGAAATCTCCCAATACAATTAATTTTTTTGATTTTTCATTCTCTAGCAGGCCGGAAAATTCCTCTATAAACGTTGAAACACTAAACATCTGTAATCTATAAAGAAACACAAAAACACAGATCTCATGGTTAATTTCAATGGAAATCCTTAAAAGCGCTCAAAAAGTCAACACAAAAGACTTCACGAATTAAGTATTCCTCGTTCTCTTTTATAAAACAACCGACACCACCTGCAGCGTAATTTTCATTAGTGTTAGCATAAAAATTTAAACCTTCCATAAAATAATCGGTTTTCTGAAACTCGTAAACCCAGATTTCGGACACAAAAACAATGTCTGGAATGCTTTGAAAAGAATCAACATGTGTGATAAGAGCTGCGAAATTTTCTCTTAGACTTCTGATATTCTGGTGTACAACAAAGAATTTGTTATTACAAAATAAACTATCAGTTAAGACATTAGCGCAATTGGAACTACAAAGATCAACGGAAGAAAAGTCATTGAATACATCATTTAAACCAAACATTTTACTTGGAAAAAAAGCACTAAATACGTGCCAGATCACTAAAAGATCTAATTGACATGACTTTTCCTCCCCCAACCTTTCTGACAAGAATTTTGTTATCTTTAAACCAGACATAATTTACACCTTTCTGCTTTATTGTGTCTTTCGCCTTCATGAAGAGAGCTTACGTGTACTATTGCGTGTACTATTGCGTGTACTATGTAAATGAAATGTAAAGAGAATGACGTGAATTTAATTTCCATGATGAAATCAGATGGACTTTATGATACAGTGATGATTCCTAAAGAAGACTTATTATGAACGCCAAGAGTCTATATCCTGGATTCACTAACAATCTTGCCGAGCACTACAACTCTATTGTAGCCAAACTCGTAGGAGGAAAAAGAATCAACTTTTCAGTTGGGCTAGGATATTCAGCCAGGTGTACTGCAGCAGCTGTAAAGTTTAACTCTAAAGGGCAGATCTCTGAACTGTTTAAACATCTATATGGACATAGCTCAAATTCCCTGGCAAAACAAATGGAAATTCGGCAACTCTGGAAAAGCGTGTTACAAACTCACAAACGAAATGCGAGAAAGGTTTATCGTAAGAGCAAAATACTGTCTTTCATAAGCCGGACAGGTGTTGTCAAATATCAAAGTGGTATGGTACCACTTGCCACCAACCAGATATGGATGAAGAAAAAACTGTCTAATAGAACAACTAAAGCAAAATCAAAACAATCGCCAGCTTTTAGAAAAACAAACACTAGGACAATCCAGTAATGAAAATTGGTTGAATATCAGAAAGAAAATGCTGACAGCCTCATATTTCGGACCTCCCACGACCTTATTAACACCTTCCGTCATGTATGGAAAACTTAACGAAGACACTGCGAGGCTGCAACTGGAACAGCAATTGGGCAGAAGTATATCGAACTCAGGAATTTTTATCGATGAGGAGTATTACTTTCTCGGTGCTTCTCCAGATGGACTTATCGACGACGATTCCTTGGTAGAAATGAAATATTCATCAAGCATAGTTGGATGCTATCAAAAACAAAAAATCAAATACATAACGGTTTCTGATGATGGTATCATAAAAGGTCCCAATAAAAGACACAACTATTACTACCAAATTCAAGGCTAATTGCATATTATGTAAGCGAGAAAAATGCATATTTGCAATTTGGGGTGGTAGTGCTTTGAACATTTATATAGAAGTAATACAAGGTGGCGCAAAAATAACCTTCCGATGTTTTTTGGCTGTAATTTAAAAAAAAATCACCAATATTCCAAGTCACCAATATTCCGCGTTCTGGAGGAGTGTAGCGTAACATTGTTTATTAACGTGTATTTCGCATGTGTTTACTACACAAATGTCAAAACAGAACTGACATTAGGGGCCAAGCAAAATTTATAGCATTTTCTGATAGGAGGATTACTTTTGCGCCACCTTGTAGATGTCGATCACGATTTTTGGGGGAAAAAAATGATCGGACAGTTAAACAGATTTTACGAACACTGTTTTTTACCAGAATTAGTGGATCCTCGTATTACTCGAGGAATGGAAGTGCGAAAACCACAATCACAGGATACTTGATGCGACCGACAATAATTCAAGCTAATTAGGTGCATCAGAGTAGCAGACACTACATGAGCGGGTACATATGTATAATTATTTACTTATTAAGTTCCTAAATAAAATAAGATAAATAAAGCTTTCAGAAATACGTTTGAGTGAGTTTATAGGTATCTTTTGAATGGATGGAAGGACCTATACGATTTTATCTGCAAAATCTCTAAGTAATACCAAATTCATGTTTTATATGTCAAATCCAGGAGTCTCTAGCGAAACCTAAAGCAATGAAACCAACATATTTGGCCCTCCATCCTGTCCCCCCAACATGCACAAACTTCATTTATCCATACTACAATTTGAGGAAAAAGAAAATTATAAGGCAAAAATCCAGCCGTAGCGATAGAAAATACTATACAATTAGAACATGCCTGAAAATGACCTATCCCGAAGTATAAATGTATTGCAGAATGTGCAATGTACACAACTCAAAGCCATACCATCAAACATCGCTTAGCTGACGGATATAGTGCGTACCAAAACAGTTGGCCATTCTACTGCGCAGGTCTCTTAAAATGTGTTTTACAATCTCTTAAATTGCAAAAACAAGCATAAAGAGACGAAAATGGGCGGAGCCATAATAAAAAACGACGTATACCCTGCCTTGTGTTCAAGATCGCTGTCGCGATCTCACTGAGGGTGGTTTCTTCATTTTCCTTCTTTTATACTGAAATTAGGAGCGGAGGAAAAATATAGACCATTCTATGTCAACTTTACTTGGAGGCAAATATATTGTTTCGTTTTTTGTCTTGTCGGTTCTTTGTAGGAGTATGATGTGATCACGGTCGGATAGATTAAGCAAAACATTGCACATGAATTGATTGTGTGACTGTGTCTGTATGAAGGTGTACGGTTTTAGATTTAAACCCTATTTGCTCATTATGCTTTCGTTGATCATTATTAATTGTGTCGTGCATATTAATCATGTAGGTACTGATATTGGCACGCAAAGTAAAGTAAATTGCAGTGTCACACCAAATTTTTTTTGTTTATATCATTGAATTTGGCGAGGTAGGTAAATTTAATAAAAAATTTACAATTTGGGTAATTTTTCTGTTAGAAAAAAGAGGATGGGGTATTAAACGGTTCGTTAAAGACAAAATGGTGAACGTTCTTGATTCTTCAATAATTTTTTTTAAGAAATGCAGTTTTTAAAACTTTTTGAACTACCCACCACTTTTAAATTTGTAACCTTGATTAAAAGTGTAAATTATAGCGAGATAAAATTGACGATGAATTGCAAATATAAAACAGATTTACAGCGAGCAGCAAAACAAAACACCAGTATACCAAATGGGTGGTTCGGTTTGGTTTGAATTAAGAAGTAAAAACACACACGTTTTAGTACTAAGATAAAAATATTT